>JAVSCE010007256.1:0-520247 GCA_032199065.1 Smutsia gigantea
CTAATTTAACACAGAGTTCCTGAATACTATAACCTGGGAATCAAATCTTTGTTCATTCAAGCTGGGCAGTTCCGGGCAAGATTGGAACTTGCATGAGAGTAGTTTCTAGCAGTTAAAGGACGTAATAAATGGGGAAAGAGAAAATTCCCATTTGGCTGATTGAAAATTCCTATTCATTATACGTCAGATTTTGAATTCTTGTTTCCAATATATTGACTGTATATTAGATGTCTCAAATGTAGTGAATGAGTGAATGGATGAATGGATGCATGAATGAATGAATAAAATAGAATTATGAAATGGTATTCTCTGATGTTTTCAAATGTAAACTATTGTTTCATTCAACTTCAGTATAACTCATAATGAATTATGCATTTTAAAGAGAAATTATATGTTCTATGTCCATAATTATTTTAGGGAAAAAAGTGTGGCAGCACTTTAAAAACTGGATTCAATTTTATAAAAGTTCACAAAAGGAGCACTGATTGACATGGAAATTATAACTGCTCAAGGACTTAGAGCTTAAAAGCAACTTGGCTTATGCTGAAAGGAATGACGCTCTGGGGGAAATAAAAGAATTCTAATAAAAATGGAAATGATGACCTACTACATTCCTAATCTTCAGGCTACTGATTATTCGGCCATTGTACGCACCATCACTTTGCCATTTATCATTGCTGGGTAGGCTGGAGAACATTTTCCAGCATACTACTAACTCTCGATAACTGAAAAGTTCTATCCTGCGAGGTGGTTTTATTTGTGTGATTAAAATATGTGCAACTTGCTTGAATTTTAAACAGCATGTAAAATTTAACTTCTATAACTTTCTTTGAAATAAAGAGAAAAGTAATGTGATCAAAATCCTCATAATTGATTAACAATGATGGGTTTGTTTACAACCCTTTGAAAATTAGTATGAACAATGAATTGCCCCCATCATTAAAAAGAACACTACAATATCTTTAGAAAATCACGTAACACTTCAGGAAGGGTGCCTGATTTTCAGAAATGCAAATGTGAGATTTTAAAATTCTGTTCCTTGTTTTTTCAATATGATGACATTTGAGTACAAGTTAGTTTACATTTCTTATTTGGAATGAACTTGTGTTAGTAACAGTACCTTGGTGGCTGGTTGTTTTGTAAACTTTTAATTGGATAAAAGTGATGTGAAAAAGCACTGCTTTTTTTTATTATTAAAGTATCATTAATATACAATCTTACATTGGATTCAAATGTACATCACAGTGGTTCAACAGTCCCCTTGATCAACTTACACTGTGACTGAGAGTTATTGTGCCCTTGTATACCTCTCCCCCGCCCACCTCAACACCCTCCCAAGCCCTCCCCCTTGTAACCACTAGTCATGTCTCAGTGTCTATGAGCTGAGTCCACTGCTATTTTGTTCCTTCTGTTTTGTATGAGCACTGCTTTTATGGCAGGAATTACATTTTTAAAAACATGTTAGTTTAAAAATCATTTAAAGCTTTCTATAGCTTTGCCTGATTAATGTCTGATCCTATAAGCAGTATCACTAATGGAATACACCAAGGGATTGAAAAGGACTGTATAAGCATCTTCACTAATGCCTAGATTTACATCATTACTGATTAATGAAAAATTGCCAAGAATAATCAACATGTCAAATTTGAAGCAATTTTGTTTGAATAATGATATGAATGTTTTTCTCTCCAAGTCTGGAGATCTTGGGAAATATAACTCCTTTAGAGTACAGAAGTTATAGAAGGGTTATGAGACAAGGAAAAGGGGAAGAAAGGTTTGATGGGAAAAGTAAATATGGAGAGGTGAAAGAAAAAGAAAAAATGTTTAAAATATATGTATACACACACACACATATATGTATGAATATAAGTTAATGGTGTTATATATTTGAATCCTCTAATTGTCATTTTGTAATCCTCCCTGTGTGTCCCTTGTGCTGTCCAAAGGCAACTGATAACCTGCTTCTGTCACTAAAGATTAGTTTGCTTTTTCTAAAATTTTGTAGAACCAGGTTAGACTTTTTAAGTAACTTTTTTTCTCTCAGTACAGTTATTCTGAGATGCATACATATTGTTGATTGTATCAATCATTTATTTCTTTTTATTCCTGAGTAGGACTGTATTCTATGAATATCCTACAGTTTCTTTCTTTCTTTACCTATTGATGAACACTCAGTTGTTTCCAGGTTGAGACTATTACAAATAAAGCTGCTATAAACATTGAATTTCCAGTCATTGTGTGAATATATGTTTTCTTTTGACAGTCATGGGGTAGTGAATGCTTAGTAATGGAATGGCTGGATGAATAGTAAGTATATATTTGAATTTTTAAGATACTACCAAATGTTGTCCAAAGTGGTTGAACCATTTTAGATTCCCTTTAGCAGTATATGAGATTTCAAGCTGCCCTATATCCTCACAAAAAAAAGATATCATTAATGTTTTAAATTTTAGCCTTCTAATAGGCATGATTTTCATTTCAGTGTTCTAATATAAATGTGGTTTTAATTTGCATTTAAATCCAACAACTAATAATTACTAGGTGCAGAGCATATTCCTGTGTGCTTATTTGTCACATTTGTTTTTGGATTTAAGGCTGTCTAAGTATATTCCCATTTTTTAAAGTTATCTTGCTTTCTATGGTTTTTTAAATGTATTCTGGGTCTAAGACCTTTATTACATTATATGATTATAAAACATTTTCTCCATTCTCATTCACATCATAGTGCTTTGTGATTACCAAAATTCTTGCTTGGGTGGAGTCCAATTCACCAATTTGCACATCCTGCAAATTTTGATATGTTGTGTTTTCATTTTTATTCAATCCAAATTCTTTCTAATTTCCTTTTGTTTCCTCTTAATTATGGATAAAAATGTGTTGTTTAGTTTATTTAGTTTACATATATTTGGGGACTTTTTAGTGATGTTTCTGTGATTTATTTCTAATGTCTAATGTTATTTCTAATTTAATCATGTTGTGGTCAGAGAACATGTTTTATTAGTTGAATCCTTTTAAGTTTACTGAGATTCATTTTATGGTTCAGAATATGGTAAATTTTCTGCATGCACTTGGAAATAATTTGTTTTCTGCTGTTGTCTGTTGGTATCTTGGAAAAGTCAATAAGGCCAAGCTGGTTGATAGCATTGTTCAAGTGTTCTATAAACTTATTGATGTTTTTGTTTATTTGTTCTGCATATTATTGAGAGGACTATTGAAATCCCCAGCTATAATTATACATTTAACTGATTTCTCCTTAAAGCTTTATCAGATTTTGCTTCATGTATTTTGAAGCTTTGTTGTTGTGGGCATAAATGTTTAGCATTATTGTCTCTCCTTAATGAGTTGATTCTTTTATCTTCCCTCAATGAGCTTCTTTATCTCTGGTAATATTTATTTTTCTTTCCAAAATCTACTATACCTGATGTTAACCTAGCCATTTTAGCTTTGTCTTCCTTAGTTTTAGCATAGTAAATCTTATACCAAGATTTCACTTTAATCTATTTGTGTTTTCATACTTAAGGTGTATTTTGGTGGGCATGTATGGCTGAAGTATTGTTTTTCATCTAATCCAGCCATGTCTGACTTCTAATTGGGATGTTTCCATCACTTACATTTAGTATGATTATTTCTATAGTTATCCTTAAATCTATTTTCTTGTTGTAACATCTATTCTTTTTCTCATTTCCCTTTTTTCTTTCTTTATGGATAAGTTGAGTATTTTGTATGTCACATTTAGGTAAGAACCTTACAATAGTAAGATTTCATTCCACCCCTTCCAACCTTTGTTCAACTGTTATCGTACATTTTACTTGCACAGATACAATGAAGCCACAATGTATAATTAGTTTTTGTTTAAATTGTCAATTATATTTAAGGAGATTTAAAGTATAATAAAGTAAACATAAATATTTGTCTAAGTACTTACTATTTCCAGTGTTTTTTATTTCTTCATGCAAATACATATTTCCATCTCTATCAATTTCCTTCTGCCTGAATAATTTCCTTTAATTTCTTGGATTGTGGATCTGTTGAATATAAAACAGAGTAATTTTTATGAAAACAAGTGGAAGTGACTTCTAGAAATTGGATTGTTGACTTGAAAGTCACATGCACTACTTTAGTAAACTTCATTGACATAATATACAAATAAAAGACAACAAAACATAAATGCATAGCTTAATAAATTTCCACAAAACAGTCTTGGGTAGTCATCACACAAACCAAGGAAAGAACATTATAAGCTACTCTGAAGACGCCTCATGACTTCCAATCATTAAACACCACAAGGTTAACCCATTTCTATATATTTAACATAGTTATGTATGTTTAATGATCATTATATATGTGGGTTATATCAGTAAGTGCTCTGGTTTGTGCATCTGAGATTTGTGTTTGATTTCTGTTGGAGAGAATGACCCATGTTTCTTGTGTAGTTATATCATGTTTATTAATTTATAGTATTCCAGTATATATTATGGAAAAATTGATTTTCCCATAAACTATAGAGAGGCATTTGGGTGCTTTACACTTTTTGCAATCATTAATTTTCTATTCCACATCTTTTCATAAGCATATGAACACATTTAAATTTAGCATATACCAAGAAAGGAAATTCCTGGGCCATGTGTGTACATGTGATCAATTTTTGTAGACTTTGCCAGTTTTCCAAACTAATTGGTCCAAAGAACTCTCTCAAAAATGCTGTAGGAAAGTTCCAGCCTCTGCAAATTTTTAATGATACTTACCATTGCCTATTTGTTTTCCTTTTTGCCATTCCAATGCCTCAGCATGGTTCAGCTGGCATGAAATGAAACATTGAATATCCTCTTTTTGAAGTGTGTTCAAATATTTTGCTTATTTACTATTTATGCTATTTTCTTTTACATTTGTGAGTTATTTCATATTTGAATATTTTTTCAAATATCTGTATTACAAATATGATTCATTCTTTATTTTTCATTTATTTAATGGTATTTTTTGATAAGTAGGAGTTCATGATATTAATTTTGTCCTAGTTATTATTTGCCTCTTTGGTTAGCACTTCTTGGACCCTTATAAAGGAATATACAGCTACCCCAAGGTCGTAAGAGTATTTCCTATGTTTACTTCTAAGAAACTTAATTTTCATGTCATTCATATTTTGATATTAATTGGAAATTAGTTTTATGGCATCAAGAAAGCATATTGTTTTCATATATGTTTATACAATTGACTACTAAAAATAAATTCAACAAATAATTGAACAATAATTTTTAAAAAAGCAATTCTCCACCACATGGTGAATTTCCATGAATGAGGTTTTACATTTGTCATAAATCAGATGGTAGTCATCAATGAATGGATTTTTTTGTGGTAATTTGATATCTTCCACTAGACAATTTTTCAACCTATTGGCAAATAGCACATTGTAATAATAGAATAGTATTACAATATGGCCTTATATAAATAGCTCAAATTTCATTCTTGCTTTAGAATGGGATTGCTGGTTTTCTGCTTGATACACGTGCCATATTTCTAAGCATTGTTATATGACAAGAGCTTTCTTATTGCCTTTTCAATCTAGTCATTTTTTTATATAATTTATTTTGGTATCATTAATCTACAATTACATGTGCAATATTATGGTTATTAAACTACCCCTTCATCAGGTCCCCCTCACCAACCCCATTACAGTCACTGTCCATCAGCATAGTGAGATTCTATAGAATCACTACTTGTCTTCTCTGAGTTCTACAGTCATTTTTAAGAGAGTTTCTCCTACTTTTCAATCTTACTTTTTTTTTTCATTCCTAATCACTTTTGTTTGAGTTACAAATGTTGTGTATATAAAATTTGTAGGGGCTCTAAGTGCCAGTATCTTCATTCAGAGAGAATTCATCCTTTTATTTGTTAAGTAGGTATCACCATAAACTAATCAGGAATAGAGCTGTGTCATTTGGTTCACAGTTTGGGTAATGTGTTAATTGTGGTTTACATACCATTATCTTGTGTCTAGGTTTACACATTTCAACTGAAATCTGGTTTTCTGGGGCTCTTTTTTCAATCAGGTTCTAATATCCATTTTCTGTCTTCTCACACCCAGAAGCTGCTTGTTAAAACTTTTGTCTTATTTTCAGAGGCATCTGCCTTAGCTGTTTGCCTCTAATCCTCATATTTTTACAATTTGATGGATTTCTTTAGGGGAGACGGCTGTGGGTTTAGCACCTGTCCAGTAATCAATGAAGCCACAAATCACCAAAAGTTCTGTTTGCTTTACTGTCCTTCCGTAGTGGCCCTATACCAGGCAAATACATTTTTTAACCTCTTACATTTCTCATCTGATGAATTTCCATGAATGAAAAGCCTATAGAACTTAGCCTGCTTTTCCTTGATTCTCCACTATGCAAACTCTTTGCCCTTCTAGTTCTTACTGCATTCATAGATTTCATATCTTTAACATGAAGATTTTTGTTTTATCCAGCTTTGCTATTGTTCCCAGCAATAGTAGAATGTCACAAGCTATTACGTCCTATCATAATTTATATTGCTGACAGATGTACTGATTGATTGCATTTGAAGACTGGATATACAATTCATATTTCCTCTAGCATTATTTAATAGTGTTCTTTTTACTACATTACCATTAGCACAGAGTTTTTTCTTTTGCAAAGGACATGATTAAAAGTAGATTTCAAGAAGTCAGAATTTATTTATATCAAATTGGACTCAATTGATTCATAATTTTATAGTGAAGGCTGGTTCTTGCTCAGTCAAGATTCATATAGGAATTTTCTGAAATATTTTTAAAAGTATACTATGCATACATTAGGCTAAGAGAGAAACCATGTGCAGTTTTAATAAAATGTTTTTGAAATTCATTAGTAGATAATGCTAGAGTCAATATTTTGACCAGAAGACAGGTAAAAACAAAAGTAAAGTAAAAATAATAATTCAGGAAAAGTTTACCCATTCAGAATATTTGATAAACTAGGTGCAATTACCATTAATAAAAAATGATTTTAGAATATTTATAAATCAGATATTTCCACATACATTGGCATAATAAAGTACAGCTGGTTTTTCAAAACATTATCTGTACATCAATTTTAAATAAAACATCATGTAAAACATATGTAACCAGGAATTTTCTTCCTAAATTTTTATTCATTTGTAATTCCATTGATACTGTCATAGAAAATATTATTTTTTGTTCATAGAATTAGTCCAGTCTTAGAATTAGTCCAATACATAGCATTTCTGAATTATTGCAGTGGAATTTTGTTTGCACAGAGATATGCCTCAGTTCAATTGCCCAACTCATAGTTTATGGAGACGTTCAGTTGACCAAAATAACAAATGTCTTGAAAAATATAATATCCCTGAGGCTGAAACTTTTTTGCTCATTTCTTAGAGTTTGGACTTTATGTTATAGGCAAGGTTTTCATTAAATCTAGAGAGTCAATATGACCAAAGCTTCTGATCTTTCCTTGAGTTCTTTTTAAAACTGTTTTCTGCTCACTGTGACTTTGCTTCAGGTTTAGGAGTGATGTTTATGTGTCATACAGAGAGATTTTACACTTTCTTTCTTATTAAGACTGACAAGTTCCCAGGAAATTTATGGCAACCAAACAAAAATATCACTCAGTTTCCATTAGAGCCCTTTTTCTTTTATCTTTTTGGATGCACCTGAATTTATTTCTGTTCCACATCTGAGAATTTCCTCATTTGATTTTTTATTTTGGAGATTTTTTAAGATACTTTGTGCATTTCTATTGCTGCTATCATAAATACACCATGACTTTCAGAGAGTTCCCATTTATTTTAAACCTTATTAATGGGATTTTTTGTGCTTAAAATCAAACCTTTATAAAATCTTAAATATTGTTATGATGTGTCTCATTTGATATTTTAAAAATCTGAATATTTCCATTTTTATATCTGATGTTACATAATTGAAATATTGTCTACTGAATCATAATTTTACTGAGGTATAGTTACTGAAATTAACTATTATTCAAAATGTTATATAATACCCCTCATGTTACTCAGTATATTTTATAAACATAGAATTAGTTTTGTTAGTGATCATTAGGAAAATTGGTCTTATTTCAGTGTAACTTCAATCAAAATATGGTTCCATCTCACAGCACAGCTTTCATTAAGGTAGGGTATATTTTCCTGTAATACTGATTTTTAAAAAAATGTCATTTCAACCCTGTATATTCTTTTATAGAGAAATATTCCACTAATTCAGGGTATGGATATAGTTTGCCAAGAGGGGGCTCTTTATTTTTCAATGATATATTCCAGAAAGGTTTTGATTTTTAAATTAAAAATATACTTATCAGGAAAGAAGATAATAAATGTGTGTGTAAATATTTATTATATAACAATGATATAAATACTGTTATTACTAGAAATTCTGTATACATGTGAGTTCACTTTACAAACATTAATTAAACACCCATTAATTATACTTCTTGAACTCCACTAGGTACTTCTCACTGGGGAGCTTACCAAAATAAATCAGCCACCATAACTAGGTGAGGCGAAAATGAGGTCAATCCATGAATATACCATATTCTCATAACTAGGTAAGGAAACTTAAAAATGTGCACCTAACACTTTGGGACACAGAGAAGAACCAAAGAAAAGAATAATAACAATTAAGGCTATTTATCATGAGGTTGTTGGCTATAGCCCAAAATATATGCATTAATTATTATGGAACTTCTTGTCATCTATGCTTTGAAATATGTTTTCAGTCTAAGAATTCAAGGAAAAATAAATACAACTTTTGTAGTTGTAGTTGAAGGAAGGAACTGAAGAATGGTCTCACTAAAGAAATTGTAACATAACATTTGTTCAGTGACATATATATTTTTTTCTTCCAGCAACATGCTGGACTGTAAATTACTATTTTCATGTACTTCCTAGTTTTCAATTGTCATCAAAACTTACCTGGGAGAGCAAACTTCATGGAATTAAAGAGTGTGTTCACTGAGTTTATCTGTCTGGGTTTGAAATTCAGCATCATGAATTACAAGCTATGTAATAGAAATCAAGTAACTTTTTTATTGTATTTCTTGGTGTTATTATCTGAGAAATCCTTATGCTTATATTTGCTCCCACACTAAATATTTGTGGGGATTAAATGAAGTTAAATAATATTCATATAACCAAGAGTCTGAACCCATGGTTAGCACTCAGTAAGTGTTATCTGTCATTATGTTACATTCCAGCAAGTAAATATATGGCCTTTTTAAGATATAAGTAAGCATATCTTATAAAAAGATAAAAAATGTAAAGAAATAATGAAAACATAGTGTTGAGAATCCTTTATGATGAAGGAAAGTAGCTGGATATATTAATCTATATATTATTCCCATCTAAGAGGTTACTACTAATGTTAATTGATATCTGCAAGCATGCGTAATGAAGGCAATTGGGTAGAATAAGTGTATTTTCCAGTAAAATTTATAGAAAGTTAAGCCATAAAAATAATATAATTTTAGGAGTGAAAAGTATCCAAGAACTAGTGATTTATGTAGATCTTTATAATTATCTATGTCTGATTTTAAAAAGTAAAACTTTCACTGCATCCACCATCCCCATATACCCAAAGAAAAAGTTCAACACATTAAATACTTAGGTATGAGGTATATGAAAGAGAACATCTCCACTGTAGAATTTTATACTTTTCTATCATGTTTTCTATAATCTTTATAAATTTGTTTAACTACAATACTAAGTTGGAAACAGAAGGATGTAGGATTTATTAAATTAAGCCTCGTGTCAATGAATTACAATATCTGTTTAAGCCTCCTTCTAACCTAATCCAATCCATAACACCCCAAGTGTTTGATATTTTGCTTGTTTGTTTTGTACATCTCTAATATGGGAAGGATCATAATACAGGAAGGATTCTGCTTCTAATTAAATTTGCAAATATATTGAACTACAGTGCCCCAATTCTGAACAGATTTCAACCATAGCTGAATGAATTTAGATTTACTTAACAATAATCTTTTCTGCACATATGTACAAAAAAAAGCAGACAATTCAATATGTTTCCTGTATTTTTCTTCTTTTACAAAATTATTTGACATATATTATACATTTAATAAAATATATAGAGTATTTGGATTTTATAAAGCTGAATCTTCTTTTAAGAAATAATTACACATTTTTTGTTTTGTATTTTAATACATTCACATTTATTTTTTCAAAGGACAGAATGTCTTATTTTCACAATCTGTATACAATTTTAACACTGAGAAAAACTGTAGAAACTAAGCTTTATAGCCAAATTCAATTTAAATATCTGTGTTAAGGAGAAAGAAGCCATAGATAACATATACTATACATTTAGTGTCATTGGGAAAACTAATATATCTTCATTGTTGGGGTTCAATAAAATAAAATATATTCACATATAATAAACATATATGTAGTCATGTGTATTTCTACTTGGTTTTCATAAAAGTTTATCTAACAAATAATTAAAATTCTTCTTAAAGTCCATTTAACTTAAATTATATAGGATTATTTTAGTGTAAATAATTTCCCCCACCATCTTCACAAGTCAATAAAAATTTTTCTTAATCTAAAGCAAAATGAAGAATTGGTGCATATGCAAAATAATTTTACATCTTCATTATTTTTATTTTGGTTGGATGTGTATAGTAACACAATGACAATAGCACTGCAAGCACTGTGAACTCAGGTCTTTCTGGTTAGGACAGAAGAAGCACATGTAAAGGTTCAACACTAAGTACTGTCAAACAAAAGAGTGAGAACACTTCGCAATTCCTTAACAGTTCTACATCAAAAAGTCAGCAGTTCAGCTATACCACTGCATAGGCAGGAGCTGAAAACATACACTAATGGTAAAAAAAAAAAAAAGAAAAGAGAACAGAAGCAAATTCAGAGACTACTTTGCAGGCATTTTATTTCAGTGTTATAACAATGAAACCATTGGAATAATTAACATATCCACAATAACTTTTAAATTGTTTATAGTTATTTGCTGTATGCCTATATACCTACCTTAACCGTTGCTAATTTGAAGTTTATTTTATACTCTGGGTTTGGGCTTTTCAATTAATAATTAATTAAAAGTCCTTCCCTTACAATCTCACATTTAAAGAAACATTCTTGAGAATCTTAATGACAGATATCTAAAACAAGTAAATATATCTGATACCTGCAGCCACAATCCTATTTTTGTAATTGATAAGAATCCAAATGTCCCTCTTCCACATTATTTTAAGATGAGTTCATGTATCACACAGGAGAAAAACAAAAAGAGAAATTACATTCTGAATTACAGAACCACACAACAAATAGGAATATCTACAGAACACATGAATCCAGTCTTTCTGAAGACAAACCATATCCCAAGCATGCCAAAATAATGAATACGATTTAGAGATACGTGTAGGTTTGAAGAAGAGATTGATATTGTGATTTCTGTGCCATCTATGACCTGCATTTTTCAGAGATGTGACTGAAGCCTGTGATGTCTTATCAAAACCTTTGGTATCACTCTTTTATAAACATCAAGCAAAAGCATGGAGCATTTCTTGAAATAGGCCAATATCCTGAATAGAAAACTGAAATACTTAAGGATATATAAAGTATTTTCATCTCATCACTCTGGAAACTAAGTAATATAAGATTTAAGTAGACAGTTATGTTGAAGAGAAATTTAATTTTGGTTTAAGATAGATATATTTGATTATAAGCTCTTGCCACTGAAATAAAGGACAATGAAAAATTACAAGTTACATTGCAGAAAAAGTTTTGTATTGGATTGGAAGTTAGTCCAGTTAAAATCTAAATTTATTTTTAACACCAAGATCTTGTGATATTAAATGCAATATAGCCAAAATATAAATTTATTTAAATATACATATTAAATATAAAAAATGTTAACACTGAAAACATAAAGATTTATCTCACTCATTTCAAGAGTTAAGTATATAACAAAACTTTTGGAAAACAGAGGAAAAAAAAATCATCCATAAAATCAGCAGCCTCAGAAGTACCATAATCATTCTTTTGTATTTGTTTATATAGTTGTAATCATTGAATTGTATAAAATTATTGGTTATATAAAAATCATTGAATGTGTAAAATTGCATATAATGACTCCTTAGAGTAATAATGCATTTAAGTATTAGCGCATATTATTAATAGATATAATTCATAATACGTATATACAAGTCCATTAAAGGAATAAAATATAACATAAATTTTATTTTTTAAAGATTTCTATAAATATAAACATATTAGTGCCTTTTGCACATTTCAATATTATTTTCAGACTAGATTTTAAAAGAATAATCATTAGACCAAAATTTTGGCACACTTCTTTTGCATTGATGTATAGCATAATATGGCCTTTCTGAAAAAGGTTTTCCCATTCTACAGTATTTTATGAAGGCTTTTGTTGAGTCTAAGTCTGAAACTTTACATAACAATATTTTGCATCATTAAATATTTTTGACAATAGTAAACAATTTTGAATTTCTACTGTGTTCTAGACAATATCCTCAGTCAGGTTTTGCCAATCTTTTCTGTAAAAATTTACTATCTGTAAAGAAGAGATAGTAAATATTTTAGACTTTATGGGCTATGTAGTCACTGACAGTTACTCAGCTCTACCATTGTAATAGGAAAACACCCATGAACAATACTTAAATGAGTAGATGTGCCGGGGTTACAATAAAACTTTATTTACAAAATCAACAGAGGGCTGGATTTACTCTGTGAGCCATAGTTTGCTTATCCTTGCACTAAATAATTAGGTGTTCATATATATTTTGTGTTTAAAACATTAATGACTTATTCAAATTGCAAAATAATTTTACAGGAATGAAAGTTAAACTTTGATATGTAAACTTATATATGTAAATTTCTCCTACATAATAGTTTTATATAAAATGCTTTATATTAAAATAATCTTGTTTATTTTATTTTATTTTACTATTATTAATATACAATTACATAAGCAACATTATAGTTACTAGACTCCCCCTATTATCAAGTCCCACCACACACCCCACTGCAGCCACCGTCCACCAGCACAGCAAGATGCCACAGAATCACTACTTCTCTTCTCTGTGTTACACTGCTTTCCTTATATCCCCCCTCCCCACACCCACACCCACTACATTATGAGTGCTAATTGTAATAGCCCTTTTTCCCCCTTATCCCTCCCTTCCCACCCATCTTCCCCAGTCCCTTTCCTTTGGTAACTGTTAGTCCACTCTTGGGTTCTGTGAGTCTGCGGCTGTCTTGCTACTTCAGTTTTCCTTTTTTCTTATACTCCACAGATGAGTGAAATCATTTCATATTTGTCTTTCTCTGCCTGGCTTATTTTACTGAGCATAACACCCTATAGCTCCCTCCATGTTGTTGTAAATGGTAGGATTTATTTTCTTCTTATGGCTGAATAATATTCCATTGTGTATATATACCACATCTTCTTTATCCATTCATCTACTGATGGACACTTAGGTTGCTTCCATTTCTTGGCTATTGTAAATAGTGCTGTGATAAACATACAGGTGCATATGTGTTTTTCAATCTGGGCTGCTGCATTATTAGGGTAAATTCCTAGGAGTAGAATTCCTGGGTCAAATGGTATTTCTGTTTTGAGTTTTTTGAGGAACCTCCATACTTCTTTCCACAATGGTTGAACTAATTTACATTCTGACCACCAGTGTAGGAGGGTCCCCTTTCTCCACATCCTCACCAAAATTTGTTGTTGTTTGTCTTTTGGATGTTGGCCATCCTAACTGGTGTGAGGTGATATATCATTGTGGTTTTAATTTGCATATCCATGATGACTAGTGATGGAGCATCTTTTAATGTGCCTGTTGGCCATCTGAATTTCTTCTTTGGAGAACTGTCTGTTTAGCTCCTCTGCCCATTTTTTAATTAGCTTATTTGCTTTTTGTTTGTTGAGGTGTGTGAGCTCTTTATATAATTTGGATGTCAACTCCTTATTGGATATGTCATATATGAATACATTCTCCCATACTGTAGGATGTCTTTTTGTTCTACTGATGGTATCCCTTGGTGTACAGAAGCTTTTTAGTTTGATATAGTCCCATTCATTCATTTTTGCTTTTGTTTCCCTTGCCTGAGGAGATATGTTCATGAAGAAATTGCTCATGTTTATGTCCAAGAAACTTTTGCCTATGTTTTTTTCTAAGAGTTTTATGGTTTCATGACATACGTTCAGGTCTTTGATCCATTTTGAGTTTACTTTTGTGTATGGGGTTAGACAGTAATCCAGTTTCATTCTCTTACATGTAGCTGTCCAGTTTGCCAATACCAGCTGTTGAAGGGGCTGTCTTTTCCCCATTGTATATCCATGGCTCCTTTATCATAAATTAATAGACCATATATGCTTGGGTTTATGTCTGGGCTCTCTATTCTGTTCCACTGGTCTGTGGGTCTGTTCTTGTGTCAGTAGCAAATTGTTTTAATTACTGTGGCTTAGTAGTAGAGCTTTAAGTCATGGAGCATAATTCCCCCTGCTTTATTCTTCCTTCTCAGGATTGCTTTGGCTATTCGAGGTCTTTTGTGGTTCCATATGAATTTTAGAACTATTTTCTCTAGTTCATTGAAGAATGCTCTTGGTATTTTGATAGGGATTGCACTGAATCTGTAGTTTGCTTTAGGCAGGATAGCCATTTTAACAATATTAATTCTTCCTAGCCAAGAGCATGGAATGAATTTCCATTTATTAGTATCCTCTTTAATTTCTCTCATGAGTGTCTTGTAATTTTCAGAGTATAGGTCTTTCACTTCCTTGGTTAGGTTTATTCCTAGGTATTTTATTCTTTTTGATGCGATTGTGAATGGAATTCTTTTCCTGATTTCTCTTTCTGCTAGTTCATTGTTAGCATATAGGAATGCAACAGTTTTCTGTGCATTAATTTTGTATCCTGCAACTTTGCTGAGTTCAGATATTAGATCTAGTTGTTTTGGAGTGGATTCTCTTTCTGGAAGATTGGTGAGTTTGGTTTCATTTGGCCGTTTTTCTGGGGTTTGTGAGATTTTGGTCTGAACCATGTTCTTTTGATGTTTCATATTTCTGTGTAATGCCCACTAGTGTGCAGAAACTCCAGTCTCTGGAGCTGCTCAGCCCCTGGAATGATGTTGGAGCTTGTTGGGGAGTAGAGCTGGTGGCTGAGGGAGGAAAGATCTGTTTCCCGATTCCCCTGTGCTGTGCCTGTCTCCAGTGTCAGAGCCTGTGCACCAAGCATACAGGTGTAAGCCTCTGCACTTTGCATCTCTAGCTGTTGTGTGCAGAGTGTCCCTCTGGCTGGTCTGACTCCCGCAGAGTGACTGCCAGTTTGCAAACTTCTGCTGGCAGGCTAGAAGGAAGGTGCAGCAGGCTGCATGTCACAGTGGGGGGCCTTGGAGCTGAGTAGGCAGCCAGGGGGATGGAGCACCTGAAACTCCTCAAAGTACCCAACCAGCTGCGCAGAGCACACCCAGTTAATCTTAACCTTGTCCACCTGTCTCTTCTTCTGTGCAGCAAACTCTGCCCAAACGTGCCCCTGCAGCAGCCCTCTCACTGCTAGGAAGCCTCTCAGACCGCCTGACTTTCCCCTGACCCAGAGGTGCCAGATGTGGATCCCCTCCTCTACAAACAGCCAGAATGTCAGTTTCTCAAGCACTCCACCTCTCCGAGCTCCCCAACATCCAGAGCACCACACACTATAGGTTTCTGCTCACAAAGCAAATATCCAGGGCTAGGTGTTCAGCAGTCCCAGGCTCCCACCACCTCCCCCGCTCCATTTCTCTTCCTCCTGCCAGTGAGCTGGGGTGGGGAAAGGGCTTGGGTCCCACCAGATTAAGGCTTTCATACATTACCCTGTTTCGTGAGGTCTGCTCTGTTCGTGAGGTGTGTAGGCAGTCTGGTTCAGCCTTCTTTCTTGTTGCTGTCTTTAGGTTAGTTGTATTAATTAACTACATTTTTGTACTGTTTGTGGCTTTGGGAGGAGTTGTCCATCTCACCTCTCACGCTGCCATCTTGAATTCTTCCAATCCTGTTTATTTTTTATTACATCTATTTTATTTAGGCCACATGACCCATGAATAGTAATTATAATATGTAGTTGTGACAGCAATATAAGGATTGTCTGACTTTTAGTATTTAATTTTGTTTTAGAAACTAATTTCTCATATGTACCATGAAAAGAAATTATGGTCACTGAAACACCTTCCAATGTCTTTACTTAACAGAAAACATTTTCTGTGTCAGTCTTATCTTTCCAAGAGTAACAGCTTTTTCCTTGTCTAAATATACCTGTTACCTCTTCTCATTGGAAAGTTTTACTTTTTTGGATAACTAATTCTTAGGACATGAATTCTAATTTAAAACTGTTATAAATTTTTAAGTATTTAGTAAAGACATAGATAGCAATACAAGTTATTCTTATTCAATTTCTATGATTATTTTTCCAAATCACTTCTCAGAGTTTTCACAATTTCCTTAAAACATTCTATGATTAAAAATTAGTGGAAAAATATAATATTCAGAAAACCTCCAAATCATATAAATTTATTTAATAGCTGATGTTTGTGTTAGGAACTATTTTTCATAACAGAGATCTTGGCTTATATTGTTTATAATAAAATTACAGATCTAAAAGATTAAATATGAAGAAAATAGGTTGGGCTAGCAAAATTGCTAATTTTAACTTTATAAGTAATATATTAATGTTGGTAAAAACATTTTTCAACCACTGACATCACTACACAAAGACAACATTTTGATATATAAAATGTTTTCAATATTGCCTATGATTTACTTTAGTTTGGAAAACAAGTTCACAAGTTGCTATTCTCATTTTACAAATGGGAAAGTGCAATGATAAAATTAATTTCCCCAGTTACATATCAAAAAGAAAAGAAAAGCTAAGTTTGCATCAGTCAGAAGTTCTCTTCTCTCTGGACAGTTCATCTCTCTGCACTATCAAAAAGTAAAATACACTGATTTGTTGTCATGCTCAAAAGGTTTGTTTTTCTAAGAGATGATAAAATTCAGTGACATCCTTCTATTCAGGCAGAGGAATAGAACATTGTAGGAAGTCAAAACCCACATACCTAACTTCCACTGCAGAAAGTGACAAATAGAATTCACTCTATGACAGCAGACTTACTCTGAAACGATGTAAATGCTCGTGGGGTAGTTAATAATACTTATTCTAGGGAGCATATGGTTCCTATAGTTCGTAGTACTGTTGGATAAATCTGCTTTTATTTGTCCACTTTTTTACTGGTACCCTGCACAACACCTTTTGTGGTAACAGACAGATGGACTTAATGCTGCAATTCTGTACACGTGTCACAAACACAAATGTTAGTTTGTCAAAATCTTAAGGCAGAATTCAGAATTAAAGATTCCGCAGTCCGGTAACTTTTGTTTGACTTCTTCCCATTAAAATATCCTTGAAAACTTGTCAAAACAAAAACAAAATTTTTTCACAGCCATAGAAAAGTAGCGTTTGACTAACACTACAATACAGGAGCAATTATCACATATTACAATGTTCTGGAACAGGCAAAGCATTAAAGGGATAGGCACATATTTTGCATCCAGTATCGGGGGAGAAAAATCATAATAAGAAAAAGAAGATATTCCACATCCCATTCCTCACTCAATGTACAAAAAGGAAAACCTACATTGACTTGAATCCACTCTACTTACTTTATAAAAGTTTCTGACTGACCAGAATAACTTCTAGTAACCTAAGCTTTCTTTTGGAACAACCATCTAGAAATTACAGTGCTAATCTTTAAATGCTTATGTCAGTGACTAGAAATGTATGATTGTGCTTTCTCACTAGAAATAGAGACAATGATCCCTGAAAGCTGTATACCCAGAAGGTAGTTTGCCTGCCCTTTATCTGGTCTATGCAGAGTAATTGCAAGCACTTCTCAAAATCTGAGAAACAAGTACTAGGACAAAAGGCACTCCCACATTGTCGAAGTCTAGAGCCACATATATTAACCCCTACCAGATTTCCGTTATGGGCTACTCACTGAAATACGGGACCCAGGTTTGGATAAGGGAGGAGAATTCTCTCAGCGAAAGGGCAGGGTTAGCAGAGGATTAAGGGCCCTGCATGATGATGGACACATTTATTTTCTTTCATAGATAAGAAAGCAGAAAAAGAAAAAAAAAAGCCAGAGACCACTTTTGTGTCAATAAAACATTTTGGAAATAGGAAGGGGACACTAATTTTAGGACTTTTAAAGAAAGCCTGTCTCCTAATTTTCTTGCACTCAGAAACCAAATAAAGCAAAAGAAAATTGTCGATTTTTCACTCTTTACAAAATAGTCATCTATGGCATGACCACAGTTAAGAATTCATTATAATGAAGAACAAATTGAAAAGACAAAAGAAAATCCTGAGAAGAAATGCAACAAACAACAATTTAAAAAAAGGCAGCAGAGTCTAAAATTTTAGTAGCAGAATTGAATTCTTTATTAAAAATCAACAGAAAACAAACTTGAGACTAGAAAAAAATGCAACCTATATTTCAAAGGTCAAATAAAAGATGGTTTTTAACACTTAATAGAAAACAACAAAGTCAAAATTATCAGTGATGATAATTGATGTGTATATACAAAATAGAAATCTGATTCTCAAGCAAGAGGCATTAACAAATAATAATCTTGAACAAATAATGGGAAAGTAATAACCAACATTTGTGTTGGAGAAAAACAAATACTAAGCTGAAAAGACAAATTTGTGAGGGAAAATTATTTGAAACACCAATGGCAAGTACTGATATCCACAATCGAAATTACTCTTATCCATGTTCTATCTATTTAAGTAATCACTTAAATTGTCCCTGAAACAAAAATATCAAAGTAAGATATTAATTAAAAAAGGAGGATTGAGGGAGGGATCCTGAATAGAATAATAGCAGGAGGCTGTTCATACCCCAAGTTTTGAAGAATATGAGGGCTAAGAGAGGGATCATCTGACTATACATATGTGAATATATACATACTTAAAAGAGAGAGAGACAAAGTCAGAGTTTTGTAGGTAACGTGGGCCCCCTGAAAGAAAAGGTGCCTTTTGACAAAAGTATATGTGACACAACAATTAGGGCAAGCCTTAGGAAACGAACAATGGGGAGAAACACCCCAGATTTGCTCACCTCCCTCTCTCCAAAATCTTCTCTAGGTTTTCGTGCAGCTCTTAACTGCTGTTCAGCATGTCTACAAGCCCATTCACTGCTCAGCCTCTGCATCTTTGTGCTCTGAGCTCGGGAGGAGAGAAAGCTTTGCCCCAGCTTCAGACTGATCGGTAAGGGGCTCTGACATGGGGACACATAATACAGCAGCTCTGGGAGTGGATGAAGGGCCCTTTACAATAGGACTGCTTTAGGAAGGCCCCCACAGGGAAGCTAATGACGACCCGAAGGATTTGTGAGCAAATAAAAGCCATCTAGAGGTGAAGAAATTTGTTATTTTTTTGAGAAACAGATGAAGTCCCCTTAGCTAACTCAGTTTTACTCTTTGTCATTGAATGTACATGTGGGTTGGAAGCTGCTGTCCCAGATCAGGGTATTTGTGAGTTTTATTTCCTCCTCAAGGTCAGCCATGAACTTGGAGCTTGGAGGGTTCCTCTCTGATCACTCCTTAAAATGTACATCCTTGAGTATGCACCCAGTCTTGCACACAGCCAGGGATGACTGTAATTTTGTTTTAAGTCTGGTTTCTGAGGAGTTACCCCTGGATCAAGATAACTTATTATTCAATGTTTGACCATAGTTTGTTTCAGCCCCTTTGGCAAGTAACGACTCCATCCCAATTTGATGGATTTGCTTGTGTCTCAGGGAATGTTTTCAAGTTTGCTTCACGTTCTGCTTGGGCTGCTCCTGAGTGGGTGCAGCCTAACCTCTATGCACAGATTTTCTGAGCCCGCATTGATGATGATCCCAGGAAGACTCGTCTCTATTGCCTCTTCCAGGGTTCTCTTACTGCATTTCTGAGTGCTCTGCTATTTTGCTTCTGTCAGGAAGCTAACGGATCCTCTGAACTGCTCTCCACCAGGACCTCCATAGTTTTTGACAACATCCTTAGGCATGGCCTCATCCACTCTCTAATTAAGACAGAATGAGTCTGAGGCAAAGCTCTGGAATGCCTCATCTTTGTGGCCTGCCTTGCTAACTATAGAATAACTAGGTCACTGGACCAGAGGTGAGAGCAGGGTCCTGCTTTCCCTGGAGTGAATGATTTGCTCTGTGAGTGGGCACTGGGGTCTTGGGAGTAGCACAGCTTGTCCTTTGAATCTCCACATAATTGAGATGCATGATGCTGAGGAAGGAAATATGGAGTCCCAGTATTCTCTGTCAGCTGCTGTGTCTGGGGCAGGGCATCTGCTCTATAAGCACGGGCTTGGCTGGGGTAAAGGAGACATGTTCTTCTCAGCCATGTCACTGGGAATAGAGCCTCTGGAACAAAGAAGGCAAGAAACTGTGGGGTAAAACTGAAGACACAGACAGGGAGCTTGCAGAGGGAGCTTGCAGGACAGGAGAGCCCTGTATCTGTGGCTGCACATGCCCAGAACAGAGTTGCCATAATATGGAAATGATGGGAAGCATGTGGGATAAGGTAGCAGATCATACATCTACTGACACAGACTCTCACTCCTCTTGTCAATATTTAGTAGATTTTCACTTGTGAACATTTCTGTATTTACCATATACCCTTAGGACAATTTCCAGAGACTTCCAATGATCATACTTTTATAATATTCAGCAGATAAATTGTCTTCCTGGAACAAGTTTCCACTGAGATCCTTACTGTGCCTTCCAGAAGTCACATGTTAAGATGCTTTTTTCTCCCCCATCCACAGTGCTTCTGCCATAACCCTAATCTATATATTTATAGAACTCTATTTGCCCTCATGGTATTCTATATATCATTGCTTCTAAAATGAAGTTTATTCCTAAATGTAATTTATTATGATTCAAGGCAGTAGTAATTGGGTCCTATAATTCACTGGTCCTACTCAAGGCATTTCAGCAGATGGCCTGAAAGAACAGTAGCATAACATTTTGAATGCTAGATTTTAGTCCCAAGCAGTGAGGTATCTGAGCCAGAAACAAATAGATAACACTATTTCTCCCAAGTCAAAGTATAGAGGCCAGAAATCCAAGTAGTGAACATAAGTATGTCTAATTTTACTCTAATTATAATCCAGTTAGGAAATTGCTACAAAAATTTTTTCTTTGCTTTAATGTGTATCAATATGTGTATGTATGGTAGATATAAATTATAAAAACTAATTGTTTTTCTTTAGCTTTCTCTCATTCTCTTACTATTTTATAGGGTACCAATAATGATTGATCATATATTTCACTACTTAATTCCATATTTAATGAACAAGATTGCTCATTGAAATTGCAAATGACCTAGAAGAGGAATAAATACCAATAAATATAAAGTGGCATGCAGGATTGTGTGTCTGGTTTTATAAGAGAGTTAAGCATGATTTTGGTGTTATGAGAGGTAATTACATCATGTTCAGTGGACATATGCTATTATTACTGTCTATATTAAGTAGTCAAATATAAGATACATATATCCCTTTTATCATACATGTTTTTATTTATATATATTATATAATTATAAATAATGTCATATAATTATATTCATTTTATTATTGTACAATACTTCTTGTCAAATATTTATATAATATGTGATATCATATATGAGGAAATAGTGATATCTCTTGAGTTTATTAGGAGGTGGATAACACTGTGTTATCTGGTCAGCTCAGGTACCATCCTAATTTACTTCTGTCCAATGCAGAGGAGAAGCTCTGGCATGGATTTCCCAGAATCTCTTTATCTGTGTATTTTGGGTTAGAATTTACCAATGAAGAGGAGCTCACAAGATAATTTGGAATGTAAATTGGAAAGGGAAACTATTACTTTTGGAGGATGTTGTGGTCGGACAAGATGGCCCTGCAGACTTCCCTGTGACTTCCTGATTCTCCGTCATGATAACAAGAGATGTCAGGTTAGCAGTTCTCTCATGAGTTAATGCTTTGGTATTTTGAGGTCCACAAGTAGCTCACAGTCCTCTCTACTCTCTCCTGATTTCCACCAATAGGCAAATACTGTGCTCCTCGCATCTTCCAATAATGCCAGTTTCTCTTATGCTTCAACTGTGGTCTTTCAGATCATCCCTCCCTAAGCTCTGTCCACATACATGCAAGCCCTCATTCCTACATTTGTCCCCCGTATTCCCCTAACATACATGTGGCCAGTTTTCTGACCAAACTGAGATCAGCATATCATGCATGTCCAATGTAACAGACATGTGGTCAGGTAATAAAATTCTCAGGTATAGCTGAACTTATTATTAATAAAAGTGTTTGTTTAACACATTGATAAATTAGAAAATTAGTTCATGTCAGTTATATAATTATTTCACAGAAAATAATGCAAATTACCATTTAATTTAATGAAAAGTATTTTCCTAACTAACCACACTTGGCTCCCTTTCACGTCTGCCTGGGTGCTCCTGAATACCTGCAGTTCCTTCAAAGTCCCCTCCACTGAAGAGGACTGTGGAGCTGGGAATGATGAAATACTTAGAAACGGCTTAATGATACATATATTTTTAATATGAGAGCAGTATTTGATAATTAATTATTTTTCTTTTGCATTAAGGACTCAAACTTTATTATCCATGGTTATTTGTGGATTAATGGGTAAGGTTAGGGAAATGTGGGCTTTAGATTTTGGCAATTTTTTTTTCTAGAATTCTTACATCAGGTAATGGTTCTCTTAAGGAGACTCCCGTCCTTTAAAGTGAAGGGAAAGCAGTGGAAACAATGCCAACTCACACTGCTGAGGAATGACTACAAAATAAGAGTAAGAAGACTTCCATGATTTAGTGTGCCCAGGAAGTATGGAAAATGGATCTTGACAAATATCTCAGTGAGGACGTTACCTAACATGGCTGCTCTCCTCTCAGTGTCATGCCCTCTCAGTTCTTCCATATTTGTCACAAAAGCACTGATAAAAGTTAATGAACTTGAAGCACTTTGTAATATTTTCTTTTTTAAATAATATAATGTAAATCCTTTGCCATACTTCTAGAAAGCATCATGAGAAAAGTAAGGGTGAAAATTTTTGCACAATTCAGTGGACAACCTTTTAGCTGCCTGACACCTGCGTGCTTCCTAGGTCTGGGGGCAGATCAGTGGTAATTAAGTAGCCTGGGAAACTGACCTAGCCAGGATGATTTCTAGACACATTAAATTTGTAACCTGTTTTTCAGATCATATTCCTGGCTTTTACAGGGTGTACTTTGAAACCAAATATTTTGAAGTGTGTGAATCTATTTATACAGAAGTCCTGGCTGACATTGCCCAAATTATTACTAGACCAACATAAGTCATTCACCCTATTGTACCAGTTGTATAAATACACCATAATATGAAAACTTTATGATATTCCCATATTCGTTGTATTGTTCGTGATGACTGATAGGTGAATAATCTGTGAAATGTGATTTTATCCAGGATAATCAACAGTCATAAATCACTAATGAGCTCCCAAGCATAGAACTTCTGGGAGCATTTCCACTAGCACAATATGATATTTACTTTCATGGGATCCCCTTAAAAATTCACTAGAGAGACAGCTACATAAAAGAGAATGAAACTGGATTATTATCTAACCCCATACACAAAAGTAAACTCAAAATGGATCAAAGACCTGAATGTAAGTCATGAAAGCATACAACTCTTAGAAAAAAACATAGGCAAAAATCTCTTGGACATAAACATGAGCAACATCTTCATGAACATATCTTCCCAGGCAAGGGAAACAAAAGCAAAAATTAACAAGTGGGGCTGTATCAAACTAAAAAGTTTCTGTACAGCAAAGGACACCATCAGTAGAACAAAAAGACATCCTACAGTATGGGAGAATATATTCATAAATGACATATCCAATAAGGGGTTGACATCCAAATTATATAAAGAGCTCACACACCTCAACAAACAAAAATCAAATAAGCCAATTAAAAAATGGGCAGAGGATCTGAACAGACACTTCTCCAAAGAAGAAATTCAGGTGCCAACAGACACATGAAAAATTGCTCCACATCGCTAATCATCAGAGAAATGCAAATTAAAACCACAAGGAGATATTGCCTCACCAATTGGGATGGCCAACATCCAAAACACAAACAACAACAAATGTTGGCGAGGATGTGGAGAAAAGGGAACCCTTCTACACTGCTGGTGGGACTGTAAACTAGTTCAACTATTGTGGAAAGCAGTATGGAGGTTCCTCAAAAAACTCAAAATAGAAATACCATTTGACCCAGGAATTCCACTCCTAGGAATTTACACTAATACTACAGCAGCCCAGTTTGAAAAAGACATATGCATCCCTATGTTTATTGCAGCACTATTTGCAATAGCCAAGAAATGGAATTAACCTAAGTGTCCATCAGTAGATGAATGGATAAAGAAGATGTGGTATATATACACAATGGAATATTATTCAGCCATAAGAAGAAAACAAATCCTACCATTTGCAACAACATGGATGGAGCTAGAGGGTATTATGCTCAGTGAAATAAGCCAAGCAGAGAAAGACAAGTATCAAATTATTTCACTCATCTGTGACATAGAAGAACAAAGAAAAATCTTTAGGAACAAAACATAATGGGGAATGTAGTATAGCACAGAGAAGACAAGTAGTGATTCTATAGCATCTTACTACACTGATGGACAGTGACTGTAATGGGGTATGTGGTGGGAACTTGATAATAGGGGGAGTCTAGTAACCATAATGTTGCTCATATAATTGTACATTAATAATACCAAAAAAAAATTCACTAGAGGATTGAAATGGATAAAACACTCATCCTAGTTAGGCAAACCCAACTTCTAAACTGAAGTAATCTGGAGCCCTGTACCTTCTGGAACAATTCTGAGAAAACCTCAAAGTTATCTTCTGTGTGCCAATGAACTATATTGTCAGGATTGCTGGTGAGAATTATGAATAATATAATACTTGGGCTTGGTCTTTTTGAGTGCTGTTTGTTTCCTGAAGAAGTGATTTTAGAGAAATCTCTCAATTCAAAAAGTCTTTAGTTCAAGACCTATGTATTTATTGGTTATTTTTGTAGGTCCCAGGAGTAACCAATATATTTCAGCCCCTTGCAATTTATTTGGAACATGTCCATTACGTATGAAATTAATATTGATAACAGACAATTTCTCATTTTCAACTTCATCCGTCTGGACTGCTCCCTTCTGCTTTCGTCAGTTCCTAACAAAGTAGAGTGGATAGTACTGTTAAACAAAATGTGAGTCTGGTTATCTCAAACTTAAAAGGTTTCTAATTCAGATCATTACCAAGATGTTAAATAAACTTCTCAAAGAAAACATATTTAAAGCACAACTCTTTTCATACCACCCTCCCAACTCATGTAAAATAGGTTACTTCCACAGTTTTTGTTATTGTTATTATTAGAAATACATGTGTACCAATAGTTGAATCCAAAACCTTGGAACAATTTTGACTTCTTTCTTACACGTTTCTCATTCAATTTGACAGCAAATGTGGTGAGCTCTGGTTTCAAAGTATATTCGTAATTGACCACCATCGCTGGCACTGCATAGATCTGGTCCAACTCGCCATCATCTTTTACTGCATTGTGTTAATGGCCTCCTAACTGCAGCATTGTCCACCTTCCTTCTAGCCTCAATACAACTTTAGTAATCAGTTAAAAGTGTGTGGCAAAATTCTATACTAAATCCAGCAAAGCTTTTCATTTCACAGAGAAAAGCCAAAGTCCATATAAGTTCCAGTGCAACTGTATCCATTTTTCCCCACTCTTTTGTTTCTTATTTGACCTAGTTTCTTGCTACTCCAGCACCATCAGCACCACCCTTCTTGAGCCACTCTGGCCTCTTTGCTCATCCTTAGACATACCAGATATTCTACTCCCCTAGTGCTTTGGCCTACTTAGAATACTTAATCTAAAAATTTGTTCCCTCACCTATATCCAGTCTTTATTTAAACTTTACATTTTTTCACTGAAAACTTCTCTGTCCTCCATTTTAATATTAAATAGGTGGCACTCTAGGTATTCCTTATCAGACTTATCAAACGTATCACACTTTCCACATCAGTTTTCCCCAGAGCGATTATGGCTACCTAGCATTGCGTCTATTTTACTTTTTGTGTCTTGTTTTCCGTCCACTAGAATTTAAGCTCCAGGAGGAGATGATTCTGTTTCCTTTGTTCAGTGCTATATTTCTTGGGACTAGAAGAGTGTCTAATACAAAATGATGTTAAATAAATATCTTTCAATGAATAAATTAATGAAATACATTTTAAAAACAATTGACTCTGTAGATTTAAAATGTACTTCCTATTTGACAATGATGTGCAAAATAAGTGCTATTAATATGGATACTGTATTACCTCAACTAGAACTTTATCAGTACTTATAGAATGTATGCTGATTTTTCATTTCTTTCTTAACCATATTAATAAAAGTACATCATTAGGCAGTATTTGTGCCTGTAAAGCATTCTAGCAGTGTAGATTTGAAAAAGTCTAGAGAGGCTCTTGTGTAATTCAGTAATTCTGATTTATTCATTTAAGATTATCTCACAATATTAGCATCTGGAGTTTTAATATCATTAAAAATATCCCTGCTTGCCCTCTTGGCAAAACTGTGGCAATAACGTTACTTTTTAGCTATAAGAACAGTATATTCATACTCAAATTAGTTTACACATAATTTTCATACTGAGGCTTTTGAATGAATACCCTGACCAGCCATTGAAAAGTTGATATTTAATTTAGGCCTTCATTATTAAGTAGAATAAAAGGCTATCCATTTTAAGGTCACAACATTCAAGAAAGAGAACTATGCTACATCTAAACACAAGTTTGGGTATTTTCCTAAGGTTTATGGGAGGACTGAGTACCTGCACTTGTATGCAACAGAAAAGCTTTCTGTAGAGCAAAGATAGAAGTAGTAGACTTTGGGGATTATCATAATAGTTTTATTATTTGAAATCAAGAATATATCCTAATACCAGCTTGGCTCTGAATTGCTTAAAGCTCTTATTAGCTTATAGAATTGCTTGAGGAGAACCACACTGCCAAAAGAAAGCTTAAAACAGAGGAGGAAAATAAACCTCTTTGGTTGAATTTGTGATGCATTTTACTTTGAAAATGATGTCTTAAAGCTAACATTAGGGCTGCTTGAATGTTGCCTCTGACTGACACCTACCGCCTATTGTCCCTGAAAAATGTCCTCATAAGCTTTGGAAAGTTCACGTTCTATTTTTTGCATTGAAATAAGTCATTCATTCTTTGTTTCTGTCTCTGTCTTTTTTATCTTCTAATGAGACAGAAACTAATAGATTTGAGCTTGATAACAGAAGAAAATTACTTTCAAATCTTGATTGTACTATATAACATTGTACTATATGACATTGCATTAATAATACATTGCATAAATAAGTAAAAATAAACCTTGGTGTAATTACTATAAAGCCTGCCTAACATAGTGTACATAATCTTTGAGAGGTTAAAATAGTTTCAAAGAACATTTGACAATTTCATTTTTAATGTAACATCTCAGTGAAAAGCATGACATTATGAGACAAAATGAATTTTAATAGAAAATACTTTCTGCACTGCAAAAACTAGCAGTACTATATTTCTCTCAAGATATGTCCCTATTCTTGATCTGTTTAAATGTTTAGTCTTAATGGGCTCTAAAGCTATTTTTTCGACAAAAATATTTAGTAAGTTCCTTTTCTGAATGTAAACTCAGTTTTCATTACCAACAATAATGAGGGAGGAATTTCTGTAAAAAGTCAACAGAAATATCCACGAATGCAGCATGAGAGTTGTTTTTCTTTGTTTTAATTTAATGTGTCAAACAGCTATTGAATTCACATAATGTAATTTACCATCACATCAAATTATCTTTTATGGAATTGACGGTTAATGTTTATCAACCTATTATAAAATCCTCTTGTATTTTATCATTTAAAAGTCACTTTTACCACAGAAATAGCATGTACATTTAAAAGCATTTCCATTGTTTTTGTGTATTCCTTCAATTTTTATATATTAAAAAGTAAGCTTTTCTTAATAAAGTATAGTGGTTCTTATAAACTGAGAGCAAAAGATTAACTAAATCTTGGATAGAACTATTAGCTGGGAAGCCATCATCGAGAGAGTATAGTATTGTACCTTGACCCTCAACTCTGTGAAAATATGCCTCCTTCTTTTTAAATATTAAAATTTTTTGCTTTTTTTCATTCATGATAGGATATGATCACCCCATTTTCTGTAAATTCTTGTAATATAATACTAGTCATATCAAAAAGTGAGTAAAAACTGTAGATCAAAATTCTGAATTTCACAGAGAGAGAATATGATTGCTGCACTTGAATAGTGTTTCCAGCTATGGCCCAATTGGCTTGAGGTAGGGAAGAAAGGTTTACAAAATTTACACATGCTGTTAAAAGCTTATCTCCATAGATTGAGGCCATAACCCAGAGAATGGGAATATGATAAATGAGGTTGGAGTTCATATAACTATTATTAAATTACAAACCAATTTTAGCGTTCTGAGATTAAAATGCTGTTATCCAAAAAGATACTTTAGAATCAAAGATGGAATTATTCATAAATTAGCAATTTTCAAATTGTTTTTAAGCCTACAAATCATGGAATTTAAGACATCAACATCAATAATCGCAACTTCAACAGGAACGAAAACGTTCAAAAATGCAAAAACATCTTTAAAAATAAGAATGAGGATTATATGCTCTGATGGTCTAGATTCAAATCATGGCTCCAAGTTTACTAGTTGTGTTCCATGGATATGGTACAAAACTGTTTTTTTTTCCCTGATAATTTCTTTACAAAATTAAAATAAAAACTAGTTCTTCAGTTAATAGGCTTTTTTGGGAAAATTAACTCCTGAAATGTTGCACCTTGATGGATTTCTATAATGTGAAATAGCTTAGATGCGATTGGTAAGTAAGGGATGATGTTAACAAAGAAGTGTGTTAGTCCATACTAAATTTTTTGAACATTTTTTAATTTATTTTTTTGTTCCTCCAGATAAAAGAAGTAAGTATACAATAAATATTGTATACTTCAATATTCTCAAAGTGAAATACACAATAGGAAACAGCAAATAACAACACAGTACAGGATTGCACATGATGGCCAATCGCCCCCACATGCTTTTATTTATTTTTCAGTTTGGCTCCACACTCTCCGCTGGGTATGCTTATTTTCTAGTTCCACCAGGTTTGTATACTTCTCTCATAACTTCATAGCTAAACGACCATTACACTTCCTTGCACCCTTTATTTCAAGTCCCTCTTCATTCTGTTAATTTTAATGTAAAATACTGTATTTACTATTATAGTAGTAGTTTGTTACTTACTAGGTACTAACCTATCTTTTATATGCACTCATATACTTATTAGAGTTCTTATTGTTATTGGCTATGTGATTACAACGTTGCATATGGTTTGAGTTCTCAGCTCTCCATCTTATATTTAATGCTTGATTTTTCAGAATCTGAAGTTTTGCTACAATTTGTATATTATATGACTATGATATATGAATCATATATAGTTAATGAAATAATGCTTGGAACATACAGAACACTCAAGAACTATTACTTACTGTTGCTATTATTGTGCTTTCTTCCAAAGGCTAGTCCTAAATCAAAAGTAGGAACAAATAAAATATAACCTAGTCAACAAGGATTACCTGACTGATATTTAAGGTAAAGGCATTTTGTGTGTACTCTGGGTACAAAGATGAATAGGACATTTTCTCTGTCTATAGAAGCTCACAAATATCAGATACTATGAGATTAAATACTACTATAAAAATCACAAACTTCTATGGGACAAAACAATGTGAATGCATTCATTCTACTCAGGATAGGGAGCCAGGTGATGCTTTACTGAGAGCAGGTTATATGTGCCAGACTACCAGAGGGTCTAGATATAAAAGCCAAGAAGACAAGGTGGTGTTACTAAATAAAATATAGGACACCCAGTTAAATTTGAATTTCTGATAAATGGTACATCAAATGTGAATAAGTCATATGCAATATTTGGGGCATACACTAAAAAATTATCTTCTGTTCATCATAAATTCAAATTGGCCCAGAGTCCTGGATTTTTATTTGCTAAATATGGCAGCCTTACAAGACATTTAGAAGAGGAAATATGTTTGCAAAGGAAGTATGTGTTGAAACAAAATAGGGTTGGGTGATTAAAAGAAGTTTAGTATGATTGGAAGGAGAAATATTTCATATGCACTGATTAAATAGCTCATGAAATATTTAGGTTTGTATTTGTCAGTACTGAGTCTAGTAGAGATTTAGGTGTGAAAATGGACTAAATGTTTTTAAAAGCTGTCTCCACAAAATATACAACTATTAGAGTAAAGAAAATGCACCTTGCTTTACTCACAGGACAGCAAGGAAGGGTACCAGATCTCCGATCAGTACAGTTCCCCAGTAAACCGAACTGAGCTCACTGGGATCCAGATACAAATACTACAAACCAAGAAATTTAGAGGTTAACCTGCACAGAAGAAAACACTAAAACTAGACCTTGCCCTCTGCACAGTTGCATCATTGACTATGAGAACCCAGATTTAGATGAGACTATAACTCCTACAACTGTGCTATTAAAATTTTCAACTTAATTGCATGAGATTTGTAACTTTACCTTTTTTGTGGTAATTTATGTTTACTGAGACCTTCAGATGAACTGGGCAGTGTGATTAAATGAGGACATCAAAGATAGTACAGACAAGCTCCCTAATTTAAGATTTCTAATAATTAGCAAAAGACATGTAGCATAATGAAATAGTTCAAGAAATATTTCAGATATTTTTTTCTTAAAACTTTCCCTTCAAAATAAATAAGTTTTCAACAGAATGGAAAGGGATAGTCAAGACATTCTTACATTTAATTGTGATATACTAAAAAATTATCATCTCCTATATTCTAGAATATCTGAAAAATGTGTATGTATTTGCATGTGTATGTCTGTGTTTACATTTCAATATGTAGATGTATCTATGTAGTAATAATAATATGCATTATTGTTTCTATTACTTTATTTTCATTGGGAACTTATACCAAAAACTATGCAAAGGACCCTATATATTACATTTAATTTAATTAATTATAAAGCAATAGCAACATATTATAGTGGCATGGAATATGGTGATACTTATTCAGCCAGTAGAAAATGGGAATACTTGACATTTTAGATAAAAACTAAAAGTAAGTGTTGAGGATGGTGAGGATTCCACCCAGCTGAAGAAAATCATTCCAGAAAGAGGGAATATTCTGAGCAAAAGTGGAGAAAGTTGAAAATAAATGGAATACAAATACTTAGTCAACAAAGGTATGACTGGAGGCTAATGTTGTATAATATACTAAAGGCGAAATGAGAAGACAGGCTATGGTGATAATGAAGTTGATAATAATGCATTTAAAGTTTGAATAAGTTCAAATTATTAATAATATCCTTTGACTTAATTCCTATAAAAAGTGTAAAAATCTAAAAAAATTAGGTCAGAGAGTATGAAATTTTGTTCTTAAGATGGTATCTAACTCACATGCAGAAAGAAAATAAAAAAGCCAAAATATATCAAGATATCTACAGATGTGAATGTGTTTTGACTTGTTACTCTTAATATTTCATTCTCATGAAATAATTCATTACAGAAATATGTATTTAGAAAGATAGATATTTACATCAATACCTATAAAAGAAGAAATGACAAAAATAATAAAAAGCAAAGACAGACAAAATGAAAGGAGGAAAGAAGGGAGAAACAAAGGAACAGACCACGATGGCCAATAGAGGGGGATATTTATGCATGACCTGACGGGTCTGGTGGCTCAGATAATACGAAGTCTTATGATGATTAGTTGTTTTTAACGTGATGAGCAAACATAGAGAATGAATTCAAGTTAAAGTGGATTCCTAAAAGGTAAATAGATTATATTGCAACTTTATCAAGTAACCATACAAAAGTCAATATGCCATATTGAAAATTATACTAGGTGGTAGTATTCTGGATGTTTTGGATTTAAATTATATTTTGCTGTAATTTTAGTATGGCAAAAACAATAATGGCAATAATCTGGAGAGAAATAATGAGAGAGGCACCATAGAAAGAAACTATTAAGGAAATAAATTCCTTTTGCAAATGCAACACATCAGATGATGAAGTCTTGAATGAATGTTTTAATTAACATTTCCCTGGTGTCATATAATGTGCAGCATATTTTCATATGATATTTTACCATTTTTGCTATCTTCTTTGTTAAGGTATCAATGTCTTTGTCCCATATTTATTCATTTTTTAATTGAAGTATCATTAATATATAATCTTATATTGATTTTGAATATACAGCACAGTGGTTCAATAGTTACCCATATTACTAAATCCTTTCCCTCACTAGTGTGGTTACTTTATCCCATATTTTAATCAGGTTGTATGTTTTCTTATTGTTGAGTTTTAAGTTCTAATAGGTTAGAATCTAAAACCAGAGGAAAGACTCCTTTAGTGAAATGAAAGAAGTTTAATACTAGGTAGCACAAGACTTGAAAAGAGAATTAAAGAGGAGTTATGATATTAATGACATAGTAATTTTTAGGAATTATTTTTTATTTTAGAAGAAACAAAGACAATAAAGGGTGTTAAGTTGGGAATGATGTAATCACATTGGCGGTTTTGGAAAAATTAAGGCAAGACTGAGTTAAAGTGGCTTTACACTTAAAACAAAGTAATGGACAATCATTGTGAGGTTTTATCACATTTCAGTTGAGATAGTATATTTTTAGCCTTCAAATAATTTTCATTTAGAATATAGAAACTACTGTTCATTGTTTTCTACATGAACTGGAGAGAGAAATAACCAATAACACCTGATTCTTTTTCCTTTTGTTGGCTGTGGATTTTCATCCCCACCATCAATTAATATATTCCCCCCTTCTCTTTCCCTCTATCTCTCTATTTGACAATTTTCTGTTTAGCTATTTTAAATTAAACTTGTTTGAAAAAGTACAAAAACAAAAAATTAAGACATTTCAAGACTACTTACTAATAATTTCATTATGGAAAATCTATGACAGAAAATATCTTAGAATTTTTTTTTTTTAAATTCAGGTTGTTTTCAAAAAGGTGATTATTTAACAGTGTTTTATACCTTTTGATTGAATTGAGTTATGAATAATATAATCACAGCAGTCAGAGGAAAATAAAAAATCATCTAGTACAATTATTTACATTACAGGTAAGACAATTGAGGCCCGTAAAATTATAATGGCCATTTGTCTAATGCCTGACTTTTAGTTTTGCAGATCTGCTTATATCATCACCTTCTAGATATTCGTCAAAATGAATACACTTTAATCCTTTAACGGAAATGTTGACCTTATTTAGTATAATTCTTTCTCCAGTAAAAAAGAATTTTTTTTTTCTACTAAGTTATGTCTGATGTTCTGGAGTGAACAGAATCTATGAAATGTGTCTTTAAATTTTGAACATGTTTTAATAACCTGCCAGCTCTAAGACTATTCATTTAACTAACTTACAGAAAATTCTGAAGACCTATTCCATCACTGCCTCCCAAAGGTTAGACCAAGCTTGCACTTTGAGCAATGAACCTTTAGAGTGAGGGCATATTGAAATACAATTTGTCATTTTTCAGGAAAAAACATGTACCTATTACAAGAAATAGATGGGAACTTAATTTTCTCTCCTCACTTGTGCTTGAGAGGATGGATTGTCATCTCTACAGAAATTCAGAAAGTCTAGTTTCACAAATGCCAGAATTTACTATTGCTGGACTTGATAATGGTAGAAACCATTAAATTTTCTTGTTAGAAAATATTCAATGTATGTACATTCCACAGTTTTTATTTACTTTAAGTAGAACATTTCAAGTATTAAGTAAGGCAGTAAATCTGTTATGAGTTGTATAGAGTAAAATTGGTTTAACAAGTTGAACTAAACATTGATTCACACTTTTTATCTGATATAAATTGGTAACCGTGTTGCTATATCATATAGATTTCAAAAATGTTTTATAGAAGCATTAGTGCTTTCTTTGTGTTGTGATCATTTGAGTTAACAAAGTATTCTGACATTCTATTTTCTCAAAAACCTTGGCAACTATCTTCTCAGACACATTAATGTCCCTATTTCAACTGGCAGGAACAGACAGTTCACTTGTAATAAAGGAAACATTGCTTCTAATGAAGTGATTTTAGTTTTAGTTTTTAGTGTTTTAGTTTTATATAAAAAATTCAATTCTTTCTGACATTTCATATCTTTTTTCTCAAAATCAACAAAAATATAATCATATAAATAAGCACCTGGTAATATAAGTGACATGATATGATTCACACAAACACAACACACATATTGACATTAAATAAGAATTATGTCTGCAAGTGTGAATAAAAGAAATGTTATTTAAGCTCTAAACATTCAAAAGAGGATGATAAGAAATGGCAGAGTCATTTTGAAAGAGTGCTGGATTATCACATGATAGGGTGGAGACTAAGTTGAGTTGACCAAAATTCTTACAGGTTGTTGATGTGCAGATATTAGGCAATGAGAATATAGAAACACAATATAATTGGTTACACAAACTAATATTAGGAAAACTAGAAAAGGCCTTGACCTAGTTTATAGATTATGAAAAAATAACCTGTATTGAAACTATTTATATTATTTTTATCACTTCCATATCAACTATTTCAACTTTATTTTAGAAATAACTTATTTCCAGAGTTCAATTAGAAGAATGAGGTATAGAATAAATTTAGAAAAATGAATATACTCATCTTTAATTTTACAATGAATCTAAAAACTTCATGCTTTTCATAATTTTTTTTTAATTTTATAGAGATATTTTGGGAAAAGTTGCCATATTGGGAAGAAAAATGGACCTAATTTTTTATTCTTGAATGGTGCTTTTACTTTTAGTGTGTTCAGTTTAAATAAAAATAACAATTTTATTTGTATTGTCAAACTAAGGTCATGACTAGTTACATTTCAGGAAATTATTTTATCTCCATTTCTCAACTTATTGTCCCCTCCAATTTATATTAATCTGTCACTCTAATCTTTGTATGTTTTTAAAATGTACCCCATGTTAGAAATAATCTTTGTAAATTTGGAGAATTTTTTTATATTAACACTTTTTTTTACATATTTTCTTACTCCTTGATCCCAAACAAAACATGAAACAAATATTATACACTAATGGTTCTTTGGAAATTTGTAATAAATGTACCAAAAGAGAAGAGGAAAAACATAAAGAACAAGGGGGTAGGCAAAGCAATTCTTTTGTTGGCTGTGGATTTTCATCCCCACCATCAATTAATATATTCCCCCCTTCTCTTTCCCTCTATCTCTCTTTTTGACAATTTTCTGTTTAGCTATTTTAAATTAAACTTGTTTGAAAAAGTACAAAAACAAAAAATTAAGACATTTCAAGACTACTTACTAATAATTTCATTATGGAAAATCTAGCCTCCAGTCATACCTTTGTTGACTAAGTATTTGTATTCCATTCATTTTCAACTTTCTCCACTTTTGCTCAGAATATTCCCTCTTTCTGGAATGATTATCTTCAGCTGGGTGGAATCCTCACCATCCTCAACACTTACTTTTAGTTTTGTATGAAAAGGTACCTTCTCCAGTCAGGGTATGTGAAATCACCTCAAGGTGGAAGAACCTATGTGAAAAAGGAAGGGAAAGAAAGTCCTATTTGTACACCATGCTTTCTCCTGTATTTCACTGATCTGTTTTCCACCATGGGACACTAACTGCTCTGCACTACTTGCATTCAATACTCTTTCTAGTGAAACTGAGGAAATTAATAGTATTAAGGGGATGGAGCTCCTCTATCTCCTTTGAGAAATATTTTGAGCCTCATGAGCAGTTAGAAAACAGCAAATCTGGGGAGGCACATGAACGGTCTCCTAATTTTCCTCTTTTTAAATATTATGTCTAGGCAATCATACAATATGTATTCTCCTGATTAAATGTGTTTCGGAAACTTCCGGGAAGATGGTGGTGTGAGCAGGGCAGCAGAAATCTCCTCCCAAAACTATATAAATCTATGAAAACACAGCAAATACAACTATTCCTAAAAGAGAAATCGGAGCACACAGCAAAGTGCACAGCATGCAACCACACCTGGGAGGACTCAGCACACCGCGAGACAGGTAAGATACAGAGCTGCGACCCGGCGGCACCCAAACACTCACCCAGCCCAGCGCGCTGGTTGGAGGAGAGGATTCGGAGCCAGAAGGGAGTGGAAGAGCAGGTCCACGAAATAACCAACCCCGGTGGTCTGTGCTGGGAGCGCCAGGAGCACTGACACACATCGCACGGTGCGTCAGACATTGGAGAGGCAGAAGGTGCAGGTTTTGAGCCAGGAAGGCGCTGGGACCATGCAGCTAGAGCCCAGGGGCAAGAGAAAAGCACGCGCCATTTGTAGTGGTCTCGGAGAGGCAGGGGGCCCAGCGAGGGAACATCATCGCCCGGCGGGCTCCACCCTGCAGGCTGGAAGTCCTGGGGAACTTCGGTCCCCTTTGCTAGTGACAGAGAGAAGGGAGCAACCACGCTGGAACTTTATACAGGAAACAATCGCATCCCATTCATTCCTGCCCTGCCCAGACCTACAAAAAAAAAAGCGGCAGGGTGGCGGCTGCGAATTAGTGGAGCAACAGCGACACCTACAGCACGCTTAGAGAACCCGCTCCAGGTGGGCTTTTTTTTTGCTCATTCGTGTTATTTGTTGCTTTTTTTTTGCTCGTCTGTTTTATTTCTTGCCCATTTTTTTCTTTTTTCACCTTCCTTCTCTTTCATTTCTTTCTTCTTTCTCTCTTTTCCTCCTCTTCCTTTTTTTTTGGCTTGCTTGTTTTTTTTGATGGTGCTTTTTCTTTTCTTTTCTTTTCTTTTTAAACCTTAAAGAGCCCAGCTGACATACGTGGCACCTAACAGCGACCACTCACGTCAACATGACAAGACAGAAAAATATGATACAGACAAAGATCACCAAGATCAAGAGCCCCTCTGAGAAGGAATCTGAAGGGATGGAAATGCAGCATCTTCCTGAAAAAGAATTCAGAATAAAAGTCATAACCATGCTGATGGATCTACAGAGAAATATGCAAGAGCTAAGGGAGGAAGTGAGGGAAGTCAGGAAAGATAATGCAGAAATGAGCCAAGCCATCGATGGGCTCAGCAGCAGACTGGACGAGATGCAAGACACTGTTAATGCAATAGAAATCAGAGAACGGGAACACAGAACAGCTGAGGCAGAGAGAGATAAAAGGATCACTAGGAATGAAAGAATATTAAGAGAACTATGTGACCAATCCAAAAGGAACAATATTCGCATTATAGGAGTACCGGAGGAAGAAGAGAGAGAAAAAGGGATTGAAAGTGTCTTTGAAGAAATAATTGCTGAAAACTCCCCAATGCTGGGGAAGGAAACAGTCTCACAGTCCATGGAAGCCCACAGATCTCCTAACACAAGGGACCCCAGGAAGACAAAACCAAGACACATAATAATTAAAATGGCAAAGATCAAAGATAAGGACAGAGTATTAAAAGCGACTAGAGAAAGAAAAAGATCACCAAAGGAAAACCCATCAGACTTATCAACAGAAATTTTACAGGCTAGAAGAGAATGGCATGATATATTTAATGCAATGAAACAGAAGGGCCTCTAACCAAGAATACCGTATCCAGCATGATTATCATTTAAAAATGATGGCGGGATTAAACAATTCCCAGACAAGAAAAAGATGAGAGAATTTGCCTCCCATAAACCACCTCTACAGGACATCTTAAAGGAACTGCTCTAGAGGGAAGCACTCCTAAGGCTAAAAAGCTGTCACCAGAGAAAATAAAATCATAGCAAAGAAAGCAGGCCATCCAAAACTAACTAAAGGCAAAGAATAAAACACCTAGTATATAAAGAATGGAGGAGGAATAATAAGTAGGGAGAGAAATAAAGAAACATCAGACTCTGTTTACAATAACTTAACAAGAAAGTTAAGTCAGATTGTTAGATAGTAAAGAAGCAACCCTTGAAACTTTGGTAACCACGAATCTAAAGCCAGCAATGGCAATAAGTACATATCTTTTGATAATCACCCTAAACATAAATGGATTGAATGCACCAATCAAGAGACACAGAGTAACAGAATGAATAAAAAATCAAGGCGCATCTATATGCTGCCTACAAGAAACTCACCTCAAATGCAAAGATATCCCCAAATTAGAAGTGAAGGGATTGAAAAAGACATTTCATGCGAATAACAAGGAGAAGAAAGCAGGTGTTGCAGTACTTTTATCAGACAAAATAGACTTCAAAACAAAGAAAGTAGCAAGAGATAAAGGACATTACATAATGATAAAGGGGTCAATCCAACAAGACGATATAACCATTTTAAATATATATGCACCCAACGCAGGGGCGCCGGCATTTGTAAAACAAATACTAACAGAATTAAAGGAGGAAATAGACAGCAATGCATTCATCTTAGGTGACGTCAACACACCACTCACTCCAAGGGACAGATCAACCAACAGAAAATAAGTAAAGACACAGAGGCACGGAACAACACACTAGAACAGATGGACCTAACAGACATCTACAGAACTCTACAACCAAAAGCAACAGGATACACATTCTTCTCAAGTGCACATGGAACATTTTCCAGAATAGGCCACATATTAGGCCACAAAAAGAACCTCAGTAAAATCGAAAATATTGAAATTCTACCAAAGAACTTCTCAGGTCATAAAGGTATTAAACTAGATTTAAACTTTAGAAAGAAACCAAAAAGGCTCACAAATACATGGAGACTTAACAACATTCTCTTAATTAATAAATGGGTCAATGACCAAATCAAAACAGAAATCAAAGAGTATATGGAGAAAAATGACAACAACAACACAAAGCCACAGCTTCTATGGGACGCAGCAAAGGTAGTTCTAAGAGGAAAGTATATTGCAAACCAGGCCTATCTAAAGAAAGAAGAACATTCCCAAATGAATAGCCTAAAGAAACAATTACTGAAATTGGAAAAAGAACAACAAATGAGACCCAAAGTCAGCAGAAGGAGGGACATAATAAAGATAAGAGAAGAAATAAATAAAATTGAGAAGAACAAAACAATAGAAAAAATCAATGAAACCAAGAGCTGGTTCTTTGAAAAAATAAACAAAATAGATAAACCGCTAGCCAGACTCATTAGGAGAAAAAGAGACTCTACACACATAAACAGAATCAGAAATGAGGAAGGAAAAATCATGACGGATCCCACAAAAATACAAAGAATTATAAAAGACTATTATGAGAATCTATATGCTAATAAGCTGGAAAACCTAGAAGAAATGGACAACTTTTTAGGAAAATACAACCTTCCAAAACTGACCAAACAAGAAACAGAAAAACTAAACAGACCAATCACCAGCAACGAAATTGAAGCGGTAATCAAAAAACTACCCAAGTACAAAACCCCGGACCAGATGGATTCACCTCTGAGTTCTACCAGACATATAGAGAAGAAATAACACCCATTCTCCTTAAAGTTTTCCAAAAAATGGAAGAAGAGGAAATACTTCCAAACTCATTCTATGAAGCCAGCATCACTCTAATACCAAAACCGGACAAAGACCTCACCAAAAAAGAAAACTATAGACCAATATCCCTGACGAATGTCGATGCAAAAATACTCAACAAAATATTAGCAAACCGAATTCAAAAATACATCAAGAGGATCATACACCATGATCAAGTGGGATTCATCCCAGGGATGCAAGGATGGTACAACATTCGAAAATCCATCAACATCATCCACCACATCAACAAAAAGAAGAACAAAAACCACATGATCATCTCCATAGATGCTGAAAAAGCATTTGAAAAAATTCAGCATCCATTCCTGATTAAAACTCTCAACAAAATGGGTATAGATGGCAAGTACCTCAACATCATAAAGGCTATATAAGACAAACTCACAGCTAACATCATACTTAACGGCGAGACGCTGAAAGCTTTTCATCTAAGATCGGGAAAAGACAGGGATGCCCACTCTCCCCAGTGTTATTCAACATAGTACTGGAAGTCCTACCAAGGCAATCAGGCAACACAAAGACATACAAGGCATCCAGATTGGTAAAGAAGAAGTCAAATTGTCATTATTTGCAGATGACATGATACTGTACATAAAAAACCCTAAAGACTCCACTCCAAAACGACAAGAACTAATATCTGAATTCAGCAAAGTTGCAGGATACAAAATTAACACACAGAAATCTGTTGCTTTCTTACACACTAATGATAAACTAACAGAAAGAGAAATCAGAAAAACAATTCCAATTACAATTGCATCAAAAAGAATAAAATACCTAGGAATAAACCTAACGAATGAAGTGAAAGACCTGTACCCTGAAAACTACAAGACATTCCTAAGAGAAATTAAAGAGGACACTACAAATGGAAATGCATCCCATGGTCTTGGCTAGGAAGAATAAATATTGTCAAAATGGCTATACTACCCAAAGCAATCTCCAGATTCAATGCAATCCCTATCAAACTACCAACAGCTTTCTTCAATTAACTAGAACAAATAATTCTAAAGTTCTTATGGCACCACAAAAGACCCCGAATAGCCAAAGCAATCCTGAGAAGGAGGAATAAAACAGGGGCAATTATGCTCCCTGACTTCAAGCTCTACTACAAAGCCACAGTAATCAAGACAATTTGGTATTGGCACAAAAACAGACTCACAGATCAGTGGAATAGAATAGAAAATCCAAACATCAACCCAAACACATACAGTCAATTAATATTTGATAAGGGAGCCTTGGATATACATTGGGGAGATGACGGCCTCTGCAGCAGCTGGTGTTGGAAAAACTGGACAGCTACATGTAAGAGAATGAAATTGGACTACTGTCTAACCCCATACACAAAGGTAAACTCAAGGTGGATCAAAGACCTGAATGTAAGTCATGAAACTATAAAACTCTTAGAAAAAAATATAGGCAAAAAGCTCTTGGACATAAACATGAGTGACTTCTTCATGAACATATCTCCCCGAGGAAGGGAAACATAAGCAAAAATGAACAAGTTGGACTATATCAAGCTGAAAAGCTTCTGTACAGAAAAGGACACCATCAGTAGAACAAAAAGACTTCGTACAGTATGGGAGAATATATTCATAAATGATGTATCTGATAAGGGGTTGACATCCAAAATATATAAAGAACTCACGCACCTTAACAAACAGTAAGCAAATAATCCAATTAAGAAATGGGCAGAGGACATGAATAGACACTTCTCCAAAGAAGAAATTCAGATGGCCAACAGGCACATGAAAAGATGCTCCACATCACTAATCATCAGAGAAATGCAAATTAAAACCACAATGAGATATCACCTCACACCAGTGAGGATGGCCAACATCCAAAACACAAACAACAACAAATGTTGGCGAGGATGTGGAGAAAAGGAAACCCTCCTACACTGCTGGTGGGACTGCAAATTAATTCAACCATTGTGGAAAACAGTATGGATGTTCCTCAAAAACTCAAAAAAGAAATACCATTTGACCCAGGTATTCTACTCCTAGGAATTTACCCTAAGAATGCAGCAGCCCAGTTTGAAAAAGACAGATGCACCCCTATGTTTATCGCAGCACTATTCAGAATAGCCAAGAAATGGAAGCAACCTAAGTGTCCATCAGTAGATGAATGGATAAAGAAGAGGTGGTACATATACACAATGGAATATTATTCAGCCATAAGAAGAAAACAAATCCTACCATTTGCAACAACATGGATGGAGCTAGAGGGTATTATGCTCAGTGACATAAGCCAATCTGAAAAAGACAAGTACCAAATGATTTCACTCATATGTGGAGTATAAGAACTAAGGAAAAAAAAACTGAAGGAACAAAACAGCAGGAGACTCACAGAACCCAAGAACGGACTAATAGTTACCAAAGGAAAAGGAACTGGGGAAGATGGATGGGAAGGTTGGGGCAAGGGGGAAGAAGGGACATTACGATTACATATGTAATGTTGGGGGGGCACGGGGAGGGCTGTACAACCCAGAGAGGACAAGTAGTGACTCTGTGGCATCTCACTACGCTGATGGACAGTGACTGTAATGGGGTTGGGGTGCGGGAAACCTGATGAAGGGGGTAGTGTAATCACCATAATAGATATCAAAATAAACTTATTAAAAAAAATAAATGTGTTTCAGTGCTTGAGTGTCAACAGTTCTGTTCAGAATTTACTTAGAAGCAGAAGGTTGAGTATGAGTTCCATTACACTCAGTAACAAGAAATGAGAATTTTCCTTGCTCCACATCTTTGCAACACCTAATATTGCCATGCTGTTTGTGTTATTGTTGAATTATTTTTAAGGTTCCAAGTTTAGTATTTCAATGTAGTTTTAGTTTACACTTCCTTGATGACAATGATTTTGAGAACATTCTTCCTAGATTTTGGCCATTTATATGTCCCCTCTTGTGAAGGGTAACAAGGCATTTGCCTAGTTGGGTTGGAGGAGTTATCTCTTTTTTGTTATGTGACTGTGCTATATAATTTGTGTTATATAAATTGTCTCTACATCTACTGCCAAATAAATTTGTTGAAACTATATATCCCATAATATGACTTGCATTTCCTCTCTCTTAATGATTTATTATATATATATGTGATAGTTGATACACAATATTTTATTGGCTTCAAGTAAACAACACAGTGATTCAGTAGTTATATACATTATTAAATCCTCACCCCAACTTAGTGTAGTTACTGTCAACATAGAAAGATGTTACAAAACAACTGCGTATATTCTGTATGCTGTACTTTCATACCTGTGAATAATTTATACTGCAATTCAGATTTTTTACCTCTTTATCCCCTTAACACAGTTGAAGCACCTACCCCAAGCCATCCCCCATGGTAACCACCAGTCACTTCTCAGTGTCTGTGAGTGTACTCTTTGTTCATTTTGTTTTGTTTTGTTTTTAGATATGATATAAAAGTGAAATCACATGGGATTTGTCTTTCTCTACCTGGCTTATTTCACTTAGAATAATACCCTTTAGGTCCATTCATGTTGTCACAAATGACAAAATTTCATTCTTTTTTATGGCTGAACAATATTCTATTTTGTATATGTCCTATATCTTCTTTATCCACCTATCTACTGATAGACACTTTGGTTGCTTTCATATCTTAGCTATTGTAAATAATGTGGCAATAAACATACGGGTGCATATATTTTTTGAATCAGAGATTTTGTTTTCTTCAGGCAAATTCTTAGTAGTGGAGTTACTTAGTCATATGGTATTTCTATTTTTAGTTTTTTGAGGAGCCTCCATACTGGTTTCCTTTATGGCTGCACCAATTTACATTCCTACCAAAAGTACATAAGGGTTTCCTTTTCTCCACATCTTTGCCAGCACTTGCTATTTCTTGGTTTTTGAAGTGGCTGCTCTGACTCATGTGAGGTGATATCTCATTGTGGTTTTGATTTGCATTTCTTTGATGATTAGCAACGTGGACCATCTTTTCATTTTCCTGTTGGCCATCTGTATGTCTTCTTTGGCTAAATGTCCATCCAGGTCCTCTGCCCATTTTGAATCAGGTTATTTGTGCTTTTTGGTGTTGTGGTGTATGAATTTCTTATATATTTTGGATTATAACCTCTTATTGGACAAATCATTTAGGAATATATTCTTCTATACTGTAGGTTGCCTTTTTGTTTTGCTGATGTTGTCATTTGCTGTTTAGAAGCTTTTTAGTTTGATGTAGTCCCATTTGTTTATTTTGCTTTCGTTTCCCTCACTTGGGGAGCTGTGCACAGAAAAACAATTGCTCACACTTATGTTCAGGAGTTTTTTTGCCTATGTTTTCTTCTAAGAGTTTATGGTTTCATGTGTTACACTTAGGTCTTTAATATGTTTCAAGTTTACTTTTGTGTATGGTATTAGACAGTAATCCAGTTTCATTCTTCTGCATGTTGCTGTCCAGCTTTCCCAACACCATTTATGGAAGAGACTCTCTTTTCCCCATTGTATATTCATGGCTCCTTTGTTGTATTAATTGACCATATATGCATGGGTTTATTTCTGCACTCTCTATTCTGTTCCATTGATCTATGCATATGTTTTTATGCCAGTATAATACTGTTTCTATTACTTTAGCTTTGTAGTATTGTTTGAAGTCTGGGACCATAATACCCCAGATTTAGTCTTTATCAAAATTTCTTTGGCTATTCAGGGTCTTTTGTGCTTCCACATAAATTTTAGGATTATATGCTCTACTTCATTAAAAGATGCCATTGGTATTTTGATAGGGATTGCATTGAATCTGAAAATTGCTTTGGACAGTGTGGCTATTTTGACAATATTAATTCTTCCTATTTATGAGCATGGGATGGATTTCCATTTATTTGTGTCTTCTTCAATTTCTTTCATCAGTGTCTTATAGTTTTCAGAATATAGGTCTTCCACCTCCTTGGTTAGGTTTATTCCTAATTATTTTATTCTTTTTGATGCAATTGTAAATTGAATTGTTTTCCTGATTTCTCTTTCTGCTAATTTATTTTTAGTATATAGGAACACAATGGATTCCTGTGTATTAATTTTGAATCCTGCAGATTTGCAGAATCTAGTTATTATAATAGTATTTTGGTGGAATTAAGCTTTTCTATATACAGCGTCATGTCATTTAATGATTTATTTTGATATAAAAACTTAAATTTAATGTAACCTAAATTGTCAATTTCTACCATTAGAGTTTTTTAAAGAAAGTAAAGGTGTTTAAGAAAATGTTCTTGCACCAAGCTCATGTAAACATTCTTCCATATTTCTGAAAATTTCATTGTTTTGTTTAATAGCCTATCTGGAATTGATACCTGTGTTTGTTGTAATTTCTAGGCCTAAATTATTTTTATTATGAATAGCCAATTAATATAGCACTATTAATTAAGAAGACTGTGCTAACTAGAAATAGAGGACAATAATCTCATTTTGATAAAGAACACCTATAAAAAACTACAGTTAACATCAGGCTTAGTGGTAAGAAACTAGATGCTATCCACCTATGATCAGGAATAAAGAAAAATGTTTCCCTTTCACCAGTCCTATTCAACATCATACTCGAAGTTCTAATTAGTACAATAAAATAATAAGAAATAAAAGGTATACAGTTTCAGAAAGAGGAAATCAAAATACCTTTTTACAGATTACTATATTGTCTATGTAGAAAATTCCAAGGAATCAACAAAAAAATTTCCTGGAGTCAATAAGCAATGGAATTGACTGCATTTTTTTTTCTTTTTTAGTATTCTTAATGTGTTAGGACCTTGTTTATAAGGGAACTATTATCCTTTTCAGAGCTAAATAATAATCAGAGATAGCAAATGTTCTTCTTGGAGAGTATATTTCATATGCAAATTAACCAATCTAGAGCCCACGCTTTCCACCACCTTCTCTGTTTCTTACACTATAGGAGGCATATTCTTCTATCCTAATCATCCCAGGCCAGTTACCAGACTAGAGACAGCCCATATACCCAAGAGCCTTTTGAGATTCAAACTAGCCAGTCATAAGCATGCTTACCCTCCTTTCCCTTACCTTTCCCATGGAAATCAAAGTAAAACCTTCTGTCCACAGTTTCCACACACTCCTTCTGCCTCTTGACAGGCCATGTTGCTTTCCCATATGGCTTTGTGTGATACGGCATTCCTCCTAGTCTTGGGAACTGTGAGCAGCAATCTTTTCAATGGCAGTCATTTCTGACCTGTTGGACTCACCATACCTGAACAATAATAAAACCTACCTTTTAAGACTCTAATTATAATGAAGTTGTATAAAATGTTAATATACAAAAATCAGTTGCATTCTCATATTCTAGCAATGAACAATTGTAATTAGAAATAAAAACAATACTATTTACATAAGCACTCTAAATAAGATTTTAGATATAGGTCTAATAAAATATGTATAGAATCTTTATAAGGAAAAATATAAAACTATGATAATGAAATTTAGAAAAGACTTAAATAATTGGAGAGATACTCCATGTACATGAGTAGGAAAGGATGAACAGAAGTAATTTTATATTTTCACACTGTAAGTTCTTCCCAACTTCATCAAGAAACAAACTAGCCAAGACTATATTAAAGGAATAAGCAAAAATTAGAGGACTATACTACCTGACTTCAAGACTTACTATAAAATTACAGCAATCAAGACCCTCTGATATTGATGAAAATATATACTAATATATCAGTGGAATAGAATAGAGAGCCCGTAAAGAGACCCACACAAATAAAGTACAGATCTTTGACAAAGGAACAGAGGCAGTACAATGAAGAAAGGACGATATTTTTCAATAAACGGTTCTGGACATGCATATGCCAAAACAAAAATAAATTTAGACATAGACTTTATAGTCTTCACAAAATTAATTCAAAATGGATTATAGACATAAATATAAAATTAAAAATTATAAAACTACTAGAATACAAGATAAAAGAAAAACTAGATGTCCTTGGATTTGGTGATGACTTCTTAGACACAATACCAAAGCATGATACATGAAAGAAAATTTGCTAATTTGGACTTTGTTAAAATTAAACTTCTCTGCAAAAAGATACTGCAAATAAATAAAATTACAAGACACAGACTTAGGGAAAATATTTCCAAAAGATATTTTGGATTGTTATCAAATATGTAAGGAACTGTTAAATTTCAACAAGGGAACAAAAATGAGCAAAACATCTCAACAGACATTTGCCAAAGATATAAACATGAAAAGCATATGAAAAGATGTTCCACATCATATGTTGGCAGGAAAGGTGCAAATTAAAACAATAAAATATCACTATCCACACATTAGAATAGTTAAAATCCAAGACATTGACAACACCAAATGCTGACAAGGACATGAAGCAACGGGAACTCTCATTTGCTGCTGGTGGGAATGCAAAATAATACAATTACTTTGGAAGACAGTTTGGCAGTTGTAAACATACTCTTTCCATATGATCCACCAATTGTACCATCCTAGATATTTACCCAAATGAGTTGAAAACTGATGTCCACACAGAATCTCACAAACCAATATTTACAGTAGCTTTCTTCATGTTTAATGAAGTTTGCAAGTAACCATGTTCTTTAATAGGTTAATGGATACAAAAACTGATTCATCCATCCAATAGACTATTATTCAGTGATTAAAAAAAATCAAGCCATAAGAATATCTGGAGAAAACTTAAATGCATATTTCTAAGTGAAAGAAGCCAACCTAAAAAGGATACATAATCCAAAATTCCAACAATATGATAGTCAATAAAAAGGAAAACTAAGGAACTACTTAAAACATCTGTGCTGCCAGGAATTCAGGCAGAGGGAGGGATGAATAAGTGAAGCACAAGACAATTTTAGGACAGCGAAATTATTCTGTATGATACTCTAGTGGTAAGAGCACAAAGGAATGAAACTATAGAGCTTAATTACTAATAATGTATTAATATTAGCTCATCAATTACAGCAAATACACTGCTCTAATGCAAGATGCTAATAAAGGAGAAACTCAGTGGTAGGATGGTAAAGAAAATATATGGTAATTCTTTGTATTTGCCACTCAGCCTTTCGGTAAATCCAAAAGTTCTTTAAAAAATTGTCTACTAAATTTTTTAAAAGACTATCCTTTCACTATTTCATGGCTATAGTGCCTTTATATTGTCAACTGATCTTAAATACATTTGCCTGTTTTTCCTTCTTTACTCCCTTATTCCATTATGTACTGATAGGGCCTCATAACAATATCATATTGAAATTACTGTATTTTTTAATAATTTATTATGGTATCATTATTCTTTAATTACATGTGCAATATTATGGTTATCAAACTACCCCCTTTAACAGGTCCCCCCAACCAACCCAAAATACAATCACTGTCCATCAGCATAGTGAGATGCTAGAGAATCACTACTTGTCTTCTCTGAGTTGTACAGCCCTCCCCATGCCCCCTTAACATTACATCTGCTAATCGTAATGCCCCCTTTTCCCTCTTATCCCTCCCTTCCCACCCATACTCCCCAGTCCCTCTCTCTTTGGTAACAATTAGTCCGTTCTTGGGTTCTGTGAGTCTCCTGCTGTTTTGTGCCTTCAGTTTTTTTCTTTGTTCTTATACTCCACATATGAGTGATATCATTTGACACTTGTCTTTTTCCACGTGGCTTATTTCACTGAGCATAATACGCTCTAGCTCCACCTATGTTGTTGCAAATGGTAGGATTTGTTTTCTTCCTATGGCTGAATAATATTCCATTGTGTATATGTACCACCTCTTCGTTATCCATTCATCTACTGATGGACACTTAGGTTGCTTCCATTTCTTTGCTATTGTAAATAGTGCTGCAATAAACATAGGGGTGCATCTGTCTTTTTCAAACTGGGCTGCTGCATTCTTAGGGTAAATTCCTAGGAGTGGGATTTCTGGGTCAAATAGTATTTCTATTTTTAGTTTTTTAAGGCACCTCCATACTGTTTTCCACAATGGTTGAACTAATTTGCATTGCCACCAGCAGTGTAGGAGGGTTCCCCCTTCTCCACATCCTTGCTGACATTTGCTGTTTGTGTTTTGGATGTTGGCCATTCTCAGTGGTATGAGGTGATATCTCATTGTGGTTTTAATCTGCATTTCTCTCATGATTAGCGATGTGCAGCATCTTTTCATGTGCTTGTTGGCCATCTGAATTTCTTCTTAGAGAAGTGTCTTTCATGTCCTCTGCCCATTTCTTAATTGGATTATTTGCTTTTTGTTTGTTAAGGTGCATGAGTTCCTTCTATATTTTGGATGTCAACCCCTTATCAGATACGTCATTTATGAATAAATTCTCCCATACTGTAGGAAGTCTTTTTGTTCTACTGATGGTGTGCTTTGCTGTACAGAAGCTTTTCAGCTTGATATGGTCCCACTTGTTCATTTTTGCTTTTGTTTCCCTTGCCCGGGGAGATATGTTCATGAAGAAGTCGCTCATGTTTATGTCCAAGAGATTTTGCCTAAGTTTTTTTCTAAGAGTTTTATGGTTTCATGACTTACATTCAGGTCTTTGATGCACCTTGAGGTTACCTTTGTTTATGGGGCTGGACAGTAGTTCAGTATCATTCTCTTACATGTAGCTGTCCAGTTTTTCCAACACCAGCTGCTGAAGAGGCTGTCATCTCCCCATTGTATATCCAAGGCTCCTTTATCAAATATTAATTGACTGTATGTGTTTGTGTTACTGTTTGCATTTTCTATGCTGTTCCACGGTCTGTGGGTCTGTTTTTGTGCCAGTACGAAATTGTCATGATTACTGTGGCTTTGTAGTAGAGCTTGAAGTCAGGGAGTGTAATTCCCCCTGTTATATTCCTGCTTCTCAGGATTGCATTGGCTATTCGGGGCCTTTTGTGGTTCCAAATGAATTTTAGAATTATTTGTTCCAGTTCACGGAAGAAAGCTGCTGGTAGTTTGATAGGGATTGCATTGAATCTGTAGATTGCTTTAGGTAGTATAGCCATTTTGACAATATTTATTCTTCCTAGCCAAGAGCATGGAATGCATTTCCATTTGGTAGTGTTCTGTTTAATTTCTCTTAGGAGTATCCTGCAGTTTTCAGAGTACAGGTCTTTCACTTCCTTCGTTAGGTTTATTCCTAGGTATTTTATTTTTTTGATGCAATTGTGAATGGAATTGTTTTTCTGATTTCTCTTTCTGTTAGTTCATCGTTAGTGTATAGGAAAGCAACAGATTTCTGTGTGTTAATTTTGTATACTGCAACTTTGCTGAATTCAGATATTAGTTCTAGTAGTTTTGGAGTGGAGTCTTTAGGGTTTTTTAAGTACAGTATCATGTCATCTGCAAATAATGACAATTTGACTTTTTCTTTACCAATCTGGGTGCGTTGTATGTCTCTGTTTGGTCTGATTGCGGTGGCTCGTACCTCCAATACTATGTTGAATAACAGTGGAGAGAGTGGGCATCCCTGTCTTGTTCCCAATCTTAGATGAAAAGCTTTCAGCTTCTTGCTGTTAAGTATGATGTTAGCTGTGTGTTTGTCATATATGGCCTTCATGATGTTGAGGTACTTGCCGTCTATACACATTTTGTTGAGAGTTTTAATGATGAATGGAGGCTGAATTTTGTCAAATAATTTTTCAGTGTCTATGGAGATGATCATGTGGTTTTTGTTCTTCTTTTTGTTGATGTGGTAGATGATGTTGATGGATTTTCGAATGTTGTACCATCCTCGCATCTCTGGGATGCATCCCACTTGATCATGGTGTATGATCCTCTTGATGTATATTTGAACTCGATTTGCTAATATTTTGTTGAGTATTTTTGCATCTACGTTCATCAGGGATATTGGTCTGTAATTTTCTTTTTTGGTGAGTTCTTTGCCAGGTTTTGGTATTAGAGTGATGCTGGCTTCATAGAATGAGTTTGGAAGTATTCCCTCCTCTTCTATTTTTTGAAAACTTTAAGGAGAATGGGTGTTATTTCTTCTCTACATGTCTTGTGGAATTCAGAGGTGAATCCATCTGGTCCGGGGGTTTTGTGCTTGGGGAGTTTTTTGATTACCAATTCAATTTCATTGCTGGTGTTTGGTATGTTTAGTTTTTCTGTTCCTTGCTTTGTCAGTCTTGGGAGGTTGCATTTTTCTAAGAAGTTGTCCATTTCTTCTAGGTTTTCCAGCTTGTTAGCATATAGATTCTCATAAGATTCTCCAATAATTCTTTGTATTTCTGTGGGGTCCATCGTTATTTTTACTTTCTCATTTCTGATTGTGTTTATGTGTGTAGATTCTCTTTTTCTCCTGATGAGTCTGTCTAGGGTTTGTCTATTTTGTTTATTTTTTCAAAGAACCAGCTCTTGGTTTCATTGATTTTTTTTATTGTTTTATTCTTCTCAATTTTATTTATTTCTTCTCTGTTCTTTATTACGTCCCTCCTTCTGGTGACTTTGGGCCTCATTTGTTCTTCTTTTTCTAATTTCAGTAATTGTGTCTTTAGACTATTCATTTGGGAATGTTCTTCCTTCTTTAAATAGGTCTGGATTGCAATATACTTTTCTCTTAGAACTGCTTTGCTGCATCCCACAGAAGTTGTGGCTTTGTGTTGTTGTCATTAATCTCCATATATTCTTTGATTTCTGTTTTGATTTGGTCGTTAACCCATTGATGAATTAGGAGAATGTTGTGAAGTCTCCATGTATTTCTGAGCTTTTTTGAGTTCTTTCTGAAATTTATTTCTATTTTCATACCTTTGTGATCTGAGAAGTTGGTAGGATTTCAATATTTTTGAATTTACTGAGATTCTTTTTGTGGCCTAGTATGTGGTCTATTCTGGAAAATGTTCCATGTGCACTTGAGAAGAATGTGTATCCTGTTGCTTTTGGGTGCAGAGTTCTGTAGATGTCTGTTAGGTCCATCTGTTCTAGTGTGTTTTTCAGTGCCTCTGTTTCTTTACTTATTCTCTGTCTCATCGATCAGTCCTTTGGACTGAATGGTGTGTTGAAGTCTCCTAAAATGACTGCGTTGCTTTCTATTTCCTCCTTTACTTCTGTTAGTATTTGTTTCACATATGCTGCACTCCTGTGTTGGGTGCATATATATTTATAATGGTTATATCTTCTTGTTGGACTGACCCTTTTATTATTATGTAATGTCCTTCTTTATCTCTTGCTACTTTCTTCATCTTGAAGACTATTTTGTCTGATACAAGTACTGCAACACCTGCCTTTTTCTCTTTGTTGTTTGCATGAAATATCTTTTTCCATCCCTTCACTTTTAGTCTGTGTATTTCTTTGGGTTTGAGGTGAGTTTTTGTAAGCAGCATATAGATGGGTCTTGATATTTTATCCATTTTGTTACTGTGTGTCTTTTGATTGGTGCATTCAGTCCATTTATATTCAGGGTGATTATCGATAGGTATGTACTTATTGCCATTGCTGACTTTAGATTCGTGGTTACCAAAGGTTCAAGGTTGCTTCTTTACTATCTAACAATCTTACTTAATTTTCTTGTTAAGTTATTGCAAACACCGTCTGATATTTCTTTATTTCACTCCCTTCTTATTCTTCCTCCTCCGTTCTTTTTATACTATGTGTTTTATTCTTTCCCTTTAGTTAGTATTTGGATGGTCTGCTTTCTTTGCTATGATTTTATTTTCTCTGGTGACATCTTTTTGCCTTAGGGTGCTTCCCTCTAGAGCAGTCTGTTAATGATATCGTGTAGCAGTGGTTTATGAGAGGCAATCTCTGTCAACTTTGCTTTTCTGGAAATTGTTTTTTAATCCCTCTGTCATATTTAAATGATAATCGTGCTGGACACAATATTCTTGGTTGGATGCCCCTCTGTTTCATTATGTTAAATATATCATGCCATTCTCTTCTGGCCTTTAAGGTTTCTGTTGAGGTATCTAATGATAGTCTGATGGGTTTTCCTTTGTAGGTGATCTTTTTTCTCTCTCTAGCTGCCTTTAATACTCTGTCTTTATCTTTGATCTTTGCCATTCTTAATTATTATGTGTCTTGGTGTTGTCTTCCTTGGGTTCCTTGTGTTGGGAGATCTGTGGGCTTCCGTGGACGGCAAGACTATACCCTTCCCCAGCGTGGGGTAGTTTTCAGCAATTATTTCTTCAAAGACACTTTCTATCCCTTTTTCTCTCTCTTATTCCTCTGGTACTCCTAGAATGCGAATATTGTTCCATTTGGATTGGTCACACAGTTGTCTTAATGTTCTTTCATTCCTATTTCTTTCTTGAAATCCTTTTATCCCTCTCTGCCTCAGCTTCCCTGTATTCCTGTTCTCTGATTTCTATTCCATTAATAGTCTCTTGCATCTCATCCAGTCTGCTGTTAAGCCCGTCAGTCACTTGTCTGATTTCTGCCTTGTCTTTCCTCACTTCCCTCACTTCTTCCCTCAGCTGTTGCACATTTCTCTGTAGTTCTGTGAGCATGTTTATGATTTTTATTCTGTATTCTTTTTCAGGAAGTCTGTGTATTTCCATCCCTTCAGGCTCCCTCTCTGGGGTTTTCTGGTTGATCTTATTCTCGACCATATTCCTCTGTCTTTTCATGGCTATAGAAGTGGTCACTGGTAGTTGCCACATATGACAGCTGGGCTCTTTAAGTCTTTAAAAAGAAAAAAAAAGAAAGTAAAAAAAAGAAAAAGACAGAAAAGAAAAGATAGTAGAAATAGAAGAAAAAACAAAAAACAAAACAAAACAAAACCCCCCAAAAACGCCCACTGGTAGTAGATTCTGTGGGGATGCTGTAGGTGGCACTGTTGCTCTACTATTCTGCAGCCATGGCTGCACTGCTCCTCAGGGCCCTTTATAGCTCTGGCCAGGCTGGAAACGAATGGGAGGCTGTTGATCACTGTGAGAAGTCTAAGGGCGGCCACCCTTTCCCAGTCACCAGCTAAGGGGTCTGAAAACTCGCCAGGACTCCCAGCCTGCTGTGCTGAGTGCGCCATGGTGATCCGGCTCCTCCGCTGAGCTCCTGTCTCTTTAAACCGCTGAAAAAAGGTGCGGTTTTCTTTTTTTTTTTCCTTCCCGGAAGCTGGCTGCAAGCACCCTGGCCCATTCCGTGCACAAATCCTGCACCCTCTGTCTCTCCAATCTCCGCTACACCGCGCGATGTGTGTCAGTTCTCCCTGTGCAGATCACCAGGACTGGTTATTTCATGCAGTGTCCTTCCACTCTGTCCTGGCTCTGAGTCCTCTCCTCCTGCCGGTGTGCTTGGGTGGGTTAGTTCTCGGGTCCCCCTGGGTCATGGCTCCGTATCTTACCCGCCTCGTTGGGTGCCATGTCCTCTCAGGTGTAGGTGCATGCTGTCCACTTTCCTGTGTATTCTGGTCTTTCTTTTAGGAATAGTTGTATTTTCTGTATTTTCATAGATCTATATAGTTTTGAGAGGAGATTTCTGCCACCCTGCTCACGCCACCATCTTCCTGGAAGTCAAAATTATTGTATTTTTAAAAATATTTTTTGATCTACTTGGTTAAGACTTTCAAGTTTCAACCTTTCAGATTGCTTTGTTGTTCTTGCCAATTTACATTTTAATATAAATTTTAGCCACAGCATGTCATTTCCCCCATGCACTTTGTTCTATTCTGGCTGTGTGTTGTCCAGTTATTTTCCCATTTTAGAAAAACACTCCAAGTATCATCGTAAAAAAAATCCCAAGTCTTTACCATGGTCTACAAGTCTATACAGATCTATCACCATTATTCTAGCTTTTATGTTATTTCTTGCCGATCTTCCCTTGCTCTCCTCAAACTAAACACATTGGTCTTCTCTCTTTTCTTCAAATACGTGAAACACAGCACACTTTATAGTCTTTGCATTTGCTGAACTTTCTGCTTGTTCTGCTCTTCTACCAGATTTCCACTTTTCTAGCTTCTTCATCCTTCTACTTTTACACAAATTTCATGTTCTAAACAAGTCCTTCCCTACGTATCATTTTTATTTAAATCTCAGCCCCCCACAGTCCTTGTGCTCCACTCAACTTCATTTGTCTATGGTAGAATTATACCTATATACTTCAATGTATAGCACTTCCAAAGAAACCATTACAAATCATCTAAAATGATTATATTTTCTTCAGTTTTCTTGAGTTCTGAATTATACATCATGTTGTGTATGTTCTTCTCATACCTTAAAAATCCTCTTAATCTATCTGCTTCATAACTCTCCAATTTTATTTCCACCAGCATTTGCCACACTACTTCATTACTGTTAGATTAACTTTCTGTTATTTGTTAGCATATTACAAAGATGGTAAAAGATCAGTACATAGATTTATATTTAGTGGTGCATAAAGATATCCAAAGTATATTGTAAAGGCAGTAATTCATTTAACAAAATAACATACACTCATAAACATGATTTCTAAATTCAAAAGAATGAATGCACATATGCTTCTATAAAATGTAAAAGAAACTTTACATACTTTATCCTCTGGGAAATTGGACCTCATGAGAAAAGGACTTTTAGTTGCAGATTTCATGCATCTAATGGGTTTGCTTTATAACTATGCACAGAGAATAATTTTAAAATATAAACTATTACAAAAAATAAGTATTGTTCATGTTCTAGGGTATCACATATGATACTCTAGTGGTAACAGCACAAAGTAGGAAAGGATATCTCATCACACAATTTAATATGAGGGGAGACAGTTCGATCCTGCATGTTTTTGGAGCTCTATGTCTACAACATAGCTTTCCGTTTACCAAAATTCCTACACTAGGAAAGAAAATGTTAAATTACTGTCATTTAGTGTAGGGTAGTGTGCCATTTCCCAATGTGGTATAATTTCCCTATTTAAAAAGAAACATTTACTCTACAAAGTCTTATAAAAATAGAATAATTTTTAGTATAAGAAATACCTAACCTAGCAAAATATGTGAATTACAAAAGCTAAAACTTCAGTGTGTTATCTAGCAAGTGGAATTATAAACATAACATTGTTCATTGAACTATCCCACAGACAAGATTAACTTCAATAATGCTTCTGCTTTAAACATCATCAGTATGTGTAAGATTAATCATGTTTCAGTGAGATGTATTGTCAGAATGATGCATAGTAATGTCCTCACAGTTGTGGTTATTTATCTTCATACTCAAAAGTTGTCACAATCTTAGCATTAGTAATGTGCAAAGTCATTGTTCTCCAAAATCTCCAATTATACACAATGGAATTATTTTTTAATATGAGACATGCATCTTAAAGTTATATTATTTGCTCTTATGTAACATGTTTAAATGAACATTGTGAATAATTGAACTTTGTATCTTTCATAATATGATAATCTCTGAAAAAATAGACTATTTGTGTTATTAATTTATACTTCTAAGTGTGTTCACTATTGTTCTTGTTTCTTATATATACATTTTTTTTGGTGAGATGAAAATATGCTGAAGGTTCATTTATTGGACTCTCTTTGCACTATTATTACCAAGATACAGTTGAAAAGAATAGTAGGACCTAAAATGATAACGATATGAAAATATGTTAAAAATAACTTACCAGCTTAATTTTGGTGCAATTTTCCAATAACTGTACTTATACTAAGGTAGTATAAACAGAGTTTTTAAAAACTGAAACAATGTAGTAAAAGAAAAATAGCAACTGGAGCAAAGTAATATAATTTTTTAAATAAATAAAAGCATACCAACAAGGCTTGGAGTTAAATTTACAGGAAAAACAATCACAACAAATAACCTACTTAGCAAAAAGAAAAAAAAAATAATTTACTTAGCAGCATGAGTGATTTACCAAGTCTCTCATTCATAAAATGAAAGGCATTCAATATGATATGTTTGTTTTGCTCAACCTCCAAGCTCTTGGACTCTCAGTAAGTTGCATAACTGATGGGGGCAGGAACGGTGGGGTCAGTTGGGCTCAGCATGGGGAAGACATTGAGCATGTTATTTCTTATAGTTAACATTGTTTTAGCTTGAATTTCTTGCCATATGCCTGAAATAACTATTCCAAATAATATTTGAAGAATCCTATATAAACTGCTACTATTATACTTGCATAAAAATTCTGAAAAAAAAATTGTACCATTCATGTATCAAAAAGTAGATCATGGAAGCCACATGCAGGATAATGAAATTGGATTGCTTTTTTACACCACATACAGAAATAAACTCAAAATGGATTCCATACCTAAATGTAAGGCCTGAAACCCTAAAACTCCTCAGAGAAAACTTATAAAAGTAAACTCTTGGAAATAGGATTTAGCAATTTTTTTCTGGATAAATTCATCTATTCAAGTTTTATCATGAGATTGCAGCTATTCAGTCACATCTTCACGCTTCATTTCTAATCCTAGTTCTCATGCTGTTTCTACCACATCTGCAGTTTCTTTCCCCACTGAATCTTTTAACCCCTCAAATTTATACAAGAGAATTGGAATCAGTTTCTTCCAAACTCCTGTGAATGTTGATACTTTGACCTCTTCCCATGAATCACAAATGTTCTTAATGGCATTTCTAAGGGTAAATCCTTCCCAGAAGGTTTTCAGTTTGCTTTGCCCAGATCCATCAGAAGTCATTATCTATGGCAGCTATTGCTTACAAAATGTATTCCTTAAATAATAAGCCTTGAATATGGAAATTACTCCCAGATCCATGGGCTACCAAATGAATGTTGTGTTAGTGGTCATGAAAACAACATTACTCTCACTGTCCATCTCCATCAGAGTTCTTGGGTGACCAGATGCATTGCCACTGAGCAGTAATATGTTTTCCTGAGCAGCAGATTTCAATAGTGGGCTTAAAATGTTCAGCAAATCATGTTATAAGCAGAGGTGTTGTCATTCAGGCTTTGCTTTTCCATTTATAGAGTTCAGGCAGTGTAGATTTCTCATAATTCCTAAGGGCTTTAGGATTTTTGTGATGGTCCATGGTAAAATCACCAGCTGCAATAGCTCCTAACAAGAGAGTCAGCCTGTTCTTAAAGCTTTGAAGCCAGGCATTGAATTCTCCTCACTAGCTGTGAAAACACTAAATGGCATCTTCTTCACATAGAAAGCTATTTCATCTATGTTGAAAATCTGTTCTTTAGTGTAGCCACCTTAATTGATTTTCTTATGTAGATCTTCTGGGTAACTTGGGTCAGTTTCTATTACCAGCACTTGCTGCTTCATCTTGCACTTTTATGTTATGGAGATGGCTTTTCCTTAACTTTCGTGAACCAACCTCTGCTACCTTCAGACTTTTCTTCTGCAGCTTCTTCACCTATCAGCCTTCATAGAATTGAGAGAATTAAGCCCTTGCTCTAGATTAGGCTTTGGCATAAGGAAATATTGTAGCTGGTTTGGTCTTCTACCCAGACCCTCAGACTTTCTCCATATCAGCAAAAGGCTTTCACTTTCTTACCATTCATGCCTTCACTGAAGTAACTTTTTTAATTTCCTCAAAAGCTTTCCATTTGCATTAACAGTTTAGCTAACTAACTCAAGAAGTCTAATTTCCATCCCATCTCAGCTTTCAACATGCCTCCCTTACTAAGCTTAATCATTTCTAGATTTTGATTTAAAGTGAGAGACATATGACTCTCCCTTTCACTTGAACATTTAGAGGCAATTGTTGGGTTATTAGCTGACTTCACCTCAATACTGTGTGTCTCTGGAAGTAGGGAGGTTTCAGGAGAGAGATGCAGGAGACAGCTGATCAGTGGACCAGACACAACACACAATGTGTGTACTGATTAAGTTTGCATTCAAAAAAGGAACGGTTCATGGCACCCAAAACAATTGTAATAGTAACATAAAAGAGCACTGATCACAGATCACCATAACAGATATAATGAAAAAGTTTGAAATAGTGAGGAAATTACCAAAATTTCTCACTGAGACACAAAGTGAGCAAAAGCTGTTGGGAAAATGGTGCCAAGAGAGTTGCTCAACACAGGGTTGCCACAGACCTTCAATTTGCAGAAAATGCTCTATCTGCCAAATGCGATAAAAGGAAGTGCAATAAAATGTGGTAAATCTTTACGAATAATCCTCCTTAATAATGATAATGAATCAGTTTTTGAATACTGTTTCTCTGCCAATCACCAAATTATTTCTCAATATCTGGCAATGTTATTTAGATTTTATTCACATTTTTAATATGAAGAATATAAAGTTCAAGGAGATGAAGTTACCACCCTTAAGCTTACTAGTAGTTTATAAGAACTTAGCTGAAAATATTCCTTCTGACTCTAAAACTGTGTCATGAGGAATGATGTTTAACATATTATTAAATTATATAAAATAGATTATCATTGGTTTTCAGGGGGCTATTTTAAGAAGAATTGAAATTAAAATTGTGAATGGTTAGGTATCAGATAGGTAAGGAAAGTTATTAAGGATTAAGTAATAGGCATTTGAAATGTAAGAATTTTCCTCTGTAATCACCACACATTTTAATGTATTGGTGTGCCTGTAAAGATTTTTTTTTAATTTGGTACCATTAATGTACAATTACATGAACAACATTATAGTTAATAGACTCCTCCCATTTTCAAGTCCCCACCACATACCCCATTACAGTCACTGTCCATCAGTATAGTAAGATGCTATAGATTCACTATTTGTCTTTGTGTTGTACTGCCTCCCCTGTGCTCTGCCCCTCTACATTAAGTGTGCTAATCATCTCTTTTTTTTCCTTAACCCTCCCTTCCCACCCATCCTCCCCAGTCCTTTTCCCTTTGGTAACTGTTAGTCCATTCTTGGGTTCTGTGAGTCTGCTGCTATTTTAATCCTTCAGTTTTTGCTTTATTCTTTTATTCCACAGATGAGTGAAATCATTTGATATGAGTCTTTCTCCGCCTGGCTTATTTCACTGAGCATAGTACCCTCAGCTCTATCCATGTTGTTGCAAATGGTAGGATTTATTTTCTTCTTATGGCTGAATAATATTCTATTGTGTATATGTACCACATCTTCTTTATCCATTCATCTACTGATGGACACTTAGGTTGCTTCCATTTATTGGCTATTGTAAATAGTACTGCAATGAACATAGGGGTGCATATGTCTTTTTCAAACTGGGATCCTGCATTCTTAGGGTAAATTCCTACAACTGGAATTCCTGGGTTAAATGGTATTTCTATTTTGAGTTTTTTGAGGAACCTCCATACTGCTTTCCCCAACGGTTGAACTAATTTACATTCCCACCAGCAGTGTAGGAGGGTGTCCTTTTTCCACATCCTTGCCAACATTTGTTGTTTGTCTTTTGGATGTTGGCCACCCTGACTCGTGTGAGGTGATATCTCATTGTGGTTTTAATTTGCATTTCTCTGATGATTAGCGATGTGGGGCAACTTTTCATGTGCCTGTTTGCCATCTGAATTTCTTCTTCGGAGAAATGTCTGTTCAGATCCTCTGCCAATTTTTAATTGGATTATTTGCTTTTTGTTTGTTGAGGTGTGTGAGCTCTTTATATATTTTGGATGTCAACCCTTTATCAGATATGTCATTTATCATTTATGAATATATTCTCCCATACTATAGGATGCCTTTTTGTTCTATTGATGGTGTTCTTTGCTGTACAGAAGCTTTTTAGTTTGATGTTTAACAGAGCCGGCTGTCAGTGATTGAACAGTACCTGAAGTGGGGAGAGAGGATCAGGAAAAAACGAAGAAAGAAAAGACTCAGTAGGGCAAACTGTCAATGCAGCCATCAAACACGGCTCCCACATCTCCCCCTTTTTTATTTTATTTGATGGCTTTCCCATCACATTAGAAGACTGTGCCTGTCTTAGGTTGATATAGTACAGAAAGGGTCCTTACCCATCATTGGATTACAAACAGCATGGTCTGCATCCTGTCTTAGGTTGGTACTGTCTCTTGCTATTCTTACCCGTCTTTGGCTATCCAGCCTCTGTATATTAACTCTAGGGGGGACGCCTGAAGGTGCAAGCTATATACTTCTCCAGCCAGATTTTTCCACACATGCAATATCAGGGGAAATAATAATAATACAACAAGAACAAGCAGTCCTATAACTCCTATGGAAGTAAAAATATGGGGAATCCCTGCCCAATCTGGAACAAGGGTTTTAAATTTTGTGAGTAGGTTGTTGGCTTCTTCTGCTGCATCAGACTTTAAAGGTTCTGCTTCCTGCAAATTAATTATTTCTTGATGCAGCCTTAAAAGATCTAGAGATGTATTAGCATCATGCCACACACCTTGGAGGTGCCTTTTCACCAAGTTCCAAACATGTACACTATCATTATATACCTTTCTAGTAACACAAATCCAGCTGAAATCTGCGTGACACTCTAAGTGTGCTCTCATTTTTAGGCTCTGAACTTCTTCCCCGAGGTATTGCACAGTGGCTGCCAGTACTTCTAACTTTTGTTCCAATTTAAGGTCTATCTCTTCTTGAGTTCCCATTGTCACAGAAACGTTTTTTGATAAATCATTAACAAAATGAGCTGTCTGCACAGATTCGGACAAAGCTAAAGCAGCAATGGTAGCAGTAGCAATAATGGATAATAATGCAATTATTCCTAAAATAATTATTCCTAACATTCTTTTCTTGATGCTAAAGTGCCTTATTTAATTCCTCTATTACTTGCAAGCCTTTATCACTATACCAAGGTTTAGTCACATTTACAGGTATGATTACAAAAGAAGGTTGATTTACCACAAGCACAGTTTGATTAATAGGAGTAGAGGATACACAACTGGTAAGATTACAGTTGCTACAATTAACATTAAATTCTGAGTCATTTCCTTTCACAATCTGGATATCGCCCACCAAAAGAAAGTATGGAGGATTGACACATGCTTGTACCGTACTATGAGATGTATTGAAACATTTACTGCTGTCCATAACAACCTTGACTTCTTTTCCCATGGCTGCCGCCAGCTTCCAAATGTAGGTCTAAAAATGGTTCTTTTCAGAACACCATATGCCGGCGGTCACTTGTTGGTTTCGCTTATGGGGATGTATAGATATAGCTGACCAATCCCAATAAAGTCCACCTGACATATTGCATTTACTTGGCTTAGTCTCCATACAGCTAGTCCATAGGATAGTCTCATTTTTTCTTGGTTCGGTACCACAAGGGGGCACAGTTTGAGGTGGGGGAGGTGAAGACATGGAATCATTAATATTTCTACAACTCTGAATAGAGTAAGTCAATGTTACCATGGGGGGGTCCTCCAGCAGAAATCGTTGTTTCATTAAGAACCTGAAGGCAGCCGGTTTCCACAGCTGTCTTATTGCCGAGCAAGAAACAAATGGGTAGGCCTTTACCAGTGCCAGAATAATTCAGGCATTGTTGCTGCTGTAAAGATGCATAAGGGGCAGGAGGGTCACCGAGGTGTCTAGTATCATTGACTCCTACGATGACCTCTGGACCATCACAGACTGAGGGATGAAGAACTGGCGGATCAGGCACAAATGCCCAGTAAACGCCTCCTTCAGCTTGGCAGGTCATGAGACTCCAGATGATTATTATCCACGATGGCGTTTGTAAACCGGACCGATCTCTCGGGCAGCCACCTGGCGCCATCAGCATCCTGTGGAAAAACACAAACATGCCCTCTTCCCCATATTAACACCGGGTCGGGACCATTCCAACCTCCTGTTAAAGGATCCTTCCACCTCACCATGGCATATGAGGTTTTTGCTTTTGGGTGCCAGAATCTATCTGCTGCAGACAATCCTTGTTTGTCCAGATTCAAAAAATTTAAAATAAAAAGAGCATGACTCAGAATATTGCCAGGTGCTTTAGGGTATAACTCCCCCTTGTTTATTTTATTTAATTGTGTTTTTAAAGAACTATGAGCACGTTCTACAATACCTTGTCCTTGAGGATTATATGAAATACCTGTTTTATGTGTAATTTGAAATTGAGAGCAAAAATGTTGAAAGGCATGGCTAGTATATCCTGAGCCGTTTTCAGTTTTGATGATTTTTGGGATTCCAGCAAGTGTGAAACATTTCAGGCAATGAGAGATAACATATTTTGTGGCTTCACCTGCTTGAGCTGTGGCAAATAAAAAGCCTGAAAATGTGTCAATGGACACATGAACATATTTGAGTCTTCCAAATTCAAGAATATGGGTGACACCCATCTGCCAAAGCTGATTTGGGATTAGTCCCCTCGGATTAACTCTATACATGGGTACAGCATGATGTTCTGGACAAGAAGGGCATTTTTTTACAATTTGCCTAGCAGCTTCTCTGGATATGTGAAAATTTATGCCGAGGCTCTGACTGTTTTGGTGATGCAGGGAGTGTGATTGTTGTGCCTGTTGCAATTGAGTAATTCCTAGGAGAGGAGTGGTACGGTCCGCAGGAGCATTTCCTGTGGACAGGGGTCCTGGCAGACTTGTATGAGCCCATATATGCCCAACAAAGCAAGGAAGGGTACGGGCACGCAGACTGCATTGAATTTTAGAAAACAGTTGTAATATCTGCCCATTAGAGGTGTCTATGTAAGGTACAGTTTCCAAGCAAGGTAATGCTCTAGCTGCATATTGATTGTCAGTATACAGATTAAAAGAAATATCTTGTGCAGCAGAAAATAAGGCTGCTACAGCCTGAAGTTCGGTGACCTGGAATGAAGCTGGGGACATTCGGAAAGAATATGTCTTTCCTTGAAGTACATAAACAGCTGTACCATTGGAAGAGCCATCAGTAAAAACAAGAATGGCATCTTTTATAGGTGAAGGGCATATAATTTTTGGAAATACAAAACTATGTATCTCAGCAAATTGTAGTAATTTATGGTTTGGCAAGTGATTGTCAATTATACCAGGAAACTGAGCAAAAGCCATGGCCCAAGAATCTGCATTTTGAAATAACCAATCAACCTGCTTTTTTGTGTAAGGCACTCAAATTAAAGAAGGTTTGGCACCAAAGTATCTTCTGGAGTGCTCTCTGGACAGCTGTATCAAAACAGCTACTGATTCATAGTAAGGTGTTAAGACCTTCACAGGAGAAACAAGCAGATGCACCCACATCAAAGGTCCTTCTTGCCATATTACAGACGTGGGTGTGTGTGCTGTAGCTAACACATAAACAGACCATTCCTGTGAATAATCTATATAATGTATTTGTTGTGACTCAATAGCATGTTCCACTTTGGCAAGTGCAGAACGTCCTTCAGATGTCAAACTCCCATGAGAAGTGGGAGCAGGATCCCCTTTGAGTATATCAAGTAAAGGTTTCAACTCTCCAGTAGGTATCTTCAAATGTGGTCGAAGCCAATTGATATCACCCAATAATTTTTAAAAATCATTCAAAGTATGTAAAGTATCTTTTCTAAGCTGTAATTTTTGGGGCAAAGTTGTTTTTGGATATAGTTTATGCCCTAGGTAAGAAAAGGGAGGTTCTGTTGGCACTTTTCTGGTGCAATAACCAGTCTCTGACTTGTCAAAGCTCTTTGTAAATGTGCAAATATAGCAAGTAGAACTCCTTCCTGTTGGTGAGCAAGAAGGATGTCATCCATATAATGAATGATATAAACTGAGGCAAATTCCTTCCTGGTGACAGAGATGGCTTGAGCTACAAATTTTTGACATAGCGTTGGGCTATTGGCCATGCCTTGAGGCAATACCTTCCACTGATGTCTCTTCATAGGCTCTTTAAAATTTGTGGAAGGTACACTAAAAGCAAATCTCTTACAATCTTCAGGGGCCAAAGGGATGGTATAAAAACAATCTTTTAAATCTATAATGATCTTGTATGTACCAGCAGGTATTGCAGAAGGAGTAGGCAACCCAGGTTGAAGGGCTCCCATTAGTTCCATGGTTTCATTAACTTTCCTAAGGTCCTGCAAAAGCCTCCATTTCCCTGACTTCTTTTTAATGACAAAGATAGAGGAATTCCAAGGAGAATTAGAAGGAATAATGTGACCGCTGTCGAGCTGTTCCTGTTCTAACTGCTCTGCAGCTTTTATTTTCTCAGTTGTAAGAGGCCACTGATCCACCCACACAGGTTTGTCATCTTTCCAAGTCATAGGGTCTGCATGGAGTACAGGAAGTTCAGTGACCTTTGTTAAAAATATCCCAAGCCTGCTTTTGAATTTCGAAAAGGTGGTGTTAATGGTTGAGTCATTCCCTGTCCTTTAACTCCCAAACCATGTGATGGGAGTAGTCCCTGGTTGAACATTTGATGAGAAACAGTCTCATTGGAACTGTATAAATATACCCCCATGCCCTTCATGACATCTCTTCCCCATAAGTTTACTGGCAGACCTGGCACAATATAAGGCTGAAATGTACCACCATGTCCCTCCTCATCTTTCCATGTTAGGGTATTGCTACTCTGTTCCGAGTTTTGGCTTTGCCCAATACCTTGCAACTGGGTTACAGTTGGTTGTTTTGGCCACCTGGCGGGCCATTGATCTGCAGTAAAAACTGACACATCAGCCCCTGTGTCCAAAAGACCCTGAAAATATTTTTCCACTTATTTGTAGGGTCAATTCGGGCCTCTGGACACCTACAGCCTGCAGCCAATACACATTTAAGGAACCGAAACCAGATTCGCCTCGGGCCTTCTTTTTATTAGGATTTTTAGTTTGGGTCTGGGGTAGTAGTATCAGTTGAGCAATTCTTTGTCCTGCTTGGATTGTTGATATTCCCAATGGTGAATAGGCCATAATTTTTATTTCCTCTGTATAATCATTATCTATAACTCCTGGAGCAACTAGAATGCCTTTCATGGTGGCACTACTTCTGCCTAGCAATAATCCCATAGTACCTGCAGGAAGGGGTCCATAAACGGCTGTGGGTAAAGCTTGTATACCCATTTCAGGTGTTAATACTGTGAAGGCAGAGGAACTGAGGTCCAGTCCTGCGCTGCCTGCAGTTGCTCTACAGAGGTCTTGAATGGATTTCCTTGCTGTGGGACAAATGTCTGGAGAGCCCCATAACACTGTTTTGGGGCCTGGGGCTGGCCCCTCCTCTCATTTCCCTGTGGTAACTCATTACCTGACACGTCTCTTTTTGATTTGCACTCCTTCGCCCAATGATTCCCTCTTTTGCATTTAGGACACAAGCCTGGCTGTCTAGTTCCTTGTGAAGTGTTTCTCTGCAGACATTGTTTTACTAGATGTCCCATCTGTCCACATCCATAACAACTTCCTGGGGGACCTGCAACTCTATTCCTAGGGAATTTTTGTTGCTGAAACAACACTTCTTTTACAGTCTTTCCTTTTAATGCTGCAGCCATAGCCAGCCCTTGTGTGTAGGCAGGCCCTATGTCTGAACATAGCCTGATGTACTCTGAGATAGTTCCACTCTTCCTGAAAGGGCACAAAGCGGCTTGGCAGGCAGTATTTGCGTTTTCATATGCCAATTGTTTTACAAGCAAAAGTCCTGCTTCTGAGTCCCCAATTAATCTGCTTGCTGTTTGCATAAGCCTAGCCACAAAATCTTGAAATGGTTCATCTGGTCCCTGCCTTATTTTTTATAGATCTTTTGTTTGTCTGCCAGTAGATGGCAGTTTATTCCAAGCTCTTTTTGCGGCAGCACTTATTTGTGCAAAGACCCCTGGATCAAAGTCAAGTTGTCTATGTACATGACTATAATGTCCCTCTCCTGCTAACATTTCATAACTAACTGGGAGGTTTTGAGCTCTATTGATATCTGCTGTTTTCTGGCATAGTTCAGCATATTCAGATTTCCACAGTAAATAATCTCCTCCTGATAGGCAAGCATGGGTTATCTGTTTCCAATCATTGGGAGGTATGGAATCTGCGCAAAGGGCCTCAAGTATAGCCTGAGTAAATGGAGCAGTAGGGCCATACTGAGCACAAGCCAACTTTAACTCCTTCAGTTGTTTAAATGGGATTGGTTGATAAATCCTAACTCTGTCCTTGAGTATCAACCTCTTCAAATACAGGGCAGGCCATAAATCCCAGAACATCTTCTCCCTTTTCTTGTGTCTGTTTCATTGGTTGTTGAAGAGGGGATAGAGACTGAACAGGAACTGTCTCTCAGAGCGCTTCTTCGCTAATGCAATGACAGGTTGTTTAGATCTTTCTTCTCGCAATGGAGAATCTGACCCTGCAATTACACTAGGACTAGGACTTGATCCCAAAAGCAAGGGATATTTAGGTCTATTAACAAGTGTTTTAAGCATATCTTTAAAGAGGTTACAAACTTCTTCCATTTTATCTTCCAAATCAACTCCTCTTACTTTCTCTTTCACTCCTACAGATGGATTCTCTGTTTCTAACTCTATAAATAGTTCCTCACATTCGGATTTGAGGTCTTCCACTTCTGTATAAATCAGCTCTATAGGAGCCGAGGGTCCTATTCCTGGTTCTGTTTTATTCTCATTCCTATCCTCTGGGGGATTTCCTACTTTTTATCTTTTGTGTCTAGGGTCTATACTATCCCTAATTAAGGTCCACAGTCCAAAAGTGTCTACGGGAACCTTGGTTGGACCATGTATGTCATAATATTCCTGTAATTTGTCTCTCACTTTGTTCCAAATTGCTAAATCAATGGTTCCCTCCTCTGGGAACCAGGGGCAGATTCTTTCCACAAATTCTAAAAACTGCGTAAGCTGCTGCTGTCCTACTTTCACTCCACATGCACGGAGTAAAATTTTAAGCATATGCACAAAAAGCAGTCGACTATTTCCACTACCCATGGCCACTTACCTTACTCTTACTCCTGAGGCTACTTCACCACTCCCTTTGACCCCCTGTGGTGTCCTTCACTTTTTCCCCCATATTCAGGTCCCTGTTCGGGCGCCACTTCTGACGGAGCCGGCCGTTAGTAATCGAACAGTACCCGAAGGGGGGAGAGAGGATCAGGAAAAAAGGAAGAAAGAAAATACTCAGGAGGGCAAACGGTCAATGCTTCCACCAAACACGGCTCCCCACTGATAGTCCCATTCGTTCATATTAGCTTTTGTTTCCCTTGCCTGGAAAGATATATTCACGTAGAAGTCGCTCATGTTTATGACCAAGAGATTTTTGCCTATGTTTTTTTCTAAGAGTTTTATGGTTTCATGACTTACATTCAGGTCTTTTATCCATTTTGAGTTTACTTTTGTGTATGGAGTTAGGCAGTAATCCATTTTAAATCTCTTACCTGTAGCTGTCCAGATTTGCCAACACCAGATGTTGTAAAGGCTGTCATTTCCTCATTGTTTATCCAAGGCTCCTTTATCGTATATCAATTGACCACATATGTTTAGGTTAATATCTGGACTCTCTATTCTGTTCCACTGGTTTATGGGTTTGTTCTTGTGCCAGTACCAAATTGTCTCGATTACTGTGGCTTCGTAGTAGAGCTTGAAGTTGAGAAGCAAGATTCCCCTGCTTTACTTTTCCTTTTCAGGATTGCTTTGGCTATTCAGGGATTTTTTTGTGGTTCCATATGAATTTTGGAACCATTTTTACCAGTTCGTTGAAGAATGCTGTTGGTACTTTGATAGGGATTGCATTCAACCTGTAGATTGCTTTAGACAGGATGGCCATTTTGACAGTACTATTTCTTCCTACCCAAGAGCATGGGATGAATTTCCATTTTTTAGTGTCCTCTTTAATTTCTCTTAAGAGTGTCTTGTGTTTTTCAGGATGTAGGTCTTTCACTTCCTTGGTTAGGTTTATTCCTAGGTATTTTATTCTTTTTGTTGCGATTGTGAATGGAATTGTTTTCCTGATTTCTCTTGCTGTTAGTTCATCGTTAGTGTATAGGTATGTAACAGATTTCTGTATATTAATTTTGTATTCTGCAACTTTGCTGAATTCAGATATTAGTTCTAGTAGTTTTGGAGTGGATTCCTTAGAGTTTTTTATGTACAATATCATGTCCTCTGCAAATACTGACAGTTTGACTTCGTTTTTACCAATCTGGATGTCTTTTATTTCTCTGTGTTGTCTGATTGCTGTGGCTCGCACCTCCAGTACTATGTTGAATAAAAGTGAGGAGAGTGGGCATCCTTGTCTTGTTCCTGATCTTAGGTGAAAAGCTTTCAGCTTCTCGCCATTTAGTATGATGTTGGCTGTGGGTTTGTCATATATGGCCTTTATTATGTTGAGGTACTTGCCCTCTATACCCATTTTGTTGAGAGTTTTTATCATGAACAGATGTTGAATTTTGTCAAATGCTTTTTCAACAACTTTGGAGAAGATCATGTGGTCTCTGTCCTTCTTTTTGTTGATGTGGTGGATGATGTTGATGGATTTTAGAATGTTGTGCTATCCTTGCATTGCTGAAATGAATCCCACTTGATCATGGTGTATGATCCTCTTGATGTATTTTTGAATTTGGTTTGCTAATATTTTGTTGAGTATTTTTGCGTCTATGTTCATCAGGGATATTGGTCTGTAATTTTCTTTTTTTGTGGTGTCTGCCCGGTTTTGGTATTAGAGTGATTCTGGCTTCATAGAATGAGTTTGGAAGTATTCCCTCCTCTTCTACTTTTTGGAAAACTTTGAGAGTGGGTATTATGTCTTCTATACATGTCTGATAAAATTCAGCATTGAATCCATCTGGCCCAGGCGTTTTGTTCTTACGTATTTTTTTGATTACTGATTCAATTTCATTGTTGGTAATTGCTCCATTTAGATTTTCGTTTTCTTCCTTGTTCAGTCTTGGAAAGTTGTATTTTTCTAGAAAGTTGTCTATTTCTTCTAGGTTATCCAGCTTGTTGTCATATAGATATTCATAGTATTGTCTAATAATTCTTTCTTTTTCTGTTGTGTCTATTGTGATTTTTCCTTTTCATTTCTGTTTCTGTTAATGTGTGTAAGTTTTCTTTTTCTCTTAGTAAGTCTGGCTAGGCGTTTATCTATTTTGTTTATTTACTCAAAGAACCAGATCTTGGTTTCATTGATTTTTTTCTATTGTTTTATTCTTCTCAATTTTATTTATTTCTTCTCTGATCTTTATCATGTCCCTCCTTCTGCTGACTTTGGGCCTCATTTGTTCTTCGTTTTCCTCTTTCAATATTTGTGACATTAGACTATTCATTTGTGATTGTTCTTCCTTCTTTAAATAGGCCTCATTTGCTATATACTTTCCTCTTAGAACTGCCTTTGCTGCGTCCCACAGAAGTTGGGGTGTTGTGCTGTTGTTTTCATTTGTCTCCATATATTGCTTGATCTCTGTTTTAATTTGGTCATTGATCCATTGATTATTTAGGTGTGTGTTGTTAAGCCTCCATGTGTTTATGAGCCTTTTTGTTTTCTTTGTACAATTTATTTCTAGTTTTATACCTTTGTGATCTGAGAAGTTGGTTGGTAGAATTGTAATCTTTTTGGATTTAACGAGGCTCTTTTTGTGGCCTAGTATGTGGTCTATTCTGGAAAATGTTCCATCTGCACTTGAAAAGAATGTGTATCCTGCTGTTTTGGGGTATAGAGTTTTGTAGATGTCTGTTAGGTCCATCTGTTTAGTGTGTTGTTCAGTGCCTCTGTGTCCTTACTTATTTTTTGTTTGGTTGATCTGTCCTTTGGAGTGAGTGGTATGTTGAAGTCTCCTAGAATGAATGCATTGCATTCTATTTCCTTCTTTAATTCTGTTAGTATTTGTTTCACTTATGCCGGCGCTCCTGTGTTGGGTGCATAGATATTTATAATTGTTATATCCTATTGTTGGACAGACCCCTTTATCATTATATATTGTCCTTCGTTGTCTCTTGTTACTTTCTTTGTTTTGAAGTCTACTTTGTCTGATACAAGTACTGAAACACCTGCTTTTTCTCCCATTGTTCGCGTGAAATATCTTTTTCCATCTCTTCACTTTTAGTCTGTGTATGTCTTTAGGTTTAAGGTGAATCTTTTTTAGTCATCATATGGATGCGTCTTGCTTTTTTTTCCATTCTATTACTCTTTGTCTTTTGATTTGTGCATTCAGTCCATTTACATTTACTGTGATTATTAATAGATATAATCTTGTTGCCATTGCAGGCTTTGGATTCATGGCTACCAAAGGTTCAAGGGTTGCTTCTTTACTATCTAACTATCTAACTTTAACTCACTTATTATGCTATTATAAACACAGTCTGATGATTCTTTATTTCTCTCCCTTCTTTTTCTTCCTCCTCCACTCTCTATATGTTAGGTGTTTTATTCTGTACTCTTTTGTGTTTCCCTTGACTGCTTTTTTGGATAGTTGATTTTATTTTTTGCCTTTAGTTACTATTTGGTTGGTCTGCTTTCTTTGCTGTGATTTAATTTAATCTGGTGACGTCTATTTAGCCTTAGGAGTACTTCCATCTAGAGCAGTCCCTTTAAAATATCCTGTAGAGGTGGTTTGTGAGATGCAAATTCCCTCAATTTTTGCTTGTCTGTAAATTGTTTAATCCTCCTTCAAATTTAAATGATAATCATGCTGGATACAGTATTCTTGGTTCAAGGTCCTTGTGTTTCATTGCACTAAATACATCACGCCATTCTATTCTGGCCTGTAAGGTTTCTGTTGAGAAGTCTGATGATAGTCTGATGGGTTTTCCTTTGTAGGTTATCTTCTTTCTCTCTCTAGCTGCTTTTAATATCCTGTCCTTGTCTTTGATATTTGCCATTTTAATTACTATATGTCTTGGCTTTTCCTCCTTGGTCCTTTGTGTTGGGAGATCTGTGTGCTTCCATGGTCGGGGAGATTATTTCCTTTCCCAGGTTGGGGCAGTTTTCAGCAATTATTTCTTCAAAGACACTTTCTATCTCTTTTTCTCTCTCTTCTTCTTCTGGTACCCCTATAATGTGAATATTGTTCCATTTGGATTGTCACACCGTTCTCTTAATATTCTTTCATTTGTAGAGATCCTTTATTCTCTCTCTGCCTCAGCTTCTCTGTATTCCTGTTCTCTGATTTCTGTTCCATTAACAGTCTTTTGCACCTCATCCTATCTACTCTGAAATCCTTCCACTGTTTCATTTTTGCTTTCTCCCTCCAGAATTCATCCCTTAGCTCTTGCATATTTCTCTGCAGCTCCATCAGCATTGTTATGACTTTTATTTTGAGTTCTTTTTCAGGTAGATTAGTTATATCAGTCTCACCAGGCCCTCTCTCTGGTGTTTGAGTGATTTTGGACTGGACCTGGTTTTGCCTTTTCATGTTAATGGAAGTGGTCGCAGGCAGGTGGCACATGCGTCCGCTGGGAGAACAAAGTCCCTTCCTGCTTGCTTGTCACTTTGCCCTTCTTTGCCTCTGCCAGTTAACCCCCAACAGGGTGCAGTCTCTGGGTTAATCCCCTGAGCTGCCATGGGTGGGGCAGCCCTCAGGATAGCATAGGGCACTTGCATGGTCGTGGGGGAACAGCATGTGTTTTCCTGCAAGAACTGCACCCCTTTGTGCCCTTGACTTTGTGCTGGCTTCCTCTGCCTGTGTAGGACAGCTGCATGCAGGGGGAAGCCTCTAGATGCGTGTTGTGAGAAGACTCTTTGTGGTTGCTGTGGGCAGGGCTGCTCCCCGGCTAGTCTGCAGCAATAGAAGGTCAGCCGGTTTCCTTGCAGTGCCAGTTTGGGGAAATGAATGGCAGGCTGCTTCTCACCATAAGGGGCTTTGGAGCTGCATTGCCACCCAGTGTAAGGGCACCTGAAGTTCCTTAAAATTCCCAGCCTTTTGGGCTGAGTGTGCCAGGACGATTTCATCCACCTGTCAAACCCTTGTCCCTTTAAGACTTTTAAAGCACCCACTTTTCTTTTGTCCCAGTGCAGCCAGCTGTGGGGAACCATTCACAGCCTCAGTCTCAGATTTTACTTTTCCGTTTCTCTACTATCCAGTATACCATGTGATGTGGGTCTGTGCTCCCAGTGCAAATTACCAGGGCTGGTTATTTAGCAGTCCTGTGCTTCCACTCCCTCTCCACTCTGATTCTTTTCCTCCCACCTATGAGCTCGGGTGGTTGGAGGGCTCGGGTTCCACTGGGTCTCACCTTTTTATCTTACCCTTTCCATAAGATACTGAGTTTTCACAGATGTAGATGAAGCCTGCCTGTTGTACTGTATCTTCTGGTCTCTCTTTTAGGAATAGTTGTATTAGCTATATAGTCAAAATATATATTGTTTCAGGTGGAGATGCCCGGTGCCTTACTCACGCCACCATCTTCACCAAGACACTGCCTTTAAAAAGATTTTGGCACATATTTGAAAATACGGTATATTATTTTTCTTGAATACTGTTTGTTAAAATCATATATGACAAAAATTCAGTATGTGTATTGTCATTTTGTGTCAAACTCTTTTAAGCTAACCTTAATTCCTGGAGAGCTTTATTCCTAGCTCACCATTTAAAGATACTATATTATTCAGATGTTATTTTAACATTATCCACATGATTCCTTCATTGTGTAAATCTGCTTTCAACCAAAGGAGGAAGAAATTACTTTGGATAGTTGAAGTGGTGTTGTAATTAAAGGATGTAACACTACCTAGATCTTAGGACTGCATTATTATAATTTAAAATATTCTTTAAATCACTTTGCATAGAAATATTGATGAATGAGAAGTCAGAATGATTTAAATACTTGTACAAAGTATATACTTAGTGCTTCTTTAGTAAGCACAGTTTCATCTGTTTTTCAATCGTAAGGATTAAAGGGAAATAAAAATGAGTTTGTGACAAGTATTTGTATCAGTTTGCCATATTTTAACTACAAATATTAAGGTAATTGCTTTACCTTATATCTATCAAAGGAAAATCCTGAAAACATACATGAATAAAAATGATTAGTTTTTCAAGCAAAAAAGCATGTTGTGTGAATTTTAATACAACATAAATCAATAAATAAAAATAATAAATAAATATATATTTAGCCCATGAGAAAATCGATATTGAGAGTATTATCAAAATATTTTTTGAAATATACATACGTTTCTCTAGATAATTTTAGATTTTATCAATCCACAATCATGATATTTGTGACTGAATTTATTTCCTCTTTCTGAGGCTAATTATCTCTTGTGATTTTCTTACTGTTTTTTTTATGGTCTTCAGTACAATGCCTGATAGAAGTGGTTATAGTGGCCTTTATCTTGTTCCTGATTTTAGGTAAAAAAATCTTTCAATGATTTGTTATGTGTGGGATATCTACTTTAGACTTTTTGTCAATATTCTAAACATATTAAGAAAGTCTTTTTCTTTCCTACTTTTCAATATTTTATTATGATTTAATATTTTATTTCATAAAATGATTTCAAGCATGTTTACAAATGATCAGTGTTTTTTTTTTCCTTTCTTATATAGTGAAACATATTAAAATGAATATCAAGCAAAAAAAAATTCAACTCCTAGAATAATCTTCATTTGATTGGAGATTATTTTATATTTTATATAAATATGAAATGTATTTCATTATATTTGATTTTATATTTCTTTTTATACTGTATTTGATTCACAGTATTTTGTTCAAGATATTTCATCTAGGCTCATGAGCAAGACTCATCTGTAATTTTTCTTTCGATTGATGTTCCTTTTATGATTTGCCATTAAGGTCATTTTGCTCAAATGTCCTCAGAACTTTTTCCTCTTTTTATTTTCTCTGTAGGAGTTTATGTGAGTTGGCTATAACTTTATTTCATATTTATTAAGAATGTTTAATTGCCAAGAGATATTACAAGGGGTCTACACAAGCAAGGCTTGATGTTAGATCAATATTTTCTTAATTATATGAATTAGAGAATATCATTTGTTTATGCCTTTTCTTCATATTTACTCTAGGCCAGAAAATGAATCTCTTATTTTATATATTGTATATTTTTCTCTTTAAAATAGAAAATCCATTTACAGAAGTAAAGCATTAAACCTAGTCTATTTTTCAATCATTATTGTAATTTATAACTTCCATAGACATTAAATTTAGTTTTCCAGGTGCATTGCATTGAGGGAGATGATAAAATAGATTCTATTTAGTCAATATCCTGCCACAATTTAGAAAATATATTTAGTCCATAACTATTCCCAGATTATCAAAATAGTTTTATTAAGAAAAATGTTTCTAGTATGTAGAGTAAGAATGAAATTAGGTTTCATTGATAATAACTCCTTTTGGATTTTACATTTACATTGTTTTCCAAACCGTTTCTTCCAAATATATTTATTCTTGTGCCATGAGGAGGAAAATATATTTATTCTTTTGCCACCAATGATCAGTTTGCCTTGTAAGACATTCCTTCATTACCATGGTCATGACCTTTAAATGTAAAGGTGAAATTTCATGTCACTTCAAGCTTTCATACACAGAAAATACCTATCCAAAAGAAGACGGAACCTGTTGAAGTGTCCAGAGGGAATGTTAGGCAGAGACAATTTGACAATCAATTTCGTCACTACATTTTGGTCCCAAATTATATAAAAATGTGTAGTATCCTACTCTACTTAAAAATGGACCATTTTCTCACATAAAGTGAAACTGTAGTATTGATTTATTGTTGATGGATGTAACAATTTACCTTGATTTCTACATGTCTCTCTATGTAGCAGGACTTATCTTTCCTGGTTTGAAGTGTAAAGCTGTAACATTTTTGTTGGAGTGGGTGTGTCTCAGATAAAAATAGAGTGTCGTTTTGCTTTTTGGTATGTCCTTGTCACTTGAGAAAGCATCATATTTTAACGACATATAATTTAAAATGCCTCTAGGACTGAGTTGAATTTACTGAGGTATTTTTAAGAGTAATTACTTACCAGAGGTTGTCAGAGCACTTGTAGAGTATCAGCCTTCTTCATGGCAGATATCTGAGACTCCTTAAAATGAATTAACACTCCTACCATTAATGTTTGATGGGACACCATAGTGAAAAAGATGGATGCTTATATAATTGACATCCTTAACATTTAGAGCTGAATACTTAAATGCCAGAAACATAATTCTGAATAAAATGTCAGGACCTAACTCAATAATATTTAATGATGAAGTAGGAAAGGATGAACAGAAGTCATTTTATATTATTAATGAAATTATTTAAAACAAGCTTAATTGTCTCCATGTGTCATTAAGAAGTTTTTATTCACATTATTGCTTCTAAGAGTAATTTGTCTCAAATATTCAACTTCTACCAGTCCAGAGATGTCAAAACTCTTCTGATTCACATGACTGCAAAATTTTTTATCAAAATGAAACCAATTGTAATTGGTCATCAAAATATTTTAATTTTTTACAATTGCTACAATAGCAAGTCCTGCTTTATTCTTGTTTTTTTAAGTCTTGGTCAACAGACATATCTTCTTCTACTTAAATGATATACTTCGTAAAGTTAATTTGTATTGGTAGAACTTGTATGCATATAGAAACTAAAAATAAAAACATGTCATGCCAAAACAATATCCACTCAAAAGTTATTAAGAAAATCAATCGTTGATTACCCTGTTGAGAAATAACTGTATTACAGATAACCATATTGCATATCAATATGGTTGCATAATTTTTAAGAGTAATTTTATGAAAATGAGCGGTAAGAGTTTCAAGAATAATTAAGTGCATATTTAATAATAAAACGGTACTTTTGGGGATCTACTGCAAAACTATTTTGTGGGGAGAATACTTTAAAGGATGTTTTTAAAAAATCTTTACTAACTATATATCCAAGACTGTAAGAAACTTGGGGCCAGATTATAGATTAGCTAGTCTTTTTGCAGAGCATGAAATCCTGTCATTATAATCTTAGTAACCTTTATAAGAAGAAAATATGCTACAGTGTGGTAATCAAACTTATAACTATATCCATCAACATAGGGAATGATCTTGAAGAGGATTCCTGCATGAGACAATGAATCAGGCCCTTACTTCAGACAATAGAAGAAAGACTTGTCAACACTATAAACATCGAATTCTGAGAAAATGGTAACAAAGCATGAGGTTTTCTAAGGTATCAACCAGCATCCCATATTTCTGAATATAATCATCTTTTCTGTGTCTATCTAGGCTGCAAAACAGTTAATCAATCTCCTGAGAATCAATATTCCCTTTCATAGTATTATTATAGTATAGTAATGGCTCTCAAATTGAACTACAGGGAACTTTCCAGTGACTCCACAGGTCAGAACTATTGTCTGATAATTATTTTTCACTCACATTACCTCATGAGTGTACAGTGGATATTTCAAAAGCTATAGGAGGAGTGATATTGCCACAGAGTAAATGCAAGAAGACATATGAATCCAACTTCTACATTAAGCCAGTTATTAAGGAATTTTGCTGAAACGTAAAACAGTGTCACTCTTTTTACTACTGTTTTTTGTTTTGGAAAGTATGAATATTTTTAATAAACCATGTAAGTCATACAATGAGTTTATTATTGTTATTTTAAATGAATTAACTTTCCAGATTTAATTTCTAATATTGTAAATATTAATATATCTAACAAAAAAATTATTTGAGCCCTTGTCTAAGATTATAGAGTCCCTAAGAGGAAATATTTTGAGAACCAATCTTATACAGCATCTTTAATGACTGAGTTATTATTATTGCTCTTATCTGTATTTGAAGTATCTTATTCCCACTCCTGCACCACTGGAGAGCATTTTGTTTTATTAGGATGTTCCCTATTATAGGGTATATGCTAACTAGAGTTTTCAAATCTTTCACATTTCCAGGAAAATCCTACACTACAAAAGACTCCTTTGATTCATGGAAAATTCTGTATCTTTAGCCTGATTATTTATAATTATTGAATAACAAGGAAGCTACTCAAGTATAGTGCTTATAGATAGCTACTTTACCAAAACATTTTCCATTGTCAACACAATGGCAATCAAGTTATTATTTTTCCCCTTTACTTTGAGCAATTTTGTTGCAAGGTGAAGTCTGTCTCTTCATTATATCTCCAACTCATAGTACACTTTCTGAAACAAAGTAATTACTCAAGTATTTGATGAATTAATAATGGTATTCATGGCAGAAATGCATGCACTGTTTCCTAGTTATCCTGAACTTGTTAACTACACCCAACTCAGATTTGCATTACTGCCCTATTCTTTTAAAAGATGTATCTGCCCATTTCCCTTACTGTTTCAATGTATTAATCACCCATATGCAGATATTATTCACAAACTTTTAAATGAGTATTTCAAGTCATCTTTCTAATGACTCTGTTTCTTTATTGTCCTCAGAAGGAAGTAAAAACTCTTTGCATGACATTCAAAGTCTCTTAGTATCTGAATGAAATTTAACTCTCAAAATCATAATTTTCCAGTGATGTTTGAGTCAAATTATGTTCCTTTGCTTTAGAAATGTTGATGTTTTCCAAATATATAAATAATTCTGGCAATTCATTTTTTTCATATAAAATAGTAATGACTTACTATTTCCAACATTATAGTTTTATCTAATTTGTCCAAGTTAAATTTCATAATATACAGTTTTTTATGATCTTTTTATTACAGTAATACTATTTCCCAGTATCCCTTAATAGCTATTAAGTGATAGCACTTAATTTAAACTAACTCCAACTATTTCTGTTGGGTCTAAATGTATATGCACTCATGAATTTTATAATAATATGGCTTAATCAAATAGTTATATATTTTTTGCCTAATATTTAGTTCCTCTGTATTATATTTTAGCTGGCTTTTGAATCTACAGTGAAACAAATAAGGAATGAGGAATTAAATCATATTTTAATTACTTATTACTGCTATATTTTTTATGAATAAAAATAAAGTGCTTCATTTTATATAACTTCTAAATATAAATTACCTTCTGTATTTGTCTTTTTATTTGTTCTATGTAACATTAATTTTGTTAATATGGAGAATAAATTATTTCATGATCTATGTTTCTTTTTCAAATTTGTAGTGATCACATATGCCTATATGGTTTCCAAACTTTCTAAGAACATTGAAAGCTGTTACAATGCAATCTTTTTTTGATTAGACTACCTAGCCAGAAGAAAGTAATTATTGTGCACCACTTTTGTTCAGTGACAAGTTAAATGTCTGAAGTTTTATTTCATGATGACAGAAGACTACAATTCACTTTGAAATTTAAATTTAAATTCCATCAAGTCAAATTTGTTGTGTTTTAATTGAGTTATTTAATTGACTCTTGTTTCCTTAGCAACTGTCTGTAATTAAGAATATTGGGAAGATTTTTTTAATTTATTTAAAAATACTTAATGTTTGAAATGACACATATTGCTACTTTTTGTGGGAGTTAAGTTCTTATAATTTAGACAGTATCAATAGACTTGCAAGCATAGTAGAGTTTTAAAAAATACACATTTTTCTATTTCCCCAGAGATGGTGACTGGTAGTTATTTACAAGATATTTAGCAGATTCTTGATTAAAACTTTGAATATATAGGTTATCTCCAGCATTAATCTTTCTAGATAATAATGTTTCATATTCATCACAATAAGGTACAGCTTGTTTATTTTATTATCATTACTTAAATTACATTTTACCATAGCTCTCTTTACTATTTGAATATTATCAGAGTGGGAGAATTATTGCAAACTGATTGCCATGGAAATTAATTCCATGTATGTTTTGTTTATAACTTTGAAACCAAAGTATACATTGCATCAAATAATTTCTTTCATTTCTATGCATCACTTATAAAAATGCTAAAATTAAACTAGCATAAGCATATTTTAAATAACTTATTTACCTGAAACTCTCTTGGGCATTATTTCTAATGTTGTAACATGATTCCATTTACCACATAGCTGACACTCTGGAACCATCTGAAATTAAGTTCATATAGTGTTATTTTTATTTATTTCCTTAATTCAAAGATATATGAGCAAAATATATTTCAGCGATTTTTAGAAGGAAATATGTTGTTCATTTTAATTATATTTTTGTGAGTTCTTTATTGCTCCAAACTCTCAAAATTTTAGAAGTATCAAAAACATTTAAATTCTGTTAAATAACTTATAGAGTGTCTGTAGAAATTATGAAAACAATGAGACTCATGCTTTTTTTTTCATCACTATGAACAACTTCAGCAGTTCCCATACCTCCACCATTTCCTTGATGATCTAACATCTGTCTGTCCTCCTTCCTGGCACACACATACCTAGCCTACCTTCCCAGGACTGTATTATAACATGGAGATTTTCCCTTTGTTATTTTTCTATCACTGATTTCTGGGTTTTGGCTGGAAACTTGCCTTTGTAATTAATAAAACAGAAAAGCAAAGTAAAACAAAACAAACAGAAAGACGTACACAGAGAAAAGGCCATATGAGGACACAAGAAGGCTACTGTCTGCACGCCAAGCAGAGAGACTTCAGGGAAAATCAAGCCTGGTCGTCAATTTCTAGCCTTCCAAACTCTGTAGGCCCAGAGGTGGGTGCTGATTCCACCAGCATCTGTCATTTTAAAGCAAGGTTCAGAAATGTCAGATGTTCTCCAGGAGTTGTTCTATGTCCCTGGGAAAGCTACCACCATGGCCCTGGCATGCAGGGAGCAGGAAGCTCTCTTCCAGGTGCTGTTAGAAGAAAACAAGAAGTTCACAGTTGATTTCAAGACCACAACTGATATATTAGTACAGAACATTATGGAACAGGACATGCAGAACAATATCCGGTTCAGGAAAAAAATATTTTTTGGAGGATAATCCAAATAATTTACTAATGATTTAGGGGCAAAAATTATCTTGAGTCTGTGTCCCACAGAAAAAGAAACAGCAGAGCTTATCAAAATTCTTAATGGTAATAACGGAATGTGAAGCATTAGCCAGGATCATTTATCAGAATGTTGCCTTTACTGACCCTGAATTTGATTGACATCAGCATTCCATAGGATATTCTGGGAAGTTGGGTGAATCCCTTGATTAAATTTACCAAGGTACAGAAGTTCTGCTGACATTAAATCCAACCGGGTAATCTTCCCTGTGGACTTCAATGCATCACTATTTTAATTGGTGTCTGTGACCTGCAGACAGGGCTGTCCTTGTTGGGAGTCATAAATCAACCTTTTGTATCAAAAGATCTAAACATCCTCTGTTGGAAAGGACTGTGTTAAAGGGGCCTTTCTTCCCTGGGAACCAGTCTCCATTCATTCCAGCCCCCCATTTCTAAAGAAAAGGCAATGAAACACAGGCAATAAACTGAAAACACCAGCTCTGAGAAAGAATTCTCCCACCAGGTTCCAGCTATCGTAAGGACAAAAAGGAGAATTTCAAAATCCCATTGTCATATGCATGTAGAGATAGCATGTTCTGGGTAGCCAGGGCTGCTTACACACACCTTTGTCTTGTCCAAGGTCTTGTTGAACTTTACATCTTTTTAGAAGATAGCATGTTTAGATGAGTCTCTATTGCTGCTCATGCCATACTCAGGGTCAAGAGTTAGTCAATGGCAGACTTTAAAAAATGCCTGGGAAGAGATCTAGAAATGAGGCTCATGCCACAGTTGATGTACCTCATGGAAAACATAGGGCACCACTGAAGTAAATTGATGGGCCAACAGGGAGGACTAATTGTAGACTGATCAAGGAAGCAGCTGGGGGCATTCCTAAGCCTCCTCATCTAAAATTTTGCATCTTCAGATACATATAATAGAGCAACCTTGTTCTCAGGTAAACTTCTAAACTGTGAAACTATTGCCCACATCTCTGTCTTTTGAAGATAGCTTTGTTCTATTGATGCTCAGCATTTACCTTCTTGTTCTGAGGAGCATTTTTCCATTATGTGTTCCTAGTCATATTTATATCAATAATTGAGTGACATACAGCAATTAAATACGTGCATGGAATACTTTTTATTGTTATGTAGTTGACATGTATCATCATATTATTTTCAGATGTATAACATAATGATTCAATATTTGTATATATTTTGAAATGAACATAATACTAAGTATAGTTAACATCTGTCACCACACAGTAACAAATTTTTTTTCTTGTATGAGAACTTTCAAGATCTACTTTCTTAGCAACTTTCAAATATACAATACAGTATTGTTAACTACAATCACCATGCTGTACATAACATCCCAGGACTACTCATTCTATGACTAAAAGTTTGTACTTTTCGACCCCCTTGTGAAGGTTCACCCCCATGTAAAGGTCTTAAGAGTTGGAAGGAAAATCAAGTTCACTTTATTTGGAAATGTTTACATTCCATAAACGTATATGAAAATACCCATTCAGAATGTAGCTTGAACACAAAATTCAGGAGCAGGCATAACTGTGAAATGCCCTACACAGGTATTCAACCAGATTGGTGAGGAAATCTGTCACGAAAGGCAGGTGATGTATTTTGGATCATTTAGCAACTGATCACAACACATTGTGACATCCCACTCGGGTGACCTGCACCCAACCACCCCCCACTTTAGAAACATGCTGAGCCCAGCTGTTTCTGGTCAGTCCTACTGAAACACAACAGTCAGAGGGCAGAGGATGCTGGGACTAGAAACACCGCAGGGCTGATCACATGATCACCAGGCACGCCTGCCCTGGTCACCTCTTACACACACAAACACACGGTGGCAGAGGCCTCCCGATCACACCCTGCGAGGTTCCACGCAAAGCATTTCCTTGTCAGGTCTGACACACCTGCAGCTTCTGTTCACACACAGACTCTGGGTCCCTGGCCTCGATTCCATGACTTTACATAGCTGCTGTCAGCCCTGGGTGGCCCTCAGTCCACATCCATCTGGCCTGTGGCAGACCCAATCTTGTTTTATTTATTTTAATTTCTGGGGATATTTTCCCATCACACCTAATAGATCTATATTCTCCAAGGTAGGACAGATATTTCATAGATACTGAAGGCCAAATACTATTTGAAATATAATTTTAAAATCTGGGGATAAATGAAAGCATGCTATCATTTTCCCCAAATCATGGTATGTTCCATGGAAAAAAGAGATTCCAAGTTAAAGTACCATGGGTAAATGTGATGCTACATTTCCCCTTGGAAACAGAGTAAGATGAGCATTGTAAAGGCTATCTGACTGCCTATGGCAAAGAACTTTGCTATTTGGAATAACTAAATATTTCCTACATTATTTTAACCAAGGAATACTTTCTCTAAGTAATACTGAAAAATATCCTATGAAAATGCTGAAACACATTTCTTATAAGAAGCAGAGAATAGCCATTCTAATTTCATCCTTGAGGTTGGATTTTTAGGCCAAGATTCACTAAATGAATGGGAAATAAATCATGGTTCTTTGGGATAACCTAAAATCCTACAAGAATTCTCAAATATTTTAGATATTTTCTCTATCTATTCCATCCAATAATGAAGTTACAAATATACAATGAGAACCTGCAAAATATCTTTCTTCATTTCTCTCCTTGAATAATGGACTCATCATATGTACCATTATAAAATATTTGTAAAATTTTTATAAAACATCTCATTTGATAATTCACAAAAGTTTATCATGTGAATATTAGCCAATTAAAGAAAATGGTGTTCATTCATTTCTTCCGTTATTCATGAAGTATTTTATAGTGGTTATTCTCTGCCAGAAATTCTTAGATTTGCTGTGATTGCAGCTTCCTGACAAGTGGATTGATTTTTTTTTTGGTATTATTAATATACAATTACATGAGCAATATTATGGTTACTAGACTCCCCCTATTATCAAGTCCCCACCACATACCCCCATTGAAGTCACTGTCCATCAGTGTAGAAGGATGTTATAGAATCACTTCTTGTCTTCTCTGTGTTGTACTGCCTTCCAGATATCCCCCTAAACCATCCCAACCCCCGGGACATTATGTGTGCTAATTGTAATAGCCTTTTCCCCCCCTTATCCCTCCATTCTCACCCATTTTCTCCAGTCCCTTTCCCTGTGGTAACAGTTAGTCCATTCTTGAGTTCTGTGAATCTGCTGCTGTTTTCTTCCTTCAGTTTTTTCTTTGTTCTTATACTCCACAGATGAGTGAAATCATTTGATACTTGTCTTTCTCTGCCTGGCTTATTTCACTGAGCATAGTACCCTCTAGCTCCATCCATGTTTTTGCAAATGGGAGAATTTGTTTTCTTCTTATGGCTGAATAATATTCCTTTGTGTATATATACCACATCTTCTTTATCCACTCATCTACTGATGGACACTTAGGTTGTTTCCATTTCTTGGCTATTGTAAATAGTGCTGTGATAAACATAGGGTTGCACATATCTTTTTCAAACTGGACTGCTGCATTCTTAGGGTAAATTCCTAGGACTGGAATTCCTGGGTCAAATGGTATTTCTATTTTCAGTTTTTTGAGGAACCTCCATACTGCTTTCCACAACGGTTGTACTAATTTACATTCCCACCAGACGGGAAGGAGGGTTCCCCTTTCTCCACATCCTCGCCAACATTTGTTGTTTTTTGTCTTTTGGGTGGCACCAATCCTTACTGGTATGAGGTGATATCTCATTGTGGTTTTAATTTGCATTTCTCTGATGACTAGTGATGTGGAGCATCTTTTCATGTGCCTGTTGGCCATCTGAATTTCTTCTTTGGAGAAGTGTCTGTTTAGCTCCTCTGCCCATTTTTTAATTGGCTTATTTTCTTTTTGTTTGTTGAGGTGTGTGAGCTCTTTATATAATTTGGATGTCAACCCCTTATTGGATATGTCATTTATGAATATATTGTCCCATACTGTAGGATGTCTTTTTGTTCTACTGATGGTGTTTGCTGTACAGAAGCTTTTTAGTTTGATATATTCCCATTTGTTCAGTTTTGCTTTTGTTTCTCTTGCCCAGGGAGATATGTTCATGAAGTCGCTCATGTTTATGTCCAAGAGATTTTTGCCTATGTTTTTTTCTAAGAGTTTTATGGTGTCATGACTTACATTCAGGTCTTTGATCCACCTGAGGTAACCTTTTTGTATGGGGTTAGAAAGTAGTCCAGTGTCATTCTCTTACATGTAGCTGTCCAGTTTTCCAACACCAGCTGCTGAAGAGGCAGTCATCTCTGCATTGCATATCCAAGGCTCATTTATCAAATATTAATTGACTGTATATGTTTGGGTTAATGTTTGGATTTTCTATTCTGTTCCACTGGTCTGTGGGTCTGTTTTTGTGCCAATACCAAATTGTCTTGATTACTGTGGCTTTGTAGTAGAGCTTGAAGTCAGAGAGTGTAATTCCCCCTGTTTTATTCCTCCTTGCAGGATTGCTTTGGCTATTCAGGTCTTTTGTGGTTCCATATGAATTTTAGAATTATTTGTTCCAGTTCATTGAAGAAAGCTGTTGGCAGTTTGATAGGGATTGCATTGAATCTGTAGATTGCTTTAGGTAGTATAGCCATTTGACAATACTTATTCTAGCTAGCCAAGAGCATTGGATGAATTTCTATTTGTTAGTGTCCTCTTTAATTTCTCTTAGGAGTGTCTTGTAGTTTTCAGGAGACAGGTCTTTCACTTCCTTCATTAGGTTTATTCCTAGGTATTTTATTCTTTTTGATTGAACTGTGAATCGAATTGTTTTCCTAATTTCTCTTTCGTTACCTCATCATTAGTGTATAGGAAAGCAAGAGATTTCTGTGATTAATTTTGTATCCTGCAACTTTGCTGATTTCAGGTATTAGTTCTAGTAGTTTTGGAGTGGAGTCTTTACGGTTTTTTATGTACAATATCATGTCATCTGAAAATAGTGACAATTTGACTTCTTCTTTACCAATCTGGATCCCTTGTATTTCTATGTATTGTCTGACTGACATGACTCGGACCTCCAGTACTATATTGTATCACAGTGGAGAGACTGGGCATCCCTGTCTTGTTCCCCATCATAGATGAAAAGCTTTCAGCTTCTCACTTTTAAGTATGATATTAGCTGTGGGTTTGTCATATATGGCCTTTATGATGTTGAGGTACTTGCCCTCTATACCCATTTTGTTGAGAGTTTTAATCATGAATGGATGTTGAATTTTGTCAAATGCTTTTTCAGCATCTATGGAGATGATCATGTGGTTTTTGTTATTTTTGTTGACGGATTTTCGAATGTTGTACCATCCTTGCATGATGGGATAATCCCACTTGATCATGGTGTATGATCCTCTTGATGTATTTTTTAATTCGGCTTGCTAATATTTTGTTGAGTATTTTTGCATCTACATTCACCAGGGATATTTGTCTGTAATTTTCTTTTTTGGTGAGGTCTTTTCCCGGTTTTGGTATTACAGTGATGCTGTCTTCATAGAATGAGTTTGGACGTATTCTTGCCTCTTCTATTTTTTGGAAAACTTTAAGGAGAATGGGTGTTATTTCTTCTCTGTATATCTGGTAGAATTCAGAGGTGAATCCATCTGGCCCAGGAGTTTTGTTCTTAGGTAGTTTTTTGATTACTGATTCAATTTCTCTGCTGGTGATTTGTCTTTTTAGTTTTTCTGTTTCTTGTTTGGTCAGACTTGGAAGGTTGTATTTTTCTAAGAAATTGTCCATTTCTTCCAGTTTTTCCAGCTTGCTAGCATATAGGTTCTCATAATATTCTCCTATAATTCTTTGTATTTCTGTGAGGTCCGTCGTTATTTTTCCTTTTCATTTCTGATTCTGTTTATGTGTATAGATTCTCTTTTACTCTTAATGCATCTGGCTAGGGGTTTATCTATTTATTTTTTCAAAGAACAGGGTCTTGGATTCATTGATTTTTTTCTATTGTTTTATTCTTCTCAATTTTATTTATTTCTGCTCTGATCTTTATTATGTCCCTCCTTCTGGTGACTTTGGGCCTCATTTGTTCTTCTTTTTCTAATTTCAGTAATTGTGTATTTAGACTATTTATTTGGGAATGTTCTTCCTTCTTTAAATAGGCCTGGATTGAAATATACTTTCCTCTTAGAAATGCCTTTACTGCATCCCACAGAAGTTGTGGCTTTGTGTTGTTGTTGACATTTGTCTCCATATATTCTTTGATTTCTGTTTTGAGTTGTTCATTTACCCATTGATTAATTAGGAAAATGTTGTTAAGTCTCCATGTATTTGTGAGCCTTTTTGGTTTCTTTCTAAAATTGGTTTCTAGTTTTATAGCTTTGTGTTCTGAGAAGTTGGTTGGTAGAATTTCAATATTTTTGAATTTACTGAGGTTCTTTTTGTGGCCTAGTATGTGGTCTATTCTGGAAAATGTTCCATGTGCACTTTAGACGAATGTGTATCCTGTTGCTTTTCGGTGTAGAGTTCTGTAAATGTCTGTTAGGTCCATCTGTTCTAGTGTGTTGTTCAGTGCCTCTGTGTGTTTACTTATTTTCTGTCTCGTTGATCTGTCCTTTGAAGTGAGTGGTGTGTTGAAGTCTCCTAAAATGAATGCATTGCTGTCTATTTCCTCCTTTAATTCTGTTAGTATTTGTTTCACATATGCTGGCGCTCCTGTGTTGTGTCTATATATATTTATAATGGTTATATCTTCTTGTTGGACTGACCCCTTTATCATTTTGTAATTTCCTTCTTTATCTCTTGCTACTTTCTTCATTTTGAAGTCTATTTTGTCTGATACAAGTACTGCAACACCTGCTTTTTTCTCCTTGTTGTTTTCATGAAATATCTTTTTCCATCCCTTCACTTTTAGTCTGTGTACATCTTTGGGTTTGAGGTGAGTCTCTTGTAAGCAGCATATTGAAGCGTCTTGCTTTTTTATCCAATCTATTAGTCTGTGTCTTTTGATTGGTGCATTCAATCCATTTACATTTAGGATAATTTCGATAGATATGTACTTATTGCCATTGCTGGCTTTAGATTCATGGTTACCAAAGGTTCAAGTGTTGCTTCTTTACTATCTGACAATCTAACTTAACTTTCTTGTTGTTATTGTAAACACAGTCTGATGTTTCTTTATTTGCCTTCTTATTCTCCCTCCTCCATTCTTTATGTAGTAGGTGTTTTACTCTTTGCCTTTAGTGAGTATTTGAATGGTCTGCTTTCTTTGCTATGAATTTATTTTCTCTGGTGACATCTTTTTAGCCTAAGGAGTTCTTCCCTCCAGAGCCGTCCTTTTAAGATATCCGGTAGCGGTGGTTTATGAGAGGCAAACTCTATCAACTTTTGCTTGTCTGGAAATTATTTAATCCCTCCATCATATTTAAATGATAATCGTGCTGGATACAATATTCTTGGTTGGAGGCCCTTCTATTTCATTATGTTAAATATATCATGCCATTCTTTTCTGGCCTGTAAAGTTTCTGTTGAGACGTCTGATGATTGTCTGATGGGTTTTCCTTTGTCGTTGATCTTTTTTCTCTCTCTAGCTGCCTTTAATACCCTGTCTTTATTTTGATTTTTGCCATTTTAATTATTATGTTTCTTGGTGTTGTCTTCTTTGGGTCCCTTGTGTTCGGAAATCTGTGGGCTTCTGTGGACTGTGAGAGTATTTCTTTCACCTGCATGGAGAATTTTTCAACAATTATTTCTTCAAAGACACTTTCTATTCCTTTTTGTCTCTCTTCTTCTTCTGGTACTCCTATAATTCGAATATTGTTCCGTTTTGATTTGTAACACAGTTCTGTTAATATTCTTTCATTCCTAGAGTTCCTTTTATCTCTCTCTACCTTAGCTTCTCTGTATTTCTGTTCTCTGATTTCCATTCCATTTACAGTCTCTTGCATCTCGTGCAGTCTGCTGCTAAGCCTGTCAATCACTTGTCTTATTTCTACATTGTCTTTCCTCATTTCCCTCATTTCCTCCCTCAGCTCTTGCATAATTCTCTGTAGATCCATCAGTATGGTTATGATTTGTATTCTGAATTCTTTTTCAGGAAGATTGTGCATTTCCATCCTTTCAGACCCCCTCTCTGGTGCCTTGGTCTGGATAAGCTTTGTTTGTACAATATTCCTCTGTCTCTTCATGGTGATAGAAATGGTCACTGGTAGGTGTCATGTATGTCAGCTGGGCTCTTTAAGGTTTTAAAAAGAAAAAAAAAAGAAGAGAAAGAGAGTAGAAATAAAAGAAAGAAAAGAAAATTAAAAAAAAAACGCAAAAAACAAACAAAAAGTTGTCTGCCGGGAGTTGATTTTGTGACCATGCTATAGGTGGCGCTGTTGCTCCACTATTCCACAGCCATGGCCATGCCGCTCCGCAGGGCCTTTGTAGCTCTCTCCATGGTGGGAACGAATGGGAGGCTGCTAATCTCTGTGGGAAGTTTCAGTAGGGCTATTTTTTCCTAGTTGCCAGCCAAGGGGTCGGAAATTCCCCAGGACTCCCAGCCTGGTGGGCCGAGTGTGCTGGAATGATCCTGTTCCTCCATTTGGCCCCTATCTCTTTAAGACCGCTAAAAAAATAGCGCATGCTTTTCTTTTCTTCTGATGAGCAGGCTGCAAGGACCTGGTGCCTTCCCATGCTCAGATTCTGCACCCTCTGTCTCTCCAATATCCGATACACCACACGATGTGTGTCAGCGCTCCTGGCACAGGTCACCAAGGCTAGTTATTTCATGGGCCTGTACTTCCTCTCCCTCCTGGCTCTGAATCCTCTCCTCCCTCTGGTGCGCTGTGGTGTGGGAGTGCTCGGGTCCTGCCAGGACGCGGCTCTGCATCTTACCCGCCTCGCAGGGTGCCAAGTTCTCTCATGTGTAGATGCAGGCTAAGTGCTGTCCTGTATCTTCTGGTCTCTCTTTTAGGAATAGTTGTATTTGTTTTATTTTCCTAAATATATATGGTTTTGGGAGGAGATTTCCACCGCCCTGCTCACGCAGCCATCTTCCCAGAACTCTACTGATTATGTTTTTAACTTTCACTTTTCCCTTTTAAAATTCTCACATACTAAAAACTTCTTGATCATTGCAAACAAAATTAAGAGGTTAATGAATTCCTCTGTATTTACATGATGTTAGATGATAGTAAACTTTTTTACCCAAATATTTATTCTTACAAATTCTCCTTATGGAAACAATTTGAATACTTCGTTGAAAAACAGTTTGAATACAAATCATCTCACATATAAAATTTTTTTCATATATTCATCTTAGAGATTTTGAGTTTATTAAGACATAATCACTTTGTTTTTGGAAGGTACGGTTATGACAGTTTGTCAAAAAAGAATTTTGCTTGTCAGGAATCATCAACCATTTTTTCTATAACATCTATTCCATTCTTGTAACCAATACTTATTGTGCACTCTGAATGAGGCACTGTTCTAGCTCAGCTGGTAAGCCTGTATATTAATTTCTTAAATATATATTACACTAAGAACTTTATAGAATTAAATATTTTAATGGATCATGTTTTTTAAAAGTCTATTTTGATTATGCATTTGAAAATTATTAAATATTTGGAGTATCTTGTAGTTTCAATAAGATTATCTTTTCTTTGATTTTCTTCTCTTTTTTCTGTCTGTGTCTTCTATTTCCCATCAACATGTATCTTAATTTGACCATATCGTATATAGGATTTCTTCCCTTCCTTCTTAACTTAAAGTTACAAGACGGAGAGTTCTTTAGGTAGGTCAAACAGGTATAAGAGACCCAGGGGAGAGTAAAAATAAAATAATTTGAGAACAGTAAAATATGCTTTCCAAAATTTTTCCAGCCTTTGTGAATCGTAATTAATGAATTTTACTGTGTTTTTTATTATCAGGAATGAAATCTACTTCTAAGATGGTTGGTTTGAGGGAATCTGACAGGAGCTTAAATGAAAATATTATTTCATCTCTTATAGAATGCTAACTACCATAATTACACAGTATGTTCAGCTGTTTTAAAGATTATTTTTTCAAAAAAAATTATGAATTTTTATGGTATAAACTTATATCATAGTTCAATAAATTAATTCCCCAGAAGAGTCATATGTTAAATAAACTATGAATAGAAATATTATTCTGATGTAAATGACACATTTAAATTTTCAATCTTACCTTTATAGAGTAGTTCCTCCAAGAAAAGCAAATAAGAAATATTACATATTTACAGCAAAAAGCATTTTTATTCACTTATTTATTTAGATTTTCCTACTTTGCAAAATAGTTGTGGCAATTTATAGGTAACCAATAAAACAAAAAAATATCACAACGTGTAATAATAAAGAGGATAATTAATAATAAAGGTAAATCTCAAAGCAAAAATACTAATTAACAATGTTCCTTAAAGTTATTATAGTTCTGCATTACATTTGCCTCTTTGCCTGTTAGGATATATAGTGAGGTACAAAATTCATTCTGTCCTTTTATGGCTTTGTTAAAGTAACATTTGTTAAGTGGAGCACAGGGTGCCAGATAGTGAGTCAGAGTCCACCAATGGACCATAAGAGAAATTTAAATAGAGAAGTTTATTACTCACAATTCCTGGAGGAAGTACATGGCTTACATCAAGGGGTCACCTTGGGGGTCAAGGCAGAGCATGGATGGAGAGTCAGGACCTAGGGGAGCATGACTTTATTGAGGCTTATAGGTGGAATGCTTTGGAGTTCCCAGTGAAGGGGTTCAGAACAAGCCTCCCCAAAATGTGCCACTTTGGCAAACAGACTATTTTAAGCTGAGGACAACTGAGACCCTGCAGGCTCAAGAGAAACTTTTACTCTGCTCTTAGAAAAATCTAAATTGAGGTCTTTCCTTACGTAAGGGTTATACAGAGATAAATTTTATCTGGCCCATCTGCATGGCAGGGCAAAGATCTAATTACCAACATCTGCTCCTCCTAGTGCCCTGTGAATTGCCCTCCTCCCCTCTGAAGCCTCAGGTCCCTATCCCCTTCCTTAGCTCAGGATGGCATATCTATACCTCATTTTATCTTTCTGTCTTGAACCTGTCACATGTATGTGGTTCTTGTACATATCTGATTAATTTTTATTTTCTCTTGTTAATCTGTCTCATGTCAATTTAAGTCCTACACAGTGTAGGAATTAATTTGACATTTGAAGAACCTTGAAGGAAGGAAATACCATGGAGAAGCTTAGCTAAACGTCTCCCACAAAGATTCATATATTTTCCTGATTTAATTCCATAGATACATACATACAAATGCACTGTGATATTGTGATTTATATATACATACATATATATGGTCACTCAGATGATCAAAATATAGTTCTCATATCATGCATAGTTTCTGGCTCACAGATCTTAAAACCTTTGGAATTGCCTGAGCTACAAGACCATCTTTTGTTATATTTGGTCTCTTGTCCTCCAGTCTTGAAAATGCTTCAGAGCCATAAAGGTGAAATTGGTGTCTTGTTGTATTAATAACAAGCCCTTTATGCCACAACTGGGTTTATTTATGTTAATGAAGGTGATTTTGGGAAAGCACCTTAAGATGGAGGCTGGTTGCCAGAGGAACCAACTACTAATAGAGTGCCCCACCCTGATTTCTGGGGAGGGAAAAGGGGTTCAAGGTTGAATTAATCACCAATAGTCAATGATTTAATCAAGCATGCCTTTGTAAAGAGGTCTCCATAAAAACCCAAAAGGAGTGGGTTCAGAGAGCTTCTAGGCTGAGGCATCAGAATGCTGCTATTGTGCCTGGTGCCAAGCTCCATAAGGGCAGAAGCTCATTGTTCAAGACCTGGCCTTATGTATCTCTTCATCTGGCTATATATATGATATCCTTTAATATTGTTTGTAATAAATTAGCTTGGAATAGGTTTCCTGATTCTGTGAGTCATTCTAGTAAATTAAGTGAAACCAAGGAGAGGTTGGTGGGAACCTCTGATTTACAGATAGTTTGTCTGAAGGGACAGATAACAACCTGGACTTGCAATTGGTATCTGAAGTGGAGGGCAGTCCTGCAGGACTGAGTCCTTTACCTGTGGAATCTGATGTTGTCTTCAAGTAGATAATGTCATAATTGAGTTGAAATCTCAAATACCCTGCTGGTGTCTAAGAATTGCTTGTTGGTGTGGGATAACTTCTATGTACATATATTGGAACTGGGTCTAGAAGTCACACATACCCACACTTTATAAAATGTATTTATTAAATATTTATTTTAAACACATTGATTAACTTTAATTTCATAAATGATTGACAGATACAAGAAAACTTTATGTGATGGGTAGTTTGGATGTATTTTGATGATATAAGCCTCATTAAATATTAGCATGTTCCTAACTCTTCATTCAGTTAATAGTATTGGGATAGCTATTTATTAGTTTGATCATTAGAAACTCCATTTCCTCTCCAAATATAGCAAGAGCTGTAGTGTGTAAAAGAAAAACATACACACCTAAATAGGGTGAACATGATATTTTGGCTCCTTATACTAAGAATGACATTGTAACATAAAATTATATTTATTAAATGTTTGTAATTTTTAAAAAAGTTGTTGGAGCAGTAGGTACTTTGATATTGGATAACCATGACACTGAGATTTGACAGTCACTAGATGAACAAGGGAAACTTAACTATTCCAGCCTAAATTCTTACCAAATATAATAAAGACATTAATACTGTACTACAGTGTGAGTTTCACTATTTTCCAAGTGATGTACTTTAAGGAGGACTGATGTGGATCTAGAGTCAGTTCTGTTCTATGTAACCAAAATGTAGTAGTTTTATGGATTTCCCAGTCCAGACTACTTCCACCAATCCTTTGTACATGGATTTCTCACAGCATTGTCTTTATTACTAAAGTAAGAGGGTTGATTACACAGAGAATTAAAACATTCTTAATAAAGTTTCCAGGTGGTCATTATGCATACTAAGTGACCAAAATGAATCTCTTAGTTTTTACCTCCCTAGAAACAGACACTGATTTGTGAATTTGATTTTAAATAGTTTATTATGGAGAAAATCCAGGTACCATGATGAGGTCATGTGAAAATGATACAATGGGATAAAAGCCAATCAATGGTACATTAGTGTGAACATTTTATTTGAGAATAACTGGGAAGTGATTTTTCCCAAGAGACTATGTAGAATGTACTTCAGAATAGTCCCACTGAGGGGACAAGGAGTGAGGTATTTATTTAGCAACTCCTGCACTTCATCATTTGAGGATCTTCCCTGGAACATCAATTATATTACAACTTTGTCTTGCCACATACAGGCCAAACAGATAATAGTAACTAGAAACTTCCCTCAGGCAGAGGGACCCAGAAGGCTGTCAGTGTATGGGAACTATCTGTAGGAAACTCCATGTTAGGCTGAAGGGATATGGATGGAATGCCAACCTTGTCTATTAATGCACCATTTGTAACATTGAAATCTACTTAAGCCCCAAATTAAGTCCAATATGAATGCAGTAGAAAAGAAAAAAAGTCTTATGAAAGGCAGTGAATAGCACAAACATAATCCTTCCTTTACAGTTTGTTTTCAGGTCAGAATTAAAATGTATTGCTGCCCTTTCTATTACTCTTTTAAATTTGTCTCACCCTTGGTCAGTGATTCTGTTACTCTCTTTTTTGCTTAGTCGGGTGACCCAGAATTTACACGTGAGTTATATAAAACTCTTAATTCCTTTTCCCATATCAGGATGCAATTGTTTCCTTTCATTATTCATTTACTGTTACTAGATGTTTTGGAAGCATCAAGAGGTTTTACAGTGGATACAATGAGTTATAACCATAATGCACCCAGCACCTATTAGGTATCGATTAGCTCAGATTTTTAAACAACCATACTTGATGACCCTCCCCAGTATAGAAATTCCATTCTTCGATAGATGTCCTACAAGGATTCTTACTATGGCCCTATGGACTAGAACACTTAACCATGCAGAAACCCAAAATGCTCAGATTAGAAGCCCCCAAACCACCAAGTGTGTTAATGAGAGCAATGAAGAGAAAGCCCACCCCTTGATCTTGGAATTATTAAACTCTTGGGAACAGCACCATATAATAAGTTTCATGTTTTTAATGTATTTTGAAGAACAGTGTCTTAACCACAGGTTATAATGCCCAAGATGGTCCCAATGTTCCAACTTTCTATCAGTTGAAAATATTTTAGGCCATGCTATTCATGAAAGAATCAGTCACTTCCTTGATCATGTGCTCATTTTTGCACTTTATCTGCCAAAATCTCAGTCTCTTAATCTTAAATGATGTGTTCTGGGTTCTTCATCATCGATAGTTGTGAGTCTTTGGATGGAAGTGTTGTCGGAAGCAGTGTTGGCATGGAAGGTGAGAGCTTACCGATAAAGTATATCCATTTGGCTAAGGAAATATCACTGCCCCTTCAGAATGTAATAGGTTTGGTATAAGTAATATGCCTCCAAGAGATTTGTTGATCTGCTGAGGGATGCTGCCATATTGAGGGTGCAGTTATTTTTACCTCTTCTGGTAGAATAAACATATAGCAACGACATTAACTAGATAAACTTTAGGGAAGGGGAATCAATGTTATTAGGACCTTGCATAAAAGACCGGGATTCAATGCCTTGTTATAAAAGTTTAAACATATTTTCGCATTTCTGAATCTGCTTTTCAGCTGTAAAAGTTCACTAATAATATTTACCTCCGTCTGTCTCCATGGCTTGCTGGTTCATGGACTCACTGTGGTGAGGCTGAGGAGAGAGACTGGCAGATCTCCACTGAATTAACCATTCTACCAAATTGTTGTTCTGAGTCTCCTCTTCAGTCATTGATATGAGATTCAAAAATCTTTCAACTCTATGCCCACTCCTACTTGTCTTTCCGTAAGCCCTTTCCTTAGACCTCCTGATGTCTGGTCTTGAAATATTGCTCCTTTCCTTCCAATCCCCTGACAGCGTAGTCAAACCATTTGCTCAAGTCCCTGTCCACTGGGAGGATGTCTCCTCATCACTGTCGAGTAATTTTTCATTTTTTGTTAAAAGAGTAAAATGCAGTTTTATTATTGATGGTTTAAAATAGTCCAATATTATTGAAATAACTTATGGGGTCAATGTTGATTTTATCTGTCACAGGAATTTCTATTGAAAGTAAAATCTTAAAATTTAGAAGACTTACTAATAAAATATTGAGTCATTTTAAAAGACCAGGATTCAATGCCTTGTTATAAAAATTTAGAAAAATTTTGGCATTTCTGAATCTGCTTTTCAGCTGTAAAAGTTCACTAATAATATTTACCTTGTCTATCTCACCAATTAAGAGGGACAAGACAGTACCCATCATGCATTTATAATGAGTATCAGGAGATGATCCATGTAATGAACTCAGTCATTGACACATACTAAGGCTCAGTAAAGAACAGTATTAATTTCACTCTAATGGTTGTTGAGAGGACTAAGTGTAATGTAACAATACATGAAAAATTGCTTATATAAGACTTAAAACAATGCAAGTGGAAGTTGCTACTACTATTTGCAATTTTATTATTGTGGTATTAGAATTATCACTGCATCTTTCCTATGAAGTTGACATTTGCTCCCTTTTATTGAAAAAAACTTCAACAATCATAAAAGCATTCACAATGCTTACTTAGTTGGCCATTGAAATTTCTTAATTCAGCACATATAGCTTTAAATTTTCAGAAACAGTCAATATACATTTCTCTACATTCAAAAAACATACAGTTTAATTCACTGGAAACTTTTTTAAGTTTAAATGAAGTTACGAATTTTGTTACAAACTGTGTGACATAAAATTCACCAACTGTCTTGAGAACATAAATAAGAATGAACCATCTTGTCTCACTGGACTCTGATATAACATGTTTGTATGCATAGCTGTATCCACAAAAATCTTTAAGGCTTCTACCATCACTACAAACATCTTCATTAGCATCATTACAAGTACCACCACCAAATACCAATATAATCCTAATCCTGGAAGATACCAAACTTCTAAGACATAATGAGGCATAAAATAAGTTGGTCAATGGCATAACTTATTTAGAAAATAAATCTGAAGTTTAAACTTTAGTGCAGATGGGAGTATGGAAAGGAGTCACGCAGGAGTCAAAGGTAAGATGACATTGAATATTAGATAAAATTATTCCAAGAAGATTATCCTATGGGAATAAAAACATACAGATACAAATTATGCATAGTGTAAGGAATATATATATATCATTTTAATAAAACTGCAAGACTTATGCATGGAAGTAGAATAGCATTTGATAAATAGGAAATGGAAATATATAGAATGACTTAAATCTAGACTAATTATTTTGGTATTTATCTTATTTTCATAGGTAACTGTATTTAGATATTTCAGTGAATGGGTGACATGACTATAGTTGTGAATAATCTGAGAGCATTTTGTAAGTTTGGATACTTATAAAATCCCAAAACAAAATAACAACAAAAAAGCAAAATTAGGCACATAATGTTCAAGCTTCTGAAAGCAAAAGACAAAAATCTTTAAGGCAGCCACATTTAACACACTGCAACAAAGGTAGCGATGAGAAACCACACAAACCAAGACAGTGGAGTGTGATCTACAAATTCACTTGTTTTGTTTAAATTCTACACATAAGTGAAATCTTATATTTGTTTTTCTCTACCTGACTTATTTCACTTAGCATAATACTTTCTAAGTCCACCCATGTTGTCACAAATGGCTGGATTTCTTTTTATGGCTTATAGTATGTGGAGTATTATAAACCATAAAAAATATTATATTATTTTTATACCATAACAATATCAGTTTTGAATAAAAATAAATAAACCGCCTGATTCTTGATACCAGATTGTGTGAAAAACTATTTAAACTTCTTTTTAATGTAGATTTACTTTGGGAAAAGTCATTTTGTTAATACATTTGATTTGCTAAAGTTAAAAGCATGGATATTATTACCAACTGAAAACTTGAATTTTAAATATATGTTTATAACTGAAACTATTACATTTCCTAGTGAAAAATTTTGTATCTATTATTTTAAGCATGCAAGAGGATTGTAACAGCTGTAAGATATCAAGGGAACTATAATTCAGTTTAATGGTAAAGGTGGAAGGAAAATAAATATTCACTTCATTGAAATTAAATCTATAATTACATGCTATCTAATATCACAGAGACATTTAGGGATGAATAGGGATGCAAGAAAATTAAAAAAAAATAGTAATACAAAATGAAGGTTAATGGGGTGAATTTAATTATACAATAATGAAATGTGGAAAATTATAAAGACAATAACACTGAATAACATTGAGAAATAACACATCATATCCTAAATAATTTTTCAAAACTGGTAAATGAGTATCCAAATCATTTTTCACTTTTTCCACTATACATTTACAGGCATACCTGAGAGATACTTCAGGGTCAGTTTCACAACACCACATTAAGGTATATATCAATAGATTCAAATGAATTTTCTGGTTTCCCAGTATATAAAAATGTTATTTACTCGATATTATAGTCTGTTAAGTATGCAATAGCATTACGTCTAAAGAAACAATGTACATATTTTAATTAAAAAATACATTCCTGCTGAAAAATGCTAACCATCAACTGACCTTTTAGTGAGTCTTAATCTTTTTGTTGGTGGGGGTCATGCCCTTATGTTTATGGCTGCTGACTGATCAGGGTGGTAGTTAGTAAAGTTTGGGTTGGCTGAGGCAATTTGTTTAAATAAGACAATAAAGTCTGCAGCATTGATGCACTCTTCCTTTCACAAATAATATCTCTGAAGCATTCTATGCTGTTTGGTAGCATTTTATCCAAAGTAGAACTTTTTAAAAATTGGAGTCAATCCTCTCAACCCCTGCCACTGTTTATCAGCTAAGTTTATGTAATATTCTAAATCCATTCCTGTCATTTCAACAATCTTCACAGCATCTTCACCAGAAGTAGACTTTATCTCAAGAAACAACAACTTTGTTCATCCATAAGAAGCAAGACCTCATCCATTCATGTTTTACTGTGAAGTTGCAGCAATTAATCACATCTTCAAGCTCCAATTCTAATTCTAGTTCTCTTGCTATTTCCACCATATCTGCCCTTACTTTCTCCACTGAAGTCTTGAACCCCTCCAAGTCATCTGTGAGGGTTTTGAATCAACTTCTGCCAAACTCCTGTGAATGTTGAAATTTTGACTTCTTCCCATGAATCACAAATGTTCCTAATGGCCTCAGGAATGGTGAATCCCTAATCAGAAGGTCTTCAATTTACTTTGCCCATACCCGTCAGAGGAATCACTACCTACGGCAGCCATAACCTTATGAAATGTACTTCTCAAAATTAAGACTTGAGAGTAGAAATTACTCCTAGATCCATGGGCTGCAGAATGATGTTGTATCAGCAGGCATGAAAACAACTTTAATGTCATGATGCCTCACCATCAGAGCTCTTGGGTGACCAGGTGCATTGTCAAAGAGCAGTAAATTTTAATTGTTGTGACTCAGGTATGGAGAGGCCTAAGGAGAGGGAGATAGGGAAACAGCTAGTTGGGGGAGCCATCTGAACACACACAATGTTTAATGATTAAGTTTGCTGTCTCATATGGACGTGGGCGGTGGCACCCCAAAGCAATTACTATAGTAACATCAAAGATCACTGATCACAGATTGCTGCAATAAATACAATAAATAAAGGAGTTTGAAATATTGTGAGAATTACCAAAGCGTGACACAGACACCACATGAGCAAAGACTGTTGGAAAAAATGGACTGATAGACTTGCTTCAAGCAGGGTTGTCACAAAGCTCAGTTTATAATAAATGCAATATCTCCAAGTGGAAAAAGTGAGGTTTGCCTGTGTATTTTAACATGAACTGAGTCATCCTATGTTTACTATTAGCCACTAAGTATCATATTTATTTTCTGTTTTATTAATATACCACAAGTTTATAAGTTGCTAATAAAAGAATCAGAAGTCAATATATAAATATTGGATTGAAATACCAAGGTACTTCAGCTCTCTCTTGTACCAGTTATAAAGGGAGAATTAAATATGGAAATCATTATAAAGCAATGGTGCATCTAATGTTTAATAAAGAAAATAATGTACAAAACCATGAAGGACAAGAGATCTATTTGACTAAGACGTAACAGAAAAGTTTACAGGAAAGAAATGGTAATTTATCTTTGAACGATTATTATTAGAATGTGGGCAGACCAAGTAGATGAGGAAATGAAAAACAGGAAAAATGGACACTACGTGCAAAGACTCTGAAAGACTGAAGAGGAATCTCAAATTGCATCTTTTCTTTGGAGAAACTATATTTAACTGTATATGTATCTCACACTAAGTTCTGATGACAGTTATTGCTGTATTCAAAAACATGGCCTTGGAATAGTTCTTATCTTCTCTGAAACTCTTTTTCTTCTTGGTTAAATCAAAAATGTGTCCTGCTTGTTTAGAAACTTGTGATATATTCAATCAAGGGTAATGGCATATATTATTATTATTATTATTATTATTTTATTTTTATGTATTGCCAACCAATTATCCTATTACCTTTTAGATCAATAGTAAATTGCTATCTGCATGTGTTCTAATTAGTAACCTGTGTTAGGGTATATAATGAGACCTTCTTGACCTGATGAAAGCAGAAATTTCAAGATTCTTTGCCAGTGAACATTTGTTGCCCACTCACCTCACAGCCATTGATGTTGGAGGGGAGGAGAAGACTTAGCTCCATCATCATTCAAGGAACAAGCTGTCTTCTATACTTCTGTCTGCCTTTGTTAGCACATGGCTTCAAGGTTTTCCTGGTATCATCTATCTGGAAGAAGAAAGTAAGCATATTCCAGGGAGATTTTAGAGCAAGCATTTATAACTTATATCCCCATTCAAATGTCCAAAACTCAGTCACAGGACTGCCTGACAGTCCTGAGGTGCAGACAATGCTGATTTTTCTGTACAGCCACGGGAAAAAGCAAATGGTTTCATGAATCCACAGTTCTGTCTCTGTCAGACTAAGTATCCAAGTAAGATTGGCATGTGAGAAAAGTTTTGAACACTACTACAGAATATAAATTTGTGGGATAAAACACTAGTTAAATACAATTATTTTCATGTTAGGTACATTAGATTAGCAAAGGACATTGGCATAATTTTTCTCCCACAGATAAGATTTTATTCCATACAGTAACACTTTGTTAAAATTCCTCCTTCTTGTTCTGGTTTTGAAGTACAGGAATAATTTTGATTTTCAAAATCCTGTGCAAAGAAGTCTCTGTTATAATTAATATCTACAAAAGACAAAGAAAGTTTAATGTTAATTTGAAATTAACTAATATCCCATAAATTACTTTATTCAGTAAGGATTTGTGATTTTATTTGTGAAAAGATTCCAGATTGACATATTAGCAGGAGGGAAATACCACCTCTCAACTGCAAATTCAAAAGTTGATGAAAATGATTAGCAGAACTGTTGGCTAAGGAATCCTGGGCAGTTAAAGAAGCAAGTCCATAAGAATGTGAGACTCTGAAAATGATTATGAAATTATATACATTAACGACTTCCATCATGTTCTCAGGAATTATTTTTGATATAAATTAACATTTTATATGCACTATATGTAAACGCTAATTTTATCAGGACTTTTACACATATTTTGATATTTACATGTAAGGATATGATTTTAGTATCTTCCTGTGAACACCACATGTTCAGTAAACAGACCCGCTTTTCCGTCTCTCTCGCTCTTTTTCTCTGGTTCTCTCTCTCTTTTTCTGTGAGAGCAGCTGGTCTTTCTCCCTATAATATTTCTCTCCTTTCACACTAAGTGAAGCTGATCAACACGTTTAATGGTGCATTTGACTTTATTTTCACAGTACAGTGATTATTTGATGGCTTTGGATAGTGTTGACATCAGTGTAAGAGTTAAAGAACTGAAAATAAATTAATCTGTTCTGTTAATTATTTAGAAAGCTTGACAGCTCTGCTCAAACATTCTATGCTAGTCTTTTCTAAGATGAGGAGTTTAGCAGGATTTCTTTATCAAAAACAATTTAGGGACATCCACTAGAATTTTCAGAGATATTTGACAAAAGATTTTCAAAATGCTTAATACCTCAATTTGTATTCTGAATCTATAAAATGCATATAATTTGTCCTCACAGAAAGATATTTTATGCATGTATCTTACATATTCTGGAAACTAACTATTTAGATATTTTAAGACCAATATGAGTAGAAATGAGTATGCCTTAATTATATAAAACTATAATTTTCTATAACTATAACTAAAACTATAACTAGGAATTACTTCACATGTATATTCATTTAGACAAAAAGAGCTATTTGGGAGGAGGAGCTAAAAATAGGAATATAGGTAAAGAAAGTTGTATCAATACATATAGATAGGTGATAGATCACCTAATGATAGATAGATCAATATATTGATGAGAGATATAGACAAAAGTATTAAGAGATTCAGATGAGTTTTTTAATATTTAATTTTCTTCTATGCTATTTTATTATGGGTTGACTGTATGTTCCCTAGGCCTTCTAGATGGACCTAAGAAGTCATAAGGGAAGATATCACTCATAAATGGTAAGTGCTACCATTTTCTGAAGTATGTTGTTTCTGTGTTTTATTAGCCAAGGTTCCATCAGGAAAAATACAAATTATTTAAGGAATTTAATAATAACAGGGCACCAGAGGCTTTTGCAATGATTGGTAGGCTGAAGAGCAAAGATCCTGAAACACTGCTATCTTAGGAAATCCAGAAGTGCAGATTCTCCCCAGACTACAGAGAAGTGATTTGGAGAAGTTTGCCCAGAAGCCCCTGCTTTGGGCAAAACACACTTTGCCAGCTTCTCATGTAGTTGCCTTCAGCTCTGATTTAATAATACTTTCATTTTCCAGTCTATCTTCCAAATCATGTGCAAATTTCTCTCATTGACAGACCCATAACTCTGCTCCCAAACCACTTACGGACTGTGATTTTCAGGCTTTTCTCTTCCTCTACAGAAGCTAGAATGAAAGTGAGAATTCAACAGTTAAAAAAAAAGGTAACATGGCACAGTGTACCCCTTTATTGGTATCTATAAACTCCTTGCTATCTCTGCCTAACCTCTAAGCCACATGATAATCAGTGCATATGCCTAACAAGTTTTAACTAACTTTTGTGTACATGTGTTCACATGTACACATGATTTTATGTACCTGTGAGCACACTTTTTCCCACAACAGATTCAAAGCCCCAATGGGTACTCCATATATCTATAAATTATGTTGAACCCTTTCCAGTCCAGCTATAATTGTGCCAACTTCAGTGGATATTGACAATTGTTATAGTGGAAATGGTCTAGGTCTTAAATGGCTATGCAACTTCTGGCTGTTTCTCTGTATTACTTGTCCTAGAGCCTTGAGTTTTCATATGAATAGTCTGACCTGTAAGCACCACAAACTGAACAAACACATGGAAAATCATTACAACTACAAGAAGAGAAAGAGACAACCACCCAGGGCCAGTCTCCATCCACTGCAGGCACCTGTCTCCAGATCCTGCCACCTGAGACTATCTGAGGTACAATGTCTTAGCTAAACCCATTTCAAATTTCTGAGCCACAGAAATCATGAGATAATAAAATGAAATGCTTTGTATTTGAAGGAATAGAACATTTAGGAAGGAAATATATTCCCCTCTGTATTAATCATGGCTCTCTAGAGAAACATACCTAACTGAACAAGTTGAATACAGGAAAAATTCAAATATAAAATACTTTATTTGTATTTAAAAAACCACCTAGGAAAGCAAATTATTCCATTTAAGGTATGAGTAAAGTTATAAAATATGTAGAACAAGCTTTATAAAAATGTTGTATGGCATATTTTCAAAAATAAAATTCTTTGAAGGATAAAAAATTAGGTATTCTTAGATGGGAAAACTTAACTTAAAAATTCCAATATTCCCAAATTAATGCAATTAATGGTATTCATCCAAAAGTCCAAAGGGCTTTTGTTTTTGTTATTGTTTTTATTTAAGCAAATGATCTGAGAGGGTATATGAAATAAGAAATATCTAAGAGTAGCTGCAACTTGTTTGAAAAGAATTATTCAGTTCAGGTCATCTCTACCTATCTCTCATTTCTTTGATCATGACTGGCTACCCACTGAATGTTCCCTTGCAAATGGCAGGAGGAGAAGAAGAAACCCTCAACGTGAAAATGTTCTGAAATTTTCTACTTGCTCCATGTCTGCTAATATCCCTTTCACCCAAAACATAGCATCATCAAGACTAAACTCAAAGGACAGACTTGAGAATGAGAAGCAGCAATAAGACAGAAGTACTGGGACTGGAAGGGTTAAGTCATTAAATGGCATCAGCGCCTCCTTCAGTGGAGGTGGATCATGAAAAGAGAGTGTAAATTTGCAGAATACTAATCCGCCACAGTGAAAATATGGGTATGGACTTCAAATCGGAAAGATTGTACGTATTGCACACATACTTAAACTTAGGCCTCCTTTAGGAAAATAAATGCTCCTGTTTTATTCCTGGTTATCACCCTCAAGCCTTTTTGCCCTTGAAATAATCCCTTATCCATTTGTTCTCAGTTCCAAGCTCTCCTTCTCTCTAGTCCATAGAGATAGCAGTACTTCTCAAACTTTAAAATTATGTAAAAGTCACCTGGAATCTTCCTAAAATGTGGATTTCAATTCAATAATTCTGGATAAGCCTGAGATTCTCCATTCTTTCCAACTCCCAGGAGATGCTCATATTGTTGATATGAAGCCCAACATTTAATTATTAAGACTGTCCTGTTCTCAGATGTGTCTAACACACACACACACACACACACACACACAAACACACACAAATGAACTCACTAAACCTCTGCTTTAATTTTTTCTTATTATGTTCATATGAATTACAAGATAAACTCAACTATACCCATGTTTTTTTTACTCTCTTTTAACTGGAGCTTCTCAAAGTGCCAGTTATATACTCTTTTCTACATCCTTTTTTTAATTAAAAAAATGTTGACTCATTGTTCCACAGGGAGCTTATACGTCTATAAACGCCATAACACCAGCAGTCAGGGCTAGCCTCTCAATTTTTCATTCTCATAATAAATTTGTACCGCATTTATTTGATCATATGTTCTTTCTAATCATCAGATTATAAATAATATCTAGCAGAAGAGCAAGTTTATTTACCTGTAACTTTAAATAAAGAATCTAGCACATGAGCCTAGCCCACAATGACCATTCAGAAATATTATATCATCCAAGTGATGTTATAGTTTATTATTATTATTATTTTACATATAATTAAGTGCCTAGTAAGGGCCAGACACTTAGCAGATTACTAGGGATGTAATGATGAGCAAAGATCACTTCTCCTTGAAATCTCACAGTCCCGTGGGAGAAATAATCAAACTAATGATTACATCATTAGAGAGTCTGGGAAACACTATTTAGGAATTGAAAAAAAACTATAATATAGGCATATGACAATGAGAACTGATTTAGTTGTGAAGCACCAGTTAAGCCTTCTCTGCAGAAGTATTATGAAATCCTAAAGTGTAAGTAGGCATCAGTGAAGAGAAAACGAGTAGGAGGGTTGGAGGAATGTTCTAGACTTACAAAACAGGAAGAATCAAGATTTTCCGTTAGGAATGTGCTTGATATATTTCATGAGCTCATTAGTAAATCTGTGCTTGGAAGCTAGAGAGAAGAGGGGTAGCAGGATAATAGATGAGGCTGAAATGGCTGGTGATGGCCAACAGACATATTGTGCAGGTTTCTTCCCTCCAACTTAAGGGTGGAGTTCACTTATCTTTTGGAATGGAAAGCAAATGAAAGATGTTATGCAAGGAATGAACATAAAATTTATATTTTTAAAAAGTGTTATTCTGCCTGTAATGTGGGTTAAAAGCTAGCAGGGAGCTTACAGTAAAGTTAATGGAATATCTGTTAAGTCTTGTTCATTGTTTCACATGTGGTTCACATAATGTCAGTTTGAGTCACTGTTCTGTTTTCAGCTGCAGTAAGTACAAGGCAAAATCGTATCAACTTGTGGAGTACCTAAAATCACTCAATGCCCTAGAGGTAAGAATTGTTCATTTTACCTGTACCAAAGAAGTGTGTGTGTGTGTGTGTGTGTGTGTGTGAAATGAGAATTTTACATATGACACATTATACTAATTCCAGGAAAATAGAGCCCAAGCCTATCTTCAAATTACATTGCATGACTTGTCCTTCAAATAAACTTCATTAATAAAAAATAATCATTTGGCAGAATATAAATTTTAAACATTTGTTATATGTATTCTTAACATACTGACTGTTTAAAAGTCATGTATCTTATTAAATGCTTTTAAACATGTATTCAATTCATAAGGAACTCATTCTAAATGGCAGCCTCAAACACCTACATTCTATATACTTTGAGCTCTTCTGCTAAGCTGTGAGAGTTCTAGAAACCTTTAAAGATCACTACAATCACTGCCTTCATATATGTCAATGAAAAAGCTAGTCATTTACTACTAGAATATCCTCCATTTAGAGGACTGTTTAGAAAGATAAGGAATATATTATTTCAGTGAATTTTTTAAGATACTATGGTTTTCTCAGAATTTGCATGAAAAATAAATGATCAAATGACAAACAAGCAATTGCATTTATTTTGTGAGATTTGGTACTAGAATAGGGCAATTATATAATTCCATATAAAATAAAGACCAGAAAATCATAGTAATTAATGAATAAATGATTTTTGACAAACCTGGCTTTGAAAGTAATCTTATATATCTGTGTGTCTTCAAGAAGATGCAAAATAAAATATTTCTTCTCCATATGATTCATTTCAGTTTACTTTAGTAGATATTGTGATTTTAAATAATCATTTTGAAGTCATAATTTAAATGTGTATAGTCACAGTAATCAGATATTCAGGAGTAATGAATATAAGTAATCAAAAGTGTATGAATATAAATAATAAGGGCATTTCCTTTAAGATATTGAAATAACTAATTTTCTGTTTAAGTACAGGGCAGCCAGGAAGGTATTATCTACTTAGAGAATAAACTATATGAATGTTATTGGTTATAATAAGTGCAGTTTGAATATGCCAAAGTGATTCAACATAAGTCCAAAGTATAGCATTTTTTTCCCTAAGCAATGATACATCAGTAAATGTCTTAGAGCCCTTTAAAATAAACATGGGAGAATAAAAACTCTTTTCTCCTTTACAAATGGAAAGTCTATTAGAGAGGCATTAGTTCCATCAATAACAGTGTGGCAGAATTTTAGTCAAGGACCACACATTGCTATTCAGTAGGAGAACCAAATGTTTCCAGAAATTAAGACTGCTAGAATCTTCAGTTTTCATTCTCTTCTTATTCTCACACCAACACAGAAAGGCTAAAATTTCATACGTTGTATTATTCCAGGTAGTACTAAAATTTCCTACAACCCTTCTGTGGTTTTTTAATTTAGGGTTAGTTGTACTAGTGACATGTGGTAACATCCATGGTCTGTTAATGAATGCTTGTATCTCCTTTTCCTCCTAAATTTCACTTTACAAGACAAAGAGAATGAAGAAGACAAAGGTGATGAGAGATATCAGTGCAGTTTTTGAAGAATGAACTTAAAAGGAAGAATCAGTAACTCACCCTGAAGAGTAGAAAAAGATGAAACCTAAGTGCTGCCCTCAATAAATAGCTTGTGAATTAAGACAATTCATCTTGAAGAAGTCCAGAGAGGATCAGGAATGAGAGGGGTAGGTATCCCAGGAGGCAGAGTGAGGTGTGGAACTGCCATAAGCTAATCAATGCACGAATATTAAATTGAAAGTGAAAGTTCCCCTAAGGAAGCTGTACCTAGCACGGCTGATGACCCTAGCAACTCACGAAATGGGTGCCTCTGGATTTGGAACTCTGAGAATGAGAATCTCAGAATCTACCAAGCTAAAGTCCAAAAGAAAGAATAGACTATTTAGTTCATGGATCCCTTGAACTCTTTCATTAAACATATAAATAATGTATTAATTTATACACTTTTTTTGCATTCCAGAGTTTTCTTTTAGATAATTTCTTCTTTCTGTTGCTTTGACCCCTAAGAAAGACAATTTAACAAGAAGACAGTAGGCAATAGTGCTCCAAATTTTGTTTAATTTTTACAATATATTCACGATGTAGTGAGAGAGAGAGAGAGCACTGTCCCTCATTTTATGTTTAAAATATTTTCGGTTGTATCAATTTTTTTGTTCAAGATTATCCAAAAACTGAGATATATTAAAAACCACTCCTTTTACTTAACATGGTATCTATTAAAATTTTTCTCTCCAGAGGGACTGTTTCATAAAAGCGTTTTAAAAAATCTAAGACAGCAAAATTCTCAAAGCAGCAATGTCCGTTCTGCTTAAAAGAAACATATCAATCTGTGGAATTACAAATCATAAGCACACACATTTAAAACAACAAAAGTAAAAAACTTACCCTCATTGGTCCAACAACATATGCCACCAATAGCCATTTAGGCAAACACAGAACACATTGACAGAAAAAAAAATATTGATCTAATTTCGATCATAAATACATGTACACATGCACAACATATATTTCACTTTCAGTTAAGTTTGAGGTGATAGGAAATTCTTGGGAAGAAATCTGTGGTTTCATTTTCACATGCAAATATTCAGGAGGTAACACTGGTATTGCTTTCCTGTGTTTTCACAGGGCATTTTTTTCTCCCTTCTCTATGGAAATCCTTAATTTTAACCTTGTATTTCCAGTCTGATTTCTGATTTATAGTTTTATGATAATTGTGTATTATACAACATGTGCTTGAATGGTATTCATAATATTTCCCTGCTATAGCTGAACCATTGAGAAATCTTTGTTGTGGAACACATTTATTTAGCTTGAACTTTTTGCATTAAGAATTAAAGATTTTTAAAAAGTAAATATTAAGTATTTGAAATACATCAGAATGACACTCTACAGATAGATATAATAAAAACGTGAAAGAATTTATCATTTTATTCAACAGAAAGCCAACATATATATATATAGATAGATACATCAATCAGTATATATATATATATATATATATATAGATAGATACATCAATCAGTATATATATATATATATACTGATACTATATAAATAAATGATACTATATCTAATGAAATGGAGATATACATGTACATAGTTATGTCAAATAAGTATTTATATAGGGGACAGTTTAATGGAACATTTAATAATAGGTAGGGCATATTCGGTTACTGCAAATATGTAATTTGGTCACAAACACCAGTCAAACTGTTTAAATAAATTTGTTACTAACTTTTTAATTAGCAACATGTAGCTAAATCCTGATAAGAATTGTGTCATAAATTTTTCTTTCCAAAACTGAAATTCGGAGTCATTCAAGACATCATTCCATGTAACTTACTTGCTGTGTGTACTTGGGTAGATTACTTAACTGTTCTGGGCCTAAATTTTCTTCTCTGTGCAGTAGAGTTAAGCCCTACCTCATGGAGTTCTTGAGGATTAAGTGAATTAATGCAATCTCATTTAAGTAAAAGGGCATGACAAATGATAAATAAGGATGCTTGAGATTGTTGTTATTTTGTTGCATGCATATAAAAAGGACAAAAAATATTTTTTACTAATCTTGTCTCCACTTTACTATAGTAATAGAATATATATTTGAAATCAATTTCCCATTCCTTCATTAATATATAAAAGTACAGTGATTTTTAACAAAAAGATGGAAAGAAGCTAAAATAGACTAATATTATGCTTTTAACAGTCAGAATGAGGAAAATAACTTTATCGTTGGCCAGTAATATTCTATGTAGTGGACACATTCCCTTGTAGATCTTTTATTTCTTATACATCTAAATGTATTTTTAATACTAAAGACGATAAACATAAATCATATGGTGAAAATCAGGCTAAAATTTATATCAATGTACCAATTACACAGATAAACGCATCAAAATTGAAGAGTAGTCCACTACCCCTTTGAAACCACCTGTGTGCCATTACCAGATAGCAACTGGTGGATCAGATATGCTGCATGCTGCTCCTTTGTTTTTCACAGATCTCTCTCACACACACAAATACTAATGACTGGTTTTATGTTTTTAAATCATAAATGGAGTTACATTTTCTACATACTTCTGCAACTTTATTTTTTCCTCTACATTATATATGCAAAATTCATACATACTGTTATATGTATTTTAGTTCCATGTATTTTCTTTTCATTACTGTTTAGTATACCATACTATAGATAATAGCATCCTTTCTTAAGGATTCTTTTCCACATTTACTATTACAAACATTGCTTATTCAAAAATTTTTGCATACAGCTCCTAGTACACATGTACAAGAGTATTATAACCCTACACACATGTACAGAATAGTGTTTTTCAGTCTGTGAGCCACAACACTTCAGAGGCTAAAAGGTAATTTAGAGGATTATGTCCTACACTGGTGAATGCAGGGGGTGGATTAAAAAAGGAACAGAAAAAATTACAGAATACATTAGTTGAATTGTTCACCTCAAATTGTTATAGCAAATGTTGTTCATTGAACGTTTGGCTTATATACATAAAAATATTGTGGGAAATATTCTCTTATTCTTTTGTTTGTTGATGCAGAGATACAAATACTTGTAAGTATGTATGTGCTTATACATAAATACATTTCTCTCTGTAAGTCACCATTAAATTTTGGAAACAACTGCTCTAGTGTAAATACCCAGAAGTGGAATTTCTAAATAACATATGTACCTTTGAATTTACTATAAAAGAATACATCATCTAAAATATTGGCATAAATTATATATACTATAAACTATTGGTATAAATTTACATTTATACCAGGAGTGTAAAGTTCCTGTTGCTTCGTATACTTGGAAATGGTTGATGCTCTCAGACTTTAAAAAATTGTATCAAAAGGAGTTAGGGGAAAATGTTACCCGTACTTTGGTTTTCATTTTGCTTACTTCTAATAATGATAAGCATATTTTTATGCCTATTGGCTATTCACATTTCCTCTTGAATAAATAACCTATTTAAGTTTTTTTCTTATTTTTCATAAATTGAGTTTTTTAGCTTTTTCTTATTTATTTGTAGGCACCTATTTATATTATGGAAAATATCACTTTTTAGTTTTATGACCAATATTACTTATATTTTAGGTTGCCTATTCACTTCCTTTATGTTGTCTTTGGATGAGCATACATCTATGGTTTTAATATATACAATTTTTTATCTTCATTTTTAGGAGAGAGTGAATTTACAGCTGGACTGGAACTTCTGTCTTTACGTCCTGCTTTTAACTCTGGCCTTGAAAAGGGCAGAGTCATTTATGATGTGCCCTTTAAGGTCAAACCTCTCTGATGACTTCTCATCTTCCTAGGTGTAGCTTTTTTTTTTAATATGGAGTAAAAATCTGATTCACTTTGATTTACAGTGCATAATGAAAATGTAGAGCTACTCAGCCACTCCTGAGCCACCAGCAGTCCTTTTTCATTTCAATTCTTGTTTAATATTTTACCAAATGGTCTCAGGCACCTTTTCCTACTTAAGAAGAGAGGTTAATCTTAACTTTCTTTGAGGACCAAAAATCCTGCAGATCAGATTAACGTTAGTGAATATTAACTCTCTTCTAAGCATCCTGTGGATGTGTTCCACAAGCTCTGTGGTGAGCTGGTGATTAAATGGGTTGAATTTGATGTCAAAACCACCTTCACCATTTAACCACGTGGAGGGGCTGGATGTGGGTAAAGTGGGGTTCCTATGGCCAGGATCCTCACTGAACTTAAACCACCTGATGATGTAACTGGCTTGTTGCTATGCTACCACTTCCATACCTTTAGGTAATAAGCCATTATTGTGTTAATATAAAGAGTTCCGCCCAGTGCTCTGTGCAGAACGAGGTGGAAGGGCTGCAAGGCTGCAGGAGAGCAGAGCAGAGGCTGGAGTGGTGGCAGCGCCAAAGGCATAGGCCCAGAGGATGGCTGTGGGGGACGGCTGTGCAGAGAGGCCCAGAGGATGGCTGTGCAGACAGAAGGGCCCAGAGGCAGAGACTGGCTTGCTGCATCTGAAGCAGCAATGATAACAGACTCGCTCTGAGTGAACGGGATTTTAGTGACTAACCTGCCACCTGGAAATAAAGTTGGGTATAACCTTTTCACCCCAAGAACCCTTTGCTGTAAATTTCTTTGGTCACAGTGAATCTATAGTGAACTTGCCTGGGACTGAAATTCGTTTGCAAGACACTGGACAAGTACTTACCAGCCTGAGTTTACATCATCCATTAAGTGGTACTAATAATAGTTACCTTGCCAAGAGCAGAGATGATGATTGCAAGCTCTTTAGCATAGTGTCATCTGGAAATATCACAGAAAGCAGTAAACAAGTAATAGTTCTTCTTTTACTCATTTTATGCTAAGGTGAAATATCTATTGATCCCAGGACATACCCTAGAAATACTGATGGCTTGTAGTGAATGGTATAGTGCCTTCCCAGATGCCCCCAAAGCCTGGGTGGCCCCCAGGAACTGCGGTGCTCGCTGCTGTGCTCCTCCCTGCACACTGCCCTCAGCCACCAAGAACTGCAGCGCTAGTTCTGTTTGTTTTTTTTATTTGTTTTTTCAACTGATGATTTTCAGCTGGCAAAACTGGTTAGGCAGCTTAGCTTGACTTAGTGAGCAGAGGAACATACTCACCCCCCAGAGGAATTCTGCATTTCATTTTTCCTAAGTCAAGATTCATTGCACAATCACTGGTGGTAGATTAACTGTGTATGAACGAGGATACCGAGAGCTGGCATCTGGAGGTCTCTTGGATCCCCATTGTTTTCCTGTCGTCTTTTCATTTGGCTTTAAAATAAGATGTTTTGTACATTTTGTGAGATCTTTTGAAAATTCAAACTTGTGGAATCTTTGCAGCTGGCAATGAGAATGGGATATTTTAAACCATCTCTGACAATTGAATTTAAATAATAATAGCTTAGATATGGTTTGGGAGAAATAACTGAGGGGGTGGAATCATTGTTATTGACAGGTTGAATTCCTGGCATTCCCACTGACAGGAGGAAGCTCATAAAGGAGATTTGAAGTTCCTGAATCCAGGGCTAGGTGGATAGCCAAACACATCATCAAATTCAATAAAAGGTAAATCAGCCAACAATGTGGTGTCTTAACTTTTTTTTAGTATGTTCTAGTAAAATTGAAGGTAATAGAGAAGCTGCTAGAGGCTGCTAGAGCTGCAAATTATGATCTGTATTCCTGTATGATTTTAAAATTTCTACTATATACCACTTACCAAGTGGATGCTCTGATAAAAGGACTTTAATTATTTGAACCCCATATGTGACTTTATTGTTGAGGAGAAAAATTGGTGTGTGGGAAGTAGTTATGGATTTTAAGCTTCTAAATGAAGCTAAATGATGAGAAATTTTTCAGGGATTATGCAAAAGAAAGAGCAGTAAGAGAAAGAATGAAAAAAATCTCATGATAATCAAACTGTGTGGGATTCTTCAGAAGCTTAATTTAAAATAACACAGAAAAGCAAGAAATAAATGGAATAGTTTCTAAAATTTTAATGGATTAAGGTAAAACTAGATCATTCAGCCCTAACGAATACTCTCGTTTTAAAGGACTGTAACAAACTCACTTTATCTGGGTTTTGATCAATTTAAAAAAAACTCTGATGATTATAGAAAACTGGAGTCTATAATCCTTTTAGGGTCCATGGCAAATAAAACAGGAGGTAATCAGGATTCTGAGTGACAAGAGAGATGGCCAGGGTCTTCTGGCACAATCCCCAGTAGAGGACCAAAGGTCATTTGCATTAGGATGGGTAAAATGGCCCAGAGCTGGTGAAGATAATTTATTAGGATTGCTGGACACTGGTATTCAGTGTATTGTGCTTTATAAGCCTGCTAGTGAAAAGGTAGATGATAATAAAATTATCAGGACATACTGATGCAAATATAGAAGATTTTCAGGTAAAAGTATAGCTCGAAGTAGAAATTTATGAACAAAAGTTTTTGTAGGTATTGGTTCACCATTGGCAGAATGTAGCACTGGAATATATGTGATGTCTAAAAGGGAGTTCTCTCTTGTACAAAATAAAGGAAAAAAAGGATGATATGAAAATCAGTTCTTTGAGATGTTTATCTACATATAGAATAATCTAAACATATGCAAGTGCTTAATTTAAAACAATATAGGATAACCTGAGGGGTATAAATATTTTGATTTAATAAAGGAGTTATTAGGTGCAAGTATATTAGTATCCCCAAACTCCTTGTTAAATAGTCCAGCATGGCCTGTAAAAAGCTGATGAGCTCTGAAATGTAACTTTAGATTATAGAGGATGGAGCAATGTGGTGACTTCAAAAGTATCAGCTGTACGCAATATGGGATCAACAATTCAAGATATGCCACAAACTAAGGGACATGGCTTGGTTTGGCTCTTGCCTTCTTTACTTTAAAAAAAAATTTTTTATTAAGGTATTATTGATATACACTCTTATGAAGGTTTCACATAAAAAACCAATGTGGTTACTACATTTACCCATATATCAAGTCCCAATCCATAACCCAATGCAGTCACTGTCTATCAGTGTAGTAAGATGCCACAGATTCACAGTTTGCCTTCCCTGTGCTACACTGTTTTCCCCGTGATCCCCCACACCATGTGTACTAAACATAATACCCCGTAATCCCCTTCTCCTACCCTCCCCACCTGCCCTCCCACACCCCTCCCCTTTGGTAACTACAAGTCCCTTCTAGGAGTCTGTGAATCTGCTATGTTGTTCCTTCAGTTTTGCTTTGTTGTTATACTTTACAAATGAGGGAAATCATTTGGCACTTGTCTTTCTTGGCCTGGCTTATTTCATTGAGCATAATATCCTCCAGCTCCATCCATGTTGTTGCACTGGTAGGATTTGTTTCTTTCTTATGGCTGAATGGTATTCCATTGTGAATATGTACCACTTCTTTATCCATTCATCTACTGATGGACGCTCAAGTTGCTTCCATATCTTGGCTATTGTAAAAAGTGCTGTGATAAACATTGGGGTGCATATGTTTTTTTGAGTCTGAGAAGTTGTATTCTTTGGGTAAATTCCAAGGTGTGGGATTCCTGGATCAAATGGTATTTCTATTTTTAGTTTTTTGAGGAACCTCCATACTGCTTTCCACAATGGTTGAACTAGCTTACATTCCCACCAGCACTGTAGGAGGGTTCCCCTTTCTCTGCATCTTCACCAGCATTTTTTGTTCTTAGTCTTTTTGATGCTGGCCATCCTTACTGGTGTGAGGTGATACCTCACTGTGGTTTTAATTTGCATTTCCCTTATGATTAGTGACATGAAGCATCTTTTCATGTGCCTGTTGGCCATCTGAATTTCTTCTTTGGAGAATTGTCTCTTCATATCCACCACCCATTTTTTAATTGGCTTATTTGCTTTTTGGGTGTTGAGGCATGTGAGTTCTTTATGTATTTAGGATGTTTACCCCTTGTCGGATATGTCGTTTACAAATATATTCTCACATACTGTAGGGTGCCTTTTTGTTCTGTTGATGGTGTCCTTTGCTGTACAGAAACTTTTCAGTTTGATGTAGTCCCATGTGTTCATTTTTGCTTTTGTTTCCCTTGCTTGAGAAGATGCATTCAGGAGAAGTTGCTCATGCTTATATTCAGGACATGTTTGCCTATGTTTTCTTATAAGGGTTTTATGGTTTAATGACTTACATTCAGGTCTTTGATCCATTTCAAATTTACTTTTGAGTATGGGGTTAAACAATAATCCAGTTTCATTCTCTTGCATGTAGCTGTCCAGTTTTGCCAACACCAAATTTTGAAGAGGCTGTCATTTCCCCATTGTATGTCCATGGCTCCTTTATTGTATATTAATTGACCATATATGGTTGGATTTATATGAGGGCTCTCTAGTCTGTTGCATTGGTCTATGGGTCTGTTTTTGTGCCAGTACCAAATTGTCTTGAGTACTCTGGCTTTGCAGTAAAGCTTGAAGTTTGGGAGCATAATCCCCCCAACTTGATTCTTCCTTCTCAGGATTGCTTTGGCTATTTGGAGTCTTTTGTGGTTCCATATGAATTTTAGAATGATTTGCTTTAGTTCCTTGAAGAATGCTGTTGGTATTTTGATAGGAATTGCATTGATTGTTTAGATTGATTTAGGCAGGATGGCTATTTTGACAATATTAATTCTTCCTGTCCCTGAGCAAGGGATGTGTTTCCATGTATTGGTATCTTCTTTAATTTCTCTCCTGAATATCTTGTAGTTTTCAGAGTAAAGATCTTTCACTTCCTTGGTTATGTTTATTCCTAGGTATTTTATTCTTTTTGATGCAATTGTGAATGGAATTGTTTTCCTGATTTCTCTTTCTGCTAGTTCATCATTAGTATATAGGAATGCAACAGATTTCCGTGTATTAATTTTGTATCCCGCAACTTTGCTGAATTCATATATTAGATCTAGTAGTTTTAGAATGGATTTTTCAGGGGTTTTGTAAGTATAATATCATGTTATCTGCAAACAGGGACAGTTTAACTTCTTCCTTGCAATTCTGGATGCCTTTTATTTCTTTGTGTTTTTTTGATTGTCGTGACTAGGACCGCTGGTACTATGCTGAATAGGAGTGAAGTGAGTGGGCACCCTTGTCTTGTTCCCAATCTTAAAGGAAAAGTTTTCGGCTTTTTGCTGTTATGTATGATGTTGGCTGTGCGTTTGTCATATATGGCCTTTATTGTGTTAAGGTACTTTCCCTTTATACCCATTTTGTTGAGAGTTTTATCATGAATGGAAGTTCAATTTTGTCGAATACTTTTTCAGGAGCTATGGAGATGATCATGTGGTTTTTGTCCTTCTTTTTGTTGATGTAGTGGGTGATGTTGATGGATTTTTGAATGTTGAACCATCCTTGCATCCCTGGAATAAATCCTACTTGATCATGACGAATGATCTTTTTGATGTAGTTTTGAATTCTGTTTGCTAATATTTTCTTGAGGATTTTTGCATCTATGTTCTTCAGGGATATCGGTCTGCAATTATATTTTTTTGTGGTGTCTTTGCCTGGTTTTGGCATTAGAGTGATGCTGGCCTCACAAAATGAGTTTGGAAATTTTCCTTCTTCGGGAAACTTTAAGGAGGCTGGGTATTAGGTTTTCACTGAATGTTTGATAAAATTCTCTTGCCTTCTTTTCCATCTATATTTAGAAGAAAGTTAAGACTAACTTACATTCACCTGGGATGAACTCCAATATACAGTTACTGGGTAACCAAAAGAATATTTCATTTTTCCTGCTGATGCCACAACATGGTAAGAACAGATATAGATTGAATGTATTTGGAAAGTACTGTTATTTATTATATTAATCATAGAATGTTGATATTTCAATCTGAAGACAAAGCCAAGGCATAATTATAAATATTTATTAATCATATGACCACCAGAAGATGACTAAGTAACCCAAATAAAGTACAGAGCTTAAAGCAAATGATGCAGTTCCTCATCATCACTTGAACAGGGGCAATAGAAACACTGTGTCAAATAATCAAAAATAAGTTATTGTCTCTGCCAGCTCCAAAATCTGTCAAGACATACACAGAATTATTGAATTGTTTAGTTTCTAAAGATATCCCATGCCATATTTGACAATTTCATTAGCACCTATCCAAAATTTTACTGGGAAAACAATTAAATTTGATTTTTTTTTCAAGAGCAGGATTTATTGTAGTTTCAAAAAATCACATGGTACCATCCAATACATACACACTCCATGTTCAAATGAGTCTGGAAGTGTCTGATACTTATGACCATAGCAAGACACCAGGCAAAGCCTGTGATTGCCACCCAGTGGAGACCACTGGGATTTTGGACAAATTTACACTTGCAATTTCAAGGTATACACAATTTAAAAGGCAATTGCTAGCTTGTTTGGGGGTTTTCACTGAAATTGCTTCTATTCAAGTGGGATAAAAATTATCTTGAAACCTAAGATAGTCATTGTGACAAAACATCTACTTCATCCCTGACTTAACAGATTTTTTGTGTTTTACTGTATATAGAACAGTTTAAGGTGAGGAGGCAAATTGCTAGGTAAAGAACACTTGGAAACAGAAACTAGTATTAGTTTAAGGGTAACCTGTGACATGTTTTCTTGCTTCCCATCCCTCCAGGGTCTGCCAAGGACATCTGTGAGAAGCTCCTTGGCATAGTCAAACCAAAGCATATTTTGGATGACTACAATCCACATTATATTGTCCCAGGGAATGCAGCATTTTCAAGTCCAAACTATACACTCAGCTTGTAATTATGGAACAAGGATTCTAAGGCAACAAAATGTTTGGTAGATGAACTGGCATTGACCAAAATATATTTCTATATTGATTTTCCTTTTGTTCCAATTGTTTGACTATGTTATATTAATTTTATCCTTCTTTTTGTATGAATAATTGATAAGATTTCTTTTTTCATTTTGCTATTACATAGGAAACTGGCCAGCACTTCTGTTGTCTCAAAAGGAAGGAATCTTGACCTGTTTTCTCCTCTGAAGCACTGTCTGAGGGCTTTATATGAATCCTAGTGGCAGCTGAGAGGGCTCTCTGTGTATTGTTACATTTATGTCATGTTTCATTTTCAGAATTCCTGAATGTCTTTCACTTCAAACTATATGTTAATGTCCGTATCAGGTTTTACACCACCTAGTTGGTGAGGAATTGCCTGAAGGTTAACATCTGTACCCAACCCTTGTCTGCTTTTCTCTTTTCCTTTCCACATTCTAAATCACACCACGTCAGTCATATCTAATATTCCCCAGTTAAAATAGACAAGGCTGAAATTAGAAAAGACATCTGAGACAAAACTATAAGCTCTACTTCTAAGAAATCAAGGAACAAAGACCAGGAATGGCTTTGTAAAGATAATCATGGTGGCATATAGGAGAAAATTTATATACAAAAGAAACCAATTTGAGAACAAATGAAGGATGATAATGGTGATGTTTTTATTATATTAATGATAAAAACAATAAAATAATAATGAGCTTTAACATGCAATATATTCCTGATTTAACAGATATTATGTGTTTTACTGCATATAGAAAATATTTTATTCCATATAAAATTTATGTTACATGTATAAATGTGATTTAATTCCTTTAACAATCATATAAAGTAGGCATTAGAACTGTCCTTATTTTTCAGGTGAGACTTATGATACACATTGATACTTAATTTACTTCAGGTCCCTTAATAGTAAGTGGCATAGTTGGGATTAGAATCCAGGCAAGAATCCTGAAACAAGTACTATACTAGTAGGCAAATGATCAGGTTTCCTTAAAATTGATTGGAAGAAATTAAGAATATTGAAAGCATATGCTAAGATGAACTAGTACAGATGTTAGTAAAGTATTATATATATGAAAAATAAAGCTTGATCTTTCACAGTGTAATGAGGAAAAAAGAAAGAATGGGAAATGTAGATTGACAACATGGGAAAAATAGTCATTTTTTTTTCTTAAACTGAGGTAGAAAAAAATAAAATTACTTCACCAGAAACATGAGACTGGTCGCTGAAATTTAAGGTTAAAACTGGAGATTTCAGAAGACTTCTCTCATTCTCATTTTCACAGAGCTAGCAGCAGACCACGGAGAAAGTACAAAGGAATAGCAGCTATAACCATGCCCTAGCATTTTGCAAATGAGAGTTTTTGTGAACAAGCAAATTAGAAAAAGTGTCTGGTATTGATTACAGAGTCATAGAATTAACTAGATTTGAGTTATATTATGTACTTGTTATTTTATACATAATGTCATTAAATGTGTCTTCTCAGGAGTAAATCAAATGTGTTAGAAAAGTTTTCTAATTGTGTCAGTAAATAGACCTCTGAACTCAATAACATTACAATTCATATCACATTTTTGTAATTCCAAAATCTAAGAGCTTGAAAATATAATACTTTTCACAATTTGTTTGGAAGTGAAACTGATATGAAGCTCTTTATATCTTCATTAATTGTGTGTGAACATTTACAAGTTTTTCTGTAGAAATACTGTTTAATCATGAGATACTGTCTTAGACTATGATAAGTCTGATTGATGCCTAATGAATCACATGAATATTTAAACTTTCTAAATATTTGAAAAAGTCCAAAATGTGTTTTGTCCAGGTGTTTCTGGATAGGATGTGGTGACTTCTACTGTACAGAGATGGTGAAGTCATCTGTTTATGTTCATTAACAGGACTGCCCAGGAAGTAATACACATCAACTAGTGCACTGCATACATATCCACCTGTCTGATATTGCATTTGGACAGAATGAAACAAAAATTTGGTAGGCTTAGTGAAACAAGAAAATTTCCATGTAATTTCTGTCAATGCTTGGCAAAGATGTAGACTGTTACTCTGCTACCTCTAGCGGCTATTCACCGCATGTGCTGATTTAACTAAAGGGTGTTGTCCTCATCAAGAAATAATGACAGCCAAAATGTTATTTTTTAAGCACAATAAAGCGGTAAATTGTGATTATATAGGCTAATCCTTGTGGTTCTCAAGATGTAATCAAGGAATAATTACACACAAACACACATATAGTGACTTTAAATTTGATTAGGTTATCAAAATGTAACGGATATTATACCTTAGAATGGGTGTGATTCTTCCATGTTTTCTACATGTATGTTACAATATACATAGAAATATACTCAACTGACCTGTAGTTTCTTGAAATACTTTAACTTCTATTTTAGGATTGTCTCTGGAGCAAGATTACAAAACTTACAAGTGAGTATCTCATCCTTGTGTGATATTTTTAATACCTAAGTGTAGAATGCATGTTTTAACTTCCACTCTATTAAGCAGATGTAGGCTTAAATGGTTTTTAATTTTTTTCAAAACTCAAACACATTGTCAAGGAATAAAGACTTGCAACCTAATAAAGTATTCATAATAAGTCTTCTCTGAAACCAAGAATAAAGCTAATAAAATATTCTTGAAAACAGCTTCACTCATTGAACATCATATATAAATCAGAGAAGAAATACTAATTAAACACTTAAGCATGGTAGTGTGCCAGGCACTGTATTAGCAATAAACATTGTAACTTAATTCTCACAAAAATCAGGAAGTGGAAAATTAATAAGGAAAACCCAGTTTCTTTGTTCAGTCTACTTCTAGGTAGTGAATGCCTTAAATTCAATCCAGATCCCAAATATGAAACCCATAGTTAAGAAGCAGATGGCATTACTAGAGCCTGTGGAGCATTTCGTGCCTGGGCTCCTAAATCTGTTCTCATACTTGGTATCTCTATCATATCATACGTGTCAAATTATCTAACCCTGTGTCCTTATTTTTAAAAAGGCAGTGGCAACAAATACCACATGGATAAGCTGAGAATAAAATGGAATTATAAAGACACATGATGATACAATTGATATTTGTTGGAGCTTTAAAAAAAAATTCCCCTTTTTTCTTTCCAAAAGCAAAACCTAAGTATTAAAAAAAATTGAACTGAGTACAATTTAAAGATAGAATTGGCTTTATTCAACAAGCATAAATTGGGCAGCATCCAGTCTAGCAGATAGAATGGAGCTCCAAGGAGGGCCACTAAATGAAAGGTTTTTCTGGCAAGAGGGAGGAGGAAAAAGGAAGCTATGCTTGGCCAAAAAGTGGACTGTTTACTGCAAGGTTACTTTCCTTCAGGGGATGGCAGGCATCTATCAGGCAGATTTTCTTATTCATACTAATCAGGTGATTCCTGATTGGCTTGTTGAAGATTCCATTTCTGGACTAGAAACTATAAATCTATAATTAAACTGAGTTTTGGTTTGATGAACTGGACTTAACATAGATGACTCAATTTTGGACCTGTTGGCTTGTTTTTAGCAAGAGCGGTCTTATTCATTGAAATATTACACTAAATGGTAGAACATTCATGATCAGAAGTAGCTAACTTATTGTCAAAGGCAAACTTACAGCCCTTTAAGGTAATATCTCTTTAATAGTTTGCTTCTTCTATAAATTTTGGTTCTGAATTTGACTTCTAAAGATATATTTGCTTTCATTTTTTTTAAATCTGTCTTTCAAAGTAGTTTTTCATAATGTTTTAAATATTTCAGATTTCAAAAGAGCAAGTATTCAGATGTATTATTAGATAACCCATAACTTCCTAAGATATAAATAGAAAAAAAGTCTTACTTGCATGTGAAATTTTAAGATGATTTATCTAGAGCATCAAAAATTATTTTAAAATGCAACAGAGGAATTTATTTATTAAATCCATTAAGGTGGAACAAAAAAAATTTGATTTTCATCAGTGTTTCTAAAAGTTTACAGAAATGACAATCAAAAGTTTATGACTATGCATATTAAATTTAGAATGTAGAGTGCAATAATTTCTATAGTTTCTAACTTTCCATAATTTTTAAATATGTACATAAAATCAATGTTCCCTAAATTCATATGGAATTAATCTAGGTACCTTGTCTTCATTTTGTAAATGTCTGTCTCCTTCCTTATAAATATCATCAATTTATCTGATTTCTTGGCTACTTCCACACAATTTTGAACTCCGCATACATGTCTTTCTTTGAAAACTCATCCGTTGGCTCTCTTTCCCTAATTCTTTCACTGATGATAATCATGATGGTGATAAGGATGAGGATGATGCTGGTGCTGATAATGAAGATAACTATTATGTCAGCCCTCATTATAATACTAGTTATAGGTTAGGTGTTATCCAAAACTCATTAAGAATCATTCCTTTTAGTTCCCACAGCACAACATTCTATAAAGCAGTACAAATATCATCTCTTCCCCTCTAAGCTATTGCTTCCCAACTGATGAAAATATGCTAGTCATTATCTGTTGTGAGAAATACATCTGCTCACACCCAAAGTTTGTACATTAATGTAAGGACTTGAGTTTAGGATTCATGCTATAAATTCCTGCTTTGTTACCTGGGAAACCTTTTTAAATAACCACTTAAAATAAAGCCTGAAGAAAGTTAGTAACCCCTGCCCAGCCACCTATAAGTAACAGGAGCTGGCTTGCCACCCTGCTCTCTGCCTCCAGCTCACTGGTAACTGGGAACAGACGATTGCCTTTCCCCTGGCTCTCTGCTGGCCCCCTACCCCAGCACTGCATTTCTGGGCCTGTAAGTAGTAAATCTTGTGACTCTCTCCTTTGAATATACAGTGTGGGTATATTCAAACTGTGCCTTCAATCAAAAAAATCTCCTGCTTTTCACTTCCCCAGTGTGGGAATTCAGATGCTGCCAGCCCCATATCGGGGGTTTGCCTCCCCCCATTCAGCATGTCATAATCTGCATATTCTTACTTCAGTACACCAGCTCCAGCTTCCCAGGGATTATGGGTGCAGTTTATACCATCCCTACAGTTTGGCCTCTCAAGGGCTGACTTCATCTCCCAGACTGCTTGGGCTCTTGGAAGGATTGTTGCCTGCCCGGGGGGCTGTGGTGATGCTTTGCACTGCTGACAGGTGTTGACCCAAATCCCCACCCTCAGTGGCAGGGCTTTGAAAGGTCAGACTCCCCTGCAAAGACTGACTAGCAGGCCCACTCTAAAATGCATCTGTTTCCCATCCATCTCTAAACAAGACCCTTATGGGTGCCAGTCCTAAAGGTGATCAGCTATAATCATATGTTGAAGGCCCACTGTTGAGCCAAGGTGTGCTAATGGGATGGGAGGACTCTGCCTTTTTACTGCAGGTAGGGAACAGATGCTGGGGCTCTCAGGCCCTGGGATCCAAGGAAAGTTCCCCAAGATTAGTGCCAGAAGGGGAGGCCAGCTGCTGGGCCTCCCAGGGCTGGTGATCCAGACCAGGGTGTGGAGCTTGGAGAGCCAGCCCTGACCCCTGCCAGAGGCAACTCCCTCAGGGGCACCTCGGGCAGGCAAATGCTTCCGGGACAAGGAGCCTCGGGCCAAGTCCTATGGTGCTGCATTCCTCGCTGCTGTCACAAGTTGTCTGATGTCCCCATGGGATAACAGGAGTTCCATCCCGGCTTGGTGCAGCACAGTGAAGTCTCCATAAAACTGGGGCCCCTAACACATGGGACCAGCTCCTCCCAAGTCCCCTGAGGAGGTTGAAAAACCTAGATGCTTGTAAGACCACTGCTCGAATGGTTTTGGCTTACTGGGTGTGGTGGGGTAGCAAACATGCCAGATCACTGATGCTCTGTTCCTGGGGCTTCGAACTTGCCAAACACAACAGCTAACACTGAACAGTTTGGGGGGGACCCCAAGCCCTTAAAGGTTGATTGAGTCCTCTAGAACGCAAGGTAGCAGAATGTGAGTCTGGGAAGAGGCAGCCCCCGTCCCAGCTGTTGCCTAAACCTCCAGTGGAAGCCAGTGTGAATGAGAAGCAGAGGCACATAACTTAGAAGTGCAACATTTCCTAGAAAGCTTTGTTCAAAGGGAGGAGGAGAAGGGTGCTGATTGGCTCCTTCGGGTCTCTGAACCTGGCTCTGAGCTGTTGCAGACAGCACTGTGGTGCCAGGCCAGGCCAGTTCCAAAGACCCATAGGAACAAATCGCTGGCCTGGTTGGTGAAAGACTCTAAAATTCATAGTTTGTTTAAAAGCTCCAAGGTTTTGAGGGCCTGTTTTATGGGAGAAACCCCAGAATTGCCCCCTAGAGAAGCCCCAGACTTGCCCCCACCATGAGGATGCTCCAAATGAATTTCACCAGAAGGGCAGGAAATGAAGACAAAATAAAAAAAATGATGGACTCTGAGGAAGAGACAACCCAAGCCTCAGGAGCCCATGGGGATAAGGAGGAAGAAGCTCTGCCTCTCCTGACTGGTATTTTTATGACTTGGCACAGGGCCCCTCCATCCAACTCTGTTATCACTGCAAGTGAATAACCCTAATAAAGCCAGCCTCCTCTTGGGTAAAATTGGAATGGCTCAGGGGTGTACTATTTTGCTGAGCAACAGGCCCCCACAGAACTCCTGACTATTTCCAACCCAAAGGAGGTGCCCTTGGGACCAGCATCTAAGGAGTTCTTCTTAAAGGGCACACCTATTCCCAGTTATAAACCCATGCTGTTACAATTCATAGAAATTTCAGATATAAAACAACAGGCATTAGAACACACAGTGCTGTAGCTAAATGAAAAAGAAAATTTTCTGAAGCCCACATCTTGCTTGCACATAATGGTGAACCAATCCCACTGCCCCTCATCTGGGAACCCTATGAAGGGACCCTAGGGCATATGTGGGCTTCAGGCTCCTTATTGGTCCCTGCCAAGGGCTGGCATCTCGACCCAGCTCCTTTCCTCATGAGATGACCCACAGGCTTCTCTGTTTTGGCAGCTCCAGAGATCAGGGGTCCCCAGACACCTAATCTCAGGACAGCCCAAACACAAGTTAGATGCCTTTTCTCAGGCCCTGGGGCATCTCCAAGATACTACTGACCCCACCCTATGGGCTTTGCTGTCAACTCTCAGAATGCCCTGCCCCAGCAGTGGGCTCTGGGATCCTATACCTTGACTTTCAAGAGTGGCAGCTGTCAAAGCCCTGGCCCTAGGGACCTGGCAGTTCCTCAGAGCTTGACCCTCCTCTGGGAGACAATCGTGTTTACTTTTCCACTTAACCCATTGGGACTCAGACAACAGACAACACTGTGCTACTCTCACTGACACTGGAGCCCAAATTACAGTGCTTCCAGAGAACACTCACCAAACAGAAGGAAGGGGCACTTTTCAGAATATAAAGCTAACTGGTACAAAAGCAGAAAGTGTTCAGCTTCCATTGGATGTCACTATTGGAGCAATCTATTAAAAATCTTCTAGTGGCTGTAGCCCCTTTGGCCCGACCCCTTCCTGCGATGTGTCCATGCCTTGATGTGCCACCACCCCATCTGGAACAAACCTGAATTCCTGGCTTTCCCAGTGGTAGCTGCACAGGAGGAGCCTGTAAGACCACCACTCCTTATGAAAACCGTAAATATCCCCTCCCCAATATTGCTTGCAATAGGGACTGAGGGGCTGCAACCCATAATTCAAGATTTTCTAAGGGAAGGAGTCTTTAAACACACCACTTTTCCTTTCATTTCCCCCATTTAACCAGTGTAAAGGCCCACTATTAAGAGTGGTGTCTCACGGTCAACTACCAAGATTTAAATACTCAGTTTCCCCCATTAAGGCTCCCATTCCCAACACTGCCATTAGTTGAGGGCATTCAAAGGGCTCCAGGGAACCACTTTCCTGTAATTAACCTAGCTCGCATGTTTTACTGGCCTACTGCTTGCTATACATACCAGGAGCACCTCTATGGAGCAGGAACACATTTTTTGTCTACACATATCCTGCCTATTTGGTGCTCCTGACATCATTGACTTGGATCAAGGATCTCATTTTACTGCCCACAGAGCACTGGCTCTCCAAAAGGGCATCCAGGGGAATCTTTATCTCCCAGACCAGCCACAGGCCTCTGGTATTATTGAATGGCACAGTGGTCTTTTAAAACCTTCCCTCCTTAAGTTGTAAAGTGGTAAATGGATCCTGAATGGACTTCCCTGCTGCCAGGGGCCATTTACCACTTTAAACTCTAGGCCACATGAACAGCACTCTCCTACCAACGGGGCTGCCCTGGCCCCACTGCCTGTGGTTGCTCTTATGGGGCAATGTGATATCTTCCTCTTATAGGACAGTATCATTTACATTTTTCCCTACAGTTTTCAATCCCCTTACAGACTTAAAATGTCGATCATATTACCTTCTAATAGTCACTGGTGACTCAGCTGATGACAGGTGATTAGTTATGACTCCCTGGTCATAGATGGTCCTGGCCCATTGGAAAAACCCAGGCCCACTGTGCTGCTGCTGAACCACACCTGCCTGCCCTCCTGATCTGCAAATTGGCGATGACAGTCCAATGTAGCACAGCTTTAGTGGACGGCTCATTCTCCTAACCTGAACTCCCACAGGAAGTACAAATAACTGCAACTGAATCCCCCAAGGGAATGGTGTGGAACTCCAAAAGTAGGGAAGAGACACTCAGGTTGAGCCCAGCAACATCAGAAGAGGACAGCTTGGTGACAGAATTATAAACTTGTCTCCACCACACTTGGGAGAAGGCCACCAATGAGCTGCTGACCCACTACTGCCCCATAATAAATGTTCATGGGGCAGTCAGTGGGCAAACACCAACCTATGAAATGCCAATGCTAGCTGCTGCCAGCCTTACTCTGGGCCTTGTATGCCATCTGGGTCAGAGGGCTTCTCCTCCAACCAGAGAGGCATTATTAGGAATGTGCTGGAAGCTCAGAGCACTCACCTACTACTGCACCCCAGGATGGTGGGGCGATCAGTGTTGGGAGCGGCTGTACCTGGTGTGAATACTAGCCAGGAGACTCAAGGTGTGAATGCCACCAGGTGTGAATACTAGCCAGGCGACTCAAGCCCTTTATCTTAAATAAGCCTGATGCCACAGATGCTTAAAGGCCACCAACCCTGCCTAAATGGTCACCAGCATCCTGACCTCTAAGCACATACATTGCATTAATTTCAATGCTAATTGGCTGATAGGCTTATGCAGTTGAGACCCATCTCTGGTAATACAAGGCCAAACATTAAATTGTCAGAGGCATATAACTACACATTGTCTCGGACTATGGATGGAGATCTCCTATTCCTCAAAGGAGAGTATTGTCCAGTCATTTGTGAGGTGCACCTCTAAACACCCCAAATTACTAAGAATTTGTGGTATCAGTACATGCTCCCAAGGGCACAAGCCAACCTTCTTTAGGGCATCCTAAATCTATGCAACCCTGTTAGACCCCTGGCTCCTCAGCTCCCCTCCTGGGTGTCTGGCTCTCTGAACTTGAAAAAATGCCAGAGATGACAATATCCCAGGCCATGACATCACAGGACACAACCACATCCCGAATGTTGCCTGCACGATGTTCCACTATAGCAGAGACAGTACTGGGGAAGACACATTGGCTGATGATGGGGAGCACTCCTGACCTGGAAGCTTGTTTATCTAAATTTCCTGCTTGAGTGGAATTTTGCAGAGTTAACTATGTGTTCACCCCTGAGCTCTCTTGCTTCCCACAGTGCTTACTGTGGGAGTGGGAGGCAGCACGCTGACTGCTAAGCTGCTCTTCACTGTGCCTCTGTGCTTTGGAATACTGATGTGTGTGTCGAGTCTCACAACTTTACAGGGGCCTGATTAAACATCTTACTCAGTGGCTTGCCTTCACCACACCCAATAGGTGGGCCCCCCTTACACATCCTCCAGGAGCTGGTGAACTTCATCTGTGTTGGGAAGACCCCTCCCCAGCTGCAGATGCTGCTGCCACTCAGCAACCCCCGCTACAACCTCCAGGGTCAAAGCAGCAGGGTCTCCTCCCTGTACCACCTTGAGGGCACCCTTTCTACAGTCACCGCTCAGCGCTCCACAGTCTTCCTGTTCAAGCCCTCCAATAGCCTTAATATTTTAATGTAATTGGCAGACATCAGAGTTCAATCTGGGGGCTGTTGTAATATCCAGGCCTGCTCCCAGGCTTCACAAAGGCTGTTTCCTCGGTGAGTGGCCCAGCCAGGTGATTTTTGTGACCCCGATCCACTTTGCATGACAGAAGGCAGCCCATGCAGCCCTGCTGCTCACCCAGCCCCTCTTTGGTGCTCAACTGCTCCCATGCAGGACACTTCGCAGTACAGAATGGGGCAATAGCAGGAGCTCCCACACGCCCTTTACAATCCCCTTTATCTGTCCAGGCGCCAACACCATATGGATGAATAGGACCTACACTCATCCCAAGGAGCACAATCTCCGCAGTCAGGCCTTGCGCCCAGCTGTCCAGAAGGAAACATAACTTTTTTTGGATTCCCTGATCAGTTGGTGTCCACTGTGTGTCCAGTGCCCAGGGATCATCACATATATGCAGTTCTCATTTGTGCCCTTGCCCTTCCCTCAACCTCCAATAAGTGTGCCTCCATGTCAGCCCCCTGGGGATACTACCCTGACAAATTCCAGCACAGGACATCCAACCTACCCTTTTTCTGCCCCTTCATGTCACATTATACTGGGACTGCTAAGATCCCTCACAGGGACTGGGCTAGGCCCCTGTATACTGAGCACACAACAAAATATTTCTAAGGCAAACCAACCTGTCAGCAATGCTGGCTGAACACTTTGGGCAGTAACACTAAAGCCTTAATGCCACAACGGCGTGACTCTCCAGCACACGGAGTTTTGGATAACTGTTAACTTTTAGGTTACTTATTGGCTTAGGAAGTGGGTAAATGGGCTGTAAAGCACAACACCTGCTGCATGTATACTAATGATTCTGGACAAATACACATTTACAAAAAATTGCCCAACAAGTACAAGTATTTAATCTTACCCCAGCTGGACCCCAACAAAAGGCCGGGATGGATACAGACACAGACAGAATTTCAAATTGTCATTTGCCTATTGATATTGTTGATTGACATTTTTGCTTTTCCTCAAAATGTTTCATGTGCTGAGTGACCAAAACCGTGCCTCTGGCTTTATGATCTCTACCATCCACCAGTGAGCACCTATGATTTTCCCTACAGATTAATGCCTAGGAGATCAAGGGGTCATTATCTTACATCTCTATATCCATGAATTTCCTGATCATGCAAAGGCTTTATAATCAAATACGTATGGAAAGCCTAAATATAAGTCTTTATTATTTATTTTCTTTTTCCTTATCATTTAATTTTATTCTTTATGTTTCTCTTTTAACAACTAAACAAATTTTAAAACATCTTAATCTTATATTCTTAATATGTATATCTAGGTCTTTATAACTTGTTTTGGTCCATCCTGGTTTCTGTTTATTCAAATCACTTTTAAATATTTCTAGCAGTGGGACTTTATCAAGTGTCCCTGAATGGTCTTAATGTACCAAGTTCAAAATATTGTCCGTAGGCTTCAGAGACTTTTTAGAAAATATAACTTTATCAATAACACTTACCAGGTATTACTTCTGTTTCTATCTCTGCTCCACTCAGTTTTCTGATCTTTGTATTTGTCAACACCCACTAGTCTTTGATTTGGTGACTAAATCTATGCCTTCTTCAGTAAGTCACATATGGTCTTCTTAAAACTCATTCTGAGCAACACATATTATCCCTAATGTCCCACTGGAATCATTATAATCTGGAATATAGATTTGGACAATAAAAAAAGGAAGAAAGTTAATGACTGGTGGCAAAAAATGTAATAGAGTTGCTTCATTTCATATTACTCCATTTTGAATTAAAGCCATATTAAAGATTTCCAAAAACAATTACAGATGGAGCAGTGCATATTTTTGAATACTGGTTGAGAATTGAGAGACAGAGCCAGGTTCCCACCTATGCATCCATTATCTTCAAAGCTAGTACGACTGAATTGCTTCCTATAAACTCAGTTCAGGAGAGAAATTAACATGAAAGAGGAGACAATTATCACAATTAAAATTAATATGAGAAAAGTGTCAGTATAAAGTCATGCTTGTTTGCTGTTAGTCCTATTCGAATGAGATATTCAAGTCCCAGATTTCAACCTTATACATTAAACTTCTGATAATAAATTCCTTTTCCTTATTTCCTAAGAATCCATTTTCTTCTCAACCAATATGATCAGTTCATCTCCACAACAATAATCTTGTTATTGTCATCAATAGTCTCCTCATTACCAACCCAACAGTCCTTTCTCAGTCCTTTATTTCAATATTCAGCAATACTTAGCGTTATTTATCCCATTTTCTTCCTTGAAAAATCTTTTCATATTTTCTCTTTTCTCACTGGCTACTTCTTTTCAACTTCCTTTGCTTCTCTTTAATTTCTAAATGTTGACAGTTTCTGGGACTTTGCTCTCTGTATTCAATCACAGGTGATCATATGTCATCCCACAGATTTTAATATCATCTGTAATCTGACTCTTCCTGAACTCCAGACTAGTTTACACTACTTAGTATTTACTCTTTAATATGTAGTATATATCAACATGAACATGTTAAAAATAAACCATCCGATGAGATTAAAGATGGCGGCGTGAGAGGTGAGACAGAGGCTTCCTCCTAAAACCTCATATAATATGAAAAAAAGCTACTACAACTACTCTTGAAAGAGCAACGGGAAAGAGGATGGCAACAAACTGCATACACCTGGAGACAAGAGCAGCTCTCACAGAAAAGGGTAAGGTACTAAGCTGTGGTCCTGCAGAATCCAAGCCCTTCCCCCACCACAGCTCACCAGCAGGAGGAACAGGAATGGAGCAGTGAGGGAGTGGAGATGTGGGACTGCTGAATACCTAACTCTGGAGATTTGCTCTGGGAGCACAAACCAACATTTCATGGGGCTTGCATGATACTCTTGTAATTAGGGGGTTGGAAGCTAAGACAGGCAGAATTTCCGGAGAGACTAAGAATCCAGCTGCTTGTGAAAGCAGGGATCCATACCCAGCTGCTCGGGCACAAAAGAAAGGCAGGCAGTCTGAGAGACTTCCTAACAAAGAAGCCCTTAGCAAGAGGACTGCTAAAGGGGCAAGGATTGCACGGAGCTTACTGCTCAGGAGAAAGGACAGGCAGACAAAATTGTCCAGGTGCACTCTGCCCAGCAGGTTGGGAGCTTTCACCATCTTCAGGTGCTTCAGTTCCCTGGAGGCCTACAGAGCTCCAAGAACCCCTTCTCCGACAGGTAGACTAGGGCACCTTTCTTCTGGCCAGCCCCACCAGGCTTGCAAACCAGGAAATCCTTCCCTGGTGTTACGTCAGCCAGAGGGAAGATCTGTCTACAGCAACTAAAAATGCAAAGCACAGAGGCTTATACCTGTGTGCTCAGCCTACTGGTTCAGGCAGTGGAGACAGGCATGTGAGCCAGGAAACAGCCGTTTCCTCCCCGGAGTCACCAATACCACCCCCCTACAATCCCCGCATTGCTTCAGGGGCTGAGCAGCTCCAGAGAGTAGAGATTCGGGGCCCTAGAGGGCGCCATACACAAATATCAAATGCCAAAGGAACCTGGTCCAGAGTAAAATTATGAATACAACTCCTGAGAAAGATTTAAATGATATGGACCTTATGACTCTGCCTGAAAGGGATTTCAAAATAAAAATCATTAACATATTCATGGAGGTACGGAAAGATATTCAAGAACTCAGGAATGAATTCCGGTCAGAGATCCAATCATTGAAAAACACAATGGACAGTATTAAAAGCAGACTGGATATGGTGGGGACAATAAATGAAATACAAAATAGAGAAGAGGAATACAAAGAAGCTGAGGCACAGAGAGAAAAAAGGATCTCTAAGAATGAAAGAATATTGAGAGAACTGGGTGACCAATCCAAACGGAACAATATTCGCATTATAGGGGTACCAGAGGAAGAAGAGAGAGAAAAAGGCATAGAAAGCATCTTTGAGGAGGTGATTTCAGGAAACTTCCCCAAGCTGGGGAAGGAGATAGTCTCTCAGGCCATGGAGGTGCAATGATCTCCCAACACAAGGGACCCAAGGAAGACAACAGCAAGATATATAGTAATTAACATGGCAAAGATCAAGGATAAGGACAGACTATTAAAAGAAGCCAGAGAGAGAAATAGGATCACATACAAAGGAAAACCCATCAGGCTATCATCAGACTTCTCAGCAGAAACCTTACAGGCCAGAAGGGAGTGGCATGATGTATTTAATGCAATGAACCAAGATTACTTTATCCAGCAAGATTATCATTTAAATTTGAAGGAGGGATTAAACAATTCCCAGATAAGCAAAAGCTGAGATAATCTGCCTCAAACAAACCATCTCTGCAGTGTATTTTGGAGGGACTGCTATAGATGGAACTGTTCCGACAGATTAATAGCTGTCACCAGACGTAATAAAACCACAGTAAAGAAAATAGAACAGCTAATTACTAAGAACATGCAAATTTAAATTAACTTTTCCCAAACTCAATCAAGGGATAGACAAACAGTACAGAAAATGATACCTAATACATAAAGAATTGAGGAGGAAGAAAAAGGAGGAGAAAAAAAAAAGAACGTTTAGATTGTGTTTGTATTAGCACATTAAGTTAGTTGTTAGACGTTTAGATAGTAGGGAAGGTAACTTTGAAACTTTGGTAATCACGAATCTGAAGCCTGCAACACCAATAAGAACATACCTATCCATAATCACCCTAAACGTAAATGGACTGAATGGACCAGTCAAAAGAAATAGAGTCACTGAATGGATAAAAAAACAAGACCCATCTATATGCTGCCTTCAAGAGACTCACTTTAAACCCAAAGACATACACAGACTAAAAGTAAAGGGAAGGAAAAAGATATTTCATGCAAACAAAAAGGAGAAAAAAGCAGGTGTTGCAGTAGTTGTATCAGACAAAATAGACTTCAAAACGAATAAAGTAGCAAGAGATAAAGAAGGACACTACATAATGATAAAGGGGTCAGTCCAACAAGAAGATATAACCATTATAAATATATATGCACTCAACACAGGAGTGCCAGCATATGTGAAACAAATACTAACAGAATTAAAGGAGGAAATAGACAGCAATGCATTCATATTAGGAGACTTCAACACACCACTCACTCCAAAGGACAGATCAACCAGACAGAGAATAAGTAAAGACACAGAGGCACTGAACAACACACTAGAACAGATGGACGTAACAGATATCTACAGAACTCTGCACCCAAAAGCAGCAGCACACACATTCTTCTCAAGTGCACATGGAACATTTTCCAGAATAGACCACATACTAGGCCACAAAAAGAACCTCAGTAATTTCAAAAATATGGAGATCCTACCAACCAACTTCTCAGATCACAAAGGTATAAAACTAGAAATAAATTTTAGAAAGAAATCAAAAAGGCTCACAAGTACATGGAGACTTAACAACATTCTCCTAACTAATCAATGGGTTAACGACCAAATCAAAACAGAAATGAAAGAATATATGGAGACTAATGACAACAACAACACAAAGCCACAACTTCTGTGGAATGCAGCAAAGGCAGTTCTAAGAGCAAAGTATATTGCAATGCAGGCTTATTTAAAGAAAGAAGAACATTTCCAAATGAATAGTATAAAGACACAGTTACTGAAATTGGAAAAAGAAGAACAATTGAGGCCCAAAGTCACCAAAGGGACTTAATAAAGATCAGACAAGAAATAAATAAAATTGAGAAGAACAAAACAATATAAAAAAATCAATAAAACCAAGAGCTGCTTCTTTGAAAAAATAAACAAAATAGATAAACCCCTAGCCAGACTCATTAAGAGAAAAAGAGAATCTACACACATAAACAGAATCAGAAATGAGAAAAGAAAAATAATGACGGACCCCGCAGAAATACAAACAATTACATGAGAATACTATGAGAATCTATATGCTAACAAGCTGGAAAACATAGAAGAAATGGACGACTTCTTAGGAAAATACAACCTTCCAAGACTGACCAAGCAAGAAACAGGAAAATTAAACAGATCAATTAGCAGCAAAGAAATTGAATCAGTAATCAAAAACCTACCCAAGAACAAAACCCCCGGACCAAATGGATTCACCTCTGAATTCTACCAGACATACAGAGAAGAAATAACACCCATTCTCCTTAGAGTTTTTCAAAAAACAGAAGAGGAGGGAATACTTCCAAACTCATTCTATGAAGCCAGCATCACTCTAATACCAAAACCTGGCAAAGACCTCACCAAAAAAGAAAATTACAGACCAATATCCCTGATGAACATAGATGCAAAAATAAGCAACAAAATATTAGCAAACTGAATCCAACATTACATCAAGAGGATCATACACCATGATCAAGTGGGATTCATCCCAGGGATGCAAGAATGGTACAACATTCGAAAATCCATCAACATCATCCACCACATCAACAAAAAGAAGAGCAAAAACCACATGATCATCTCCATAGATGCTGAAAAAGCATTTGACAAAATTCAGCATCCATTCATGATTAAAACTCTCAACAAAATGGGTATTATGGACGGCAAGTACCTCAACATCGTAAAGGCTATATATGACAAACCCACAGCTAAGATCTTACTTAATGGTTAGTAACTGAAAGCTTTTCATCTAAGATCAGGAACAAGACAGGGATGCCCACTCTCTCCACTGTTATTCAACATAGTACTGCATGTCCTAGGCACGGCAATCAAACAAAACAAAGACATACAAGGCATCCAGATTGGTAAAGAAGAAGTCAAATGGTCACTATTTGCAGATGACATAATACTGTACATAAAAAACCCTAAAGACTCCACTCCAAAACTAGTAGAACTAATATCTGAATTCAGCAAAGTTGCAGGATACAAAATTAACACACATAAATCTGTTGCTTTCTTATACACTAATGATGAACTAACAGAAAGAGAAATCAGTAAAATAATTCCATTCACAACTGCATCAAAAAGAATAAAATACCTAGGAATAAACCTAACGAAGGAAGTGAAAGACCTGTACTCTGAAAACTACAAGACACTCCTAAGAGAAATTAAAGAGGAAATGCATCCCATGCTCTTGGCTAGGAAGAATAAATATTGTCAAAATGGCTATACTACCTAAAGCAATCTACAGATTCAACGCAATCCCTATCAAACTACCAACAGCTTTCTTCAATGAACTCGAACAAATGATTCTAAAATTCATATGGAACCACAAAAGACCCCGAATAGCCAAAGCAATCCTGAGAAGGAGGAATAAAACAGGGGGAATTACGCTCCCTGACTTCAAGCTCTACTACAAAGCCACAGTAATCAAGACAATTTGGTATTGGCACAAAAACAGACCCACAAACGAGTTGAACAGAATAGAAAACCCAAACATTAACCCAAACATATACAGTCAATTAATATTTGATAAAGGAGCCTTGGATATACAATGGGGAGATGACAGCCTCTTCAGCAGCTGGTGTTGGCAAAACTGGACAGCTACATGTAAGAGAATGAAACTGGACTACTGTCTGACCCCATACACAAAGGTAAACTCAAGTTGGATCAGAGACCTGAATGTAAGTCATGAAACCATAAAACTCTTAGAAAAAAACATATTCAAAAATCTCTTGGACATAAACATGACCAACTTCTTCATGAACATATCTCCCCGGGCAAGTGAAACAAAAGCAAAAATGAACAAGTGGGACTATATCAGGCTGTAAAGCTTCTGCACAGCAAAGGATACCATCAGTAGAACAAAAAGATCCTACAGTATGGGAGAATATATTCATAAATAACGTATACGATAAGGGGTTGAAATCCAAAATATATAAAAAACTCATGCACCTTAACAAACAAAAAGCAAATAATCCAATTAAGAAATGGGCAGAGGACATGAATAGACACTTCACTAAAGAAGAAATTCAGATGGCCAACAGGCACATGAAAAGATGCTCCACATCGCTAATCATCAGAGAAATTCAGATTAAAACCACAATGAGATATCACTTCACACCAGTGAGAATGGCTAACATCCAAACACAAACAACAACAAATGTTGGCGAGGATATGGAGAAAAGGGAACCCTCCTTCACTGCTGGTGGGAATGCAAATTAGTTCAACCATTGTGGAAAGCAATATGGAGCTTCCTCAAAAACTCAAAATAGAAATAAAATTTGACCCAGGAATTCCACTCCTAGGAATTTACCCTAAGAATACAGCAGCCCAGTTTGAAAAAGACAGATGCACCCCTATGTTTATCGCAGCACTATTCAGAATAGCCAAGAAATGGAAGCAACCTAAGTGTCCATCAGTAGATGAATGGATGAAGGAGAGGTGGTACATATACACAATGGAATATTATTCAGCCATAAGAAAACAAATCCTACCATTTGCAGCAACATGGATGGAACTAGAGGGTATTATGCTCAGTGAAATATGCCAAGAAAAAAAAGACAAGTATCAAATGATTTCACTCATATGTGGAGTATAAGAACAAAGAAAAAAGCTGAAGGAACAAAACAGCCTCAGACTCACAGAACCCATGAATTGACTAATAGTTACCAAAGGGAAAGGGACTGGGTAAGATGGGTGGGAAGGGAGGGATAAGAGGGAAAAAGGGGCATTATGATTAGGAGATGTAATGTTGGGGGAGCATGAGGAGGGCTGTACAACTCAGAGAAGACCAGTAGTGATTCTATAGCATCTCACTTCTCTTATGGACAGTGACTGTAATGGGGTTGGCGGGGGGGGATCTGATGAAGGTGTTAGTTTAATAATCATAATATTGCACATGCAATTGTAGATTAATCATCCAAAATAAATTATAATAAAAAATAAAAATAAATAAAAAATAAACCATGCTTTTCCTCAAATCATGCTAACCTCCCAGGATTGTCCACTCGGGTAAATGGCCGTCCTCGACTCTCCTTCTCTCACATGCTATACGTAATCAATCACTCATCTTTGCTGGTGGGTCTGTGAAAGGGGCCTTCTCATCAGCTCCATCACAATCATCCTAGTATAAAGTGTTTCACCCATGACATTTGTGGAATTCAGAGCTAGAATATAAATTTAATCTACATGTATACATCTGTTAACAAATCTCTTTGTATAATAGGGAATTTAAAAAAGGAGAACTTTGTTGCTCAAAAGCAGTTTACAAACAGGAGGAACATAGCCCTACGCAATGAACCTAAAGTATGCTGTGAGGAAACATAAGGGGTTGTTTTTATAGTTAAAGTCTCCCCAGGTTCCTGTACAGGTCCATTATGTAAAGGACGGATGTGCTTGTTCAATCTCGATTGATTGATGCAGGTGACAGCTGATTGGTTGATTTCCCAGCCATTTTCTGTTTTGGTACTCATATAGGACCCTGTCAGGGAATGGATCTGCTTTGGAGAATAGAATTCACTTTGCCATTCTTCCAAGGACATAGAATTCATGTATGCCTCTTGTCAATACCTGGCAGTCTGATTCCACTGTGTTTTGGGCCTCAGTAAGCCTGACAGAATCCATCTTATTTTCTGGCTTAACTGGATTTTAAAGTATCAGAACTCACATGGTTTTGTCTTATTTTCAACATCTAATTAAAAGTTAGAAATACTATTTTACTCACAGCCTGACCTTGAATGCATCTGGGCCCTTAGGGATTTTCTTCATGGCAAGAAAACAAAGGGGCTGTTTCCTTTCATTCCCTGGCCAGGCCCCCATCCTAGAGACCAGCCAGAGTGGTCACAGAGATGTGCAGAGGCAAGGCTGTGAACCTGGCTTGCAGCCCAGGACTCCTGGGATGTGACTTGTCCTTTTTGAATCTAGATTAGAGCCTGACAATGTCAAACTCCCCAGAGAACCAAGCCTGGTTCCCTTTCCCCATAAGGCACTTGACTCAGCATTTCCCCAAACATCACTGCCTGCCCAGCAGAGGGGAGAAAGATGCACCACTCATCTGGGGAGTGAGTGGTTTACACACACTCTCTGGGTGACTCGTGTTCTCTCTGCCATCCACCTGCTCACATGTCCTCAGTTTCACTACAAACAAAATTTTCTTCCAAGTGTCTACTCTAGCAAATTTCTTTCACCTGATTAGGTACAAGTTTTCAACAAACTTTCTTAAGAGAATGAAAAGTAGTTACAAATCTGTATCTCTATATATTTATATTTTATATAATATATGCATTTATACTTATATTTGTGTTTCAGTATTAGTATATGAAACCCTCCAGAGTGTGTGGTCCAGGGCAGGACCTCTTTTCCTAGACCCAAGTGTCATGGTCTTTGTCTCAGCTGTCACTATTTGGCTCCTATGTAATTTCATTTCAGACCATAATTATTGTATATAAGCTAATTACATTCCACTTAGGTCAGAAAATAAATTTCAATCTATTAATACTAATCAATTTTTTAACAGAATTTAATATCTTTGAGAAAAAAATAAATAGTTATTATATCCAGGTACATACTCCTCTCTCCACACTGTTTCCCAAAGATAGGAAGAGAAAAAGAGGACTCACTTGGATATAAATTTACCAATTTGCTTAAAAATGAAGAATGCCATTATTTAGACATTTCTCTGAAGATGTGCTTATAGAAATAAAAACTGTCTCAAAACTTTTGCAAATTATAGGCTCTATAAATAAGGATGAACTATTCAGCAAATGTTGATTTCTTTTGATTCTCAATCTTCACTTTGATATTTGAGAAAGTTATCTTTTAGCTGAAGTACTCTGCTATATTGCAACATGTAAGGTTATAAGCCACTCATGCTATACTATAAAAGCAGAAGTATCAGTTGAAAAGCATTTCATAAAGCAGGACTTAAAAGGCACTATCACTTTACAACATGGTCCACAAAAATACCTTTGAAGGTTTATCTTTTTCTGAGGATGTGGCTAGTGACCCGTGATATGCTCTCACCTCTCCCACTGAGGCGCTGTTACAAAAGAACCAAAATAGTTTGCAGTGAAGAAAGAAGTAGTTTCAGCAAATTGTTATTATTGAAAGTACATAAAACATTCAATTCCAGTTTCTTGTTTATCAGCAATTTACAGGATATTTAAAATAAAAATATGAAAATAGATTAGGTAATTTTTTTCTAACATAAAATTTGAGCTTGATTTTTCAAAACCAATTTGTGTTAAAATTTGGTGGCATGGAAATAAAGTGCTTGCCCTGACAAATATACTAAAGTTTAAAGTGCAAAGTAAAACTGAAATATCTGTGGGCTTAACCACATCTTTTGCTAAGCTGAGTAAAGCTGTTCCACTGAGTCTGCCATTTTTAACTCATATGACAACCATATTACTTAAGTAAATTCTAATTCATACATGTATTGATTTTATATACTATTTAAAAGAATGAACTATAACTACATGTACCAATGCAGAAGATTCCCAGAACATATTGTTATAGAAAAAAGGAAGTGTTCAAACCGATTCCTTTTTGTACAAATATATTAATAATGATGTAACATGCATTAATATACTCCAAGCAGAAATAGAAAACATATATAATTATATTTTGCAAATGTAGGGATTAAGTTTTATTTTCTATATCATACAGATATAGATATGGTGTAGAAAATATTTAAATAATTACTTTGCAATTAATAAAAAGATGTATTACTATATGGCATCTATAATTTTTATAATTTTTTTAGAATAATTTAAAACTTTACTACTATACACTCTTCTTTATATCAAAGTGTTAAATCTGTGACCTTATGGAGACAGTCCATTTGCCAAGCAAATTTGGGAGTTTTCTCAAAATTCTTGTCAATGAAACTAAAATGGATTACTCACCAGATTCACATTTCAAGCTACATTAACTAAAAATGAATTCATCCTAAAATAATGATTATATATAGGCAGACCTGTTTTGAAAAAAACTTCACTAATTCACACTGAATGAATAGCAAGGCAGAGTCAGTTAGAAGCATTGTTAAATCAATAGAAAAGGATTTGTCTTGATGCTGTGGTAAGCACTATGTTCATTGCCTTACCGTGAAAATCTAGTACCTATTCTCATAGTGGTTATTACAAGAAGTCATCACATCTACCAGGTAAGCACTATGTCCTTTGCTTATTTTGTGCCAAGGGCTTTACATACAGTATCATATTCACTCCTCCCACTTACTTACCTTAGGAGATCAGGACTATTATTCACAGTTTAGATGAGCACAGTGCAGATTTAGAGAGGCCAGTTTATCTGCTTAAGATCACATATCTGGAGAGAGGTGAACCAGAAAAAAGTAACAGAGTAAGGTTCTGTTACTTTTAAGCCCATTTAGCCTTTACATCTGTACTGTTTTCTACAGGAGTGAATCAACACAATCCTCTTCAAAAGAATTAGATTTAAAATAATGATTATATATCCATCTGGAAAAGTAAAGTTAGATCATGTTAATATTCCTAAATTTAAAAATGTAAATTACTGATTATTTGATACATAAAAATTTAAATCCATGTCTTTTTATATGATAATTAGTATTAAACCCAATTATTTCCTGACAAGCATTCTAGCTGTAGGCTATGCTAAAGAAATAGCTACAGACTTCTATAATTAGAATAGAATTTGAATTCATATCACATGCATTTTTAGGCATATATCCTAAAGTTAGACTTCAAAAATGAGAAATATAACTTAACCAGAATCATCATGTTGTCCTTTTGGGTTTCTACTGGTAAAAACACAAAAAAGGCAATGGCAAAAATTTGCTCTGTTTGATATTTTCCATATTTATGAATATCACCTATTTCATAAGACAATAATAAAAATGATATGAGATAACATATAAAATATTTGAACAAGGCCTGGTATCTTGGTTTTTCAGTGTATGTAAACATTAGCATTGCTATTGATGCAAATATTTCTATCAGATCATCTTAGTGGTTAGGAATGAAGTCATAAGTTTTAGAAACTTTTGTAGAGACTAAAGCAGAAATGAAATCATTGCATTTTTATAAATCTGTAAGGATTTACAACATCTTAATTGGGAACTATTTTGGTAAAAATAGCTAACAAATTTTAGAAAGATACTAAAATAAATATATTCATATTTTTAAATGATTTTTCGTAGATACAAACCCTCAATCTGTCCATTTGTCATTTATAATTATGTTTTATAATTACAAGTGCCCTCTAAGCTAAACAGTACAAATTCCAGGTGTTGTGTTGTATATATATGAAATGTAATTACAAATAATTTCTAATTTTATAATACATTTAGTTTGATACATTATGTACAATGTAGGTGATAAGGTTATCAGATTAAGTAAAAATAAATTATTTCTTAGAGGCCCACTATATAAAAGAACCAGCTAACGTTTCCTAACTCAATTCAACTCTCTTTCCTTTATATTATGCTCCCTTACAAAATTTATATTTATTTATCTATAATCTACATTGTCCAAAATGGTAGCAAATTAGTGACATGTTACTGAGCACATGAAATCTGGCAAATTCAAATTGAGAAGTGCTGTAAGCATAAATCACACATCATATTTTGAAGGCATAGAGCAAAATAAAGAGGTAAATAGTAATGATCTTTATATGAATTGTATGTTGAAATAGTAATATGTTTGATAGATTGGTTTAAAGATGTTATTTCTTCAATATAGCTACTAGAAATTTTAATGTGGCTCACATTTGTGAATCACATGTATTTGATGGAACACCATTAGTCTGTTACTAGCTGAACATGTTATGTTTCCTGGATTCTTGTCTTCTTGAAGGAAAGAATTCAGTCGAGAGACCAGATAGTAAGAAAAAACAAGCAATTTATTAGGTTAAAGCAACAAGTACACTCTTGAGACAGGAGAGTGTACTGTCAAGAAACCAGAAGCAGCCCAGCTATTAGGGTTAGGCTGGCTTTTATTTTTGTCTAAAGATGGTAAAAAAATAGTCCTTCCCTGCGTCTCACACCATTTGATTGACAGGTTGATTGACAGCTTCAGGTTATATAACCTTTTTCTCAGTGCACAGGCACCTTACCCATAAGTACCTAAGAAAGCCAACAGGGAAGCCAAAAGCACAATGCTAATTAGATTTAGATGTTATTTTAATGAGGTGGGGTTACTTTTGGACAAGGTTTCCGAACCTTGAGCGTGCCTTGTAATCAAGAAAGCCCCTGTAGTTATGAGTCTTTTGACAATTTAGGCGTCCTTGATTGGGCCTCCTGATAATCTATGTGTCCTTGACTGTGGGGCTGGGAACTAATTGGGCGTAGTGGTTGGCGAGAGAGGAGTCTTCCTTGGTGATGGGTTGACCCCTTCCGCTTATGTCTAACTAACTGCCTATTCTAAGAAACCCATAAAATATGTGTTACTATATATATATATGTGGACATACACAAATGACAAAGCTGAACAGAACTGTTTCATTTTTGTCTATTTACCACACAAACGTTACAAATTGGTTTATTTTTGTTATACTTACTGAAAGGCATATGAATTGCATGCTGAAGTTCAAGCACCCCACTATAAGAAAATACTGCTTATTCCTTATAATCATATCTATGCCACCTTGACTCACCTTCTATTTTCTAGAAATACATAACAATAAGACTTTTTGAAATATTTAGATTATACTTTTCATAATATTCAACCCTGATTATTATTTATGTAACATACCCATTCACATTTTCCATTTCTTTTCATTTTTTCTGTTTAACTGGTGTCTATTATTTTTACTGATAGTGATACTGATTTTTGATTGACATTATTATTTTACTGATACTGATTATCTTTACTGATACATATGATTTATGGAGAAAGTTACCATATGTATGTTGAGTGTTATATGCCCAATTACTAGTACAGTCTCTAGCATATAAGAGATATAGTCACATAAATTATAGAAATAAGTTAATAAGAAGGCACCAGTATATATTTTTCTGCAGAATTATTTTAACAGCTATATTGTATTGTGCATTGTAACTAATTTAGTCACTGCTGCACAGTTGTTTTTTATATTCACATTTATATTGATATCATTGTAGATATTTATCCTTTAGGCATATTTTTTACACAGATACTTTAAGTATTTATAATTATCTCTATAGGATAAATTTGTATTAATTCATTTAATAGAATGAGACATAAATAGTGCAAAGATAAATATTAGCAGGTTCCCAGAAATATTAGAATTAATTTACTTTGCCAATTCTGGCCCATTGTCTCATATATTCACCAGAATTAGGATTTTAATATTAAAGTAGATAAATGTATGAGAGAGAAGTAGAGAGAGATCTCCACCAATTTTAGAATTTTATTAAAAAGAATCTTGTTTCAATGTATATATCCTAATTATATGTAAACTAAACATTTTTGCCAATGTTTGTAAATCCATTCTATTTTTCTGTAGAAATTTGGACCTGCTTTTTACGTCTTAGGAATAATAAGAAAAACATACATATGATCAGTAGCACAGACAATTCAAACTCAATATGACCATATTAGAATCACCATAATTCACAAAGTGGGATTTTCTGGAAGCTTGTAGTTCCAAAACTATAAACTTGGGTTAGAATTAACGAGGTTTATATGATATATTTGAAATTTAAACATTTATTTCCATGGTAAAATTTTTAAAACATTATAAAATATATTAAAGGAATGATAGCTTAGTAATCTTAATAAGTAGTTCTCTGGATTATAACGTTGTAGAAAAGACCAGCAGTCAGTTTTAATGTCTTTGTTAAAGTTTAGGATATCTTGGCTGCTAATATAAATCTGTAATAAGAAATTAACATTCAGTGTAATTGTAAATGTATATGGCTCCCCTACTTTGGCATGTCTTAATGTAAAATGACATCAATAATTTCATTTTATGTAAATTCTATAAACAGACAGAATTTGTATTTTTTCTCATTTAAGCACCTACAACAGTACCAAGCCTTTATGAGACACTCAATATCTATTCATTTGAATCATAATCAATGGCCATACTTCTGTAAATGGACATATAATTTTCATTTATACTGATAAATTGTGACTAAAATACATGTTCATAAATTAATACTAGTATTCCTCTAAGAATTTAAAGAATTACTTTATTAAAATCTATCATTTGTCATCATAAAGTAGTACAGCAATTCATATTTTATTTAATCATCTCTATGGGATAACAATTACTGATATAAAAAAATAATTCATATAGGTCAAAGACACTGTATGGGAAAATAGCTTTGAAGCAGCTCAAAAGGACAAATGTGTTTGGAGAATTGAGTCATTACACAACACATGGTTTGGAAGAACCCTGAACTGAAGAAAACCAGTACCTATGGTCATCATCAAAATCACATTCCACTGGATGTATTACAGTGTTTTTCGTATCATTAATCTACAATTACACGAGCAATATTTTGGTTATAGACTACCCCCATTATCAAGTTCCAACCACGTAACCCATTACAGTCACTGTCCATTAGCGTAGTAAGATGCTACAGAATCACTACTTGTCTTCTCTGTGTTGTACAGCCCTCCCCGTACCCCACAGCTACATTATGTGTGCTAATCATAATGCCAGTTTTACCCTTTATCCCTCCCTTCCCACCCATCCTCCACAGCCACTTTTCCTTTAGTAACTGTTAGTTCATTCTTGGGTTCTGTGAGTCCACTGTTGTTTTGTTCCTTCAGTTATTTCTTTGTTTTTATACACCTCATATGAGTGAAACGATTTGATACTTGTCTTTCTCCTCGGGGCTTATTTCACTGAGCATAATACCCTCTATCTCCATCCATATTGTTGCAAATGGTGGGATTTGTTTTCTTCTTATGGCTGAATAATATTCCATTGTGTATATGTACCACATCTTCTTAATCCATTCATCTACTGATGAACACTTAGGTTGCTTCCATTTCTTGGCTATTGTAAATAGTGCTGTGATAAACATAGGGGTGCATATGTCTTTTTCAAACTGGGTTGCTGCATTATTAGGGTAAATTCCTAGGAGTGGGATTCGTGGGTCAAATGATATTTCTATTTTGAGTTTTTTGAGGTACCTCCATACTGCTTTTCACAATGGTTGAACTAATTTACATTCCCCCCAGCAGTGTAAAAGGGTTACCCTTTCTCCACATCCTTGCCAACATTTGTTGTTGTTTGTCTTTTAGATAGTGGCCATCCTTATAGGTGTGAGGTGATATTTCATTGTGTTTTTAACTTGCATTTCTCTGATGATTAGCAATGTGGAGCATCTTTTCATATGCCTGTTGGCCATCTGAATTTCTTATTTGGAGAAGTGTCTGTTCAGATCCTCTGCTCGTTTTTTAATTGGATTATTTGCATTTTGTGTGTTGAGGTGCATGAGCTCTTTATATATTTTGGATGTCAACCCTTTATCAGATATGTCATTTATAAATGTATTCTCTAATACTGTACGATGCCATTTTATTCTATTGATTGTGTCCTTTGCTGTACAGAAGCTTTTCAGCTTGATATAGTCCTGCTTGTTCATTTTTGCTTTTGTTTCCCTTGCCCGGGGAGATATGTTCATGAAGAAGTTGCTCATGTTTATGTCCAAGAGATTTTGACTATGATTTTTTTTCTAAGAGTTTTATGGTTTCATGACTTACATTCAGGTCTTTGATCCATTTCAAATTTACTTTTGTGTATGAGGTTAGACAATGATCTACTTTCACTCTCTTACATGTAGCTGTCCAGTTTTGCCAACACCAGCTGTTGAAGAGGCTGTTATTTCCCCATTGTATATCCATGGCTCCTTTATCATATATTAATTGGCCATATATGTCTGGGTTAATATCTACACTCTGTATTCTATTCCCTGGTCTTTGGGTCTGTTCTTGTGCCAGTACCAAATTGTCTTGATTACTGTAGCTTTGTAGTAGAGCTTGAAGTTGGGAAGCGAGATCCCCCCTGCTTTATTCTTCCTTCTCAAGATTGCTTTGGCTATTCGGGGTCTTTTGTGGTTCCATATGAATGTTAGAACTATTTGTCTCAGTTCATTGAAGAATGCTGTTGATATTTTGATAGGAAATGCACTGAATCTGTAGATTGCTTTAAGCAGGTTGGCCATTTTGACAGTATTAATTCTTCCTACCCAAAGAGCATAGGATGAGTTTCCCTTTGTTAGTGTACTCATTAATTTCTCTTAAGAGTGTCTTGTAGTTTTCAGGGTATAGGTCTTTCACTTCCTTGGTCTGGTTTATTCCTAAGTATATTATTCTTTCTGATGCTATTGTCCACGGAATTGTTTTCCTGATTTCTCTTTCTGCTAGTTCATTGTTAGTGTATAGGAATGCAACAGATGATGTGCATTAATTTTGTATCCTGCAACTTTGCTGAATTCAGATATTAGTTCTTGTCATTTTGGGGTGGATTCTTTAGGGTTTTTTATGTACAATATCATGTCATCTGTAAATAATGACAGTTTGACTTCTTTACCAACATGGATGCCTTGTAATTCTTTGTTTTGTACTCAGTTGAATAAAAGTGGGGAGAGTGGGCATCCCTGTCTTGTTCCTGAACTTAGATGAAAAGCTTTCAGCTTCTCACTGTTAAGAATGATGTTGGCTGTGGTTTTGTCATATATGGCCTTTATTATGTTGAGGTATTTGCCCTCTATACCCATTTTGTTGAGAGTTTTTATCATGAACACATGTTGAATTTTGTCAAATGCTTTTTCAAAAACTTTGGAGATGATCATGTGGTCTCTGTCGTTCTTTTTGTTGAGGTGGTGGATGATGTTGATGGATTTTCAAATGTTGTACCATCCTTGCAACCCTGGGATGATTCCCACTTGATCATGGTGTATGATCCCCTTGTATTTTTGAATTTGGTTTGCTAATATTTTGTTGAGTATTTTTGCATCTATGTTCATCAGGGATATTGGTCGGAAATTTCCTTTTTTTGTGTGGTGTCTTTGCTTGGTTTTGGTCTTAGAGTGATGCAGCCTTCATAGAATCAGCTTGAAAATATTCCGTACTCTTCTATTTTTTGCAAAACTTTGGATTAAAGATGGAGGAGTGAGAGGTAAGACAGAGGCTTCCTCCTAAAACAGCATATAATATGAAAATTTAACAAATACAACTACTCCTGAAAGAGCAACAGGAAAGAGGACTGCGCCAGACTTCATACACCTGGAAAAAAGAGGAGACCTCATGTAACAGGGTAACATAACAAAGCTGTGGCCCAGCAGGACCCAAGCCCTTCCCCCACCCCAGCTCACTGGCAGGAGGAAGGGAAATAGAGCAAGAAGGGAGTGGAGGATAGGGACTGTGAATACCTAACTCCAGACATCTGATATGGGAGTACAAACCTACATATCATTGTGCTTGCATGGTACTCTCATGAGTAGGGGGTTGTAAAGCTTAGACAGGCAGAATTCCTGGAGATATTGAGATTCCAGCCACCATGGAAGGCAGGGATCCATGTCTGCCTGCTCTGTGTCAAAAGAATGGTGGGTAGTCTGAGAGACTTCCTAACAAGAAAGCCCTTTGCAAGAGTGCTCATAAAGGGGCCAGGATAGCACAGGGCTTACTGCCCAGGAGAAATGACAGGTAGACAAAATTGTCCAGTTACACTCAGCACAGCAGGTTAGGAGCTATCATGATCTTCAGAAGCTCCAGCTCTTTGGCTGGCTACACAGCTGCCAGGACACCCTCTGGGATAAGCAGCCTACTGTGCCTTTCTCCTGGCCAGCCCCACCTGCCTTTCAATCCATGAAACCCTATGCTGGCGTTAGGACAGCCAGAGGGACGTTGTCTACAGCAACTACAAATGCAAAGCATAGAGGCTTATACCTGTGGGCTCGACCCACTGGTTCAGGCAGTGGAGTCAGGCATAGCAGCCAGGAAGAAGGAAACAGCTCTTTCCACAGCCAGGCACAAATACCACTCCCTTGTGGTGCCTGACATTGCTTCAAGGGCTGAGCATCTCCAGAGAGTAGAGCTTCTGGGCACTAGAGGTCTCCATATACAGTATGAAACATCAAAGGAACCTGGTTCAAAGTAAAATTATTAATACAACTAGTGATTAAGATTTAAATGACATCGACCTCAAGAATCTTCCTGAAAGGGAGTTCAAAATAAAAATCATTAACATGCTCATGGAGGTATGGAAAGATATCCAAGAACTCAGGAATTAATTCCGGTTAGAGATACAATTATTGAAGAGCACAATGGAGGGTATTAAAAGCAGATTAGATACAGTGGAGGAGAGGATAAATGAAATAAAGCAAGAGAACAGGAATACATAGAAAATGAGGCACTTAGAGATAAAAGGATCTCTAAGAATGAAAGAAGATTGAGAGAAATGTGTGACCAATCTAAATATAACAATAGTCGCATTATAGTAGTTCGAGGAAAGGAAGGGAGAGAAAAAGGGATAGAAAGTGTCTTTGAGGAGGTAATTGCTGAAAAACTCCCCAATCTGGGGGAGGAGATTGTGTCTCAGGCAATGGAGATGCACAGATCTCTCAACACAAGGGAACCAAGGAAGACAACAACAAGACATATACTAATTAAAATGGCGAAAATCAAGGATAAGGACAGACTACTAAAAGCAGCCAGAGAGAGAACTAAGATCACATACAAAGGAAAGCCTATCAGGCTATCATCAGACTTCTAAGGAGAAACCATACAGGCCAGAAGGAAGAGGCATGATGCATTTAATGCAATGAACCAAGATTACTTTATCTGGCAAGATTATCATTTAAATTTGAAGGAGGGATTAAACAATTTTCAGAAAAACAAAAGCTGAGAGAATTTACCTCCCACAAACTGTCTAAACAGTGTATTTTGGAGGGACTGCTATAGGTGGAAGTGTTCCTAAGGTTTAATAGCTCTCACCAGAGGTAATAAAACCACAGTAAAGAAAGTAGAACAGCTAAGTACTAAGCAAATACAAAATGAAATTAACTATCCCCAAAGTCAATCAAGGGACAGACAAAGAGTACAGAATATGATGCTTAATATGTAAACAATGGAGGAGGAGAAAAAAAAGACAACCTTTAGATTGTGTTTTTAGAAGCATATTAACTGAGATAAGTTAGACTCTTAGATAGTAAGGAAGTTAACTTTGAACCTTTGGAAACCATGAATCTAAAGACTGCAATGGAAATGAGTACATACCTATTGATAATCACCCTAAATGTAAATGGCCTGAATGCACCAATCAAAGGACATACAGTCACTGAATGAATAAAAAAGAAAGACACATCTGTATGCTGCTTACAAGTGACTCACCTCAAAACCAAAGACACAAACAAACTAAAAGTGAAGGGATGAAAAAGATATTTCATGCAAATAATAGGGAGAGAAAAGCACAGGTTGCAGTAGCTGTATCAGAAAAAAATAGACTTCAAAACAAAGAAAGTCACAAGATACAAGGAAGGACATTACATAAAGATAAAAGTGTCAATCCAACAAGAAGATATAAACATTATAAATATCTATGCGCCCAAATCAGAAAAAACTACGTATGTGTGACAAATACTAACACAATTCAAAGGGTAAATAGACAGCAACACATTCATTCTAGGAGACTTCAACACTCCACTCACTCTGAAGGACAGATCAACCAGGCATAAAATAAGTAAGAGGAGAGAGGCACTGAACAACACATTGGAACAGATGGACCTAACAGACATCTACAGAACTCTACATCTAAAAGTAGCAGAATACACATTCTTCTCAAGTGCACATGAAACAATTCCAAGAATAGATCATATAGTAGGCCACAAAAAGAGCTCCAGTAAATTCAAAAAGATTGAAATTGTGCCAATCAGTTTCTCAGACCACTAAGGTATGAAACTAGAAATAAATTATGCAAAGAAAATGAAGAATTCCACAAACACATGGAGGCTTCAAAACATGCTCCTAAATAACCAATGGATCAATGACCAAATAAAAACAGAGATCAAATGACAGCAATAATTCAACACTTAAAAATCTGTGGGATGCAGCAAAGGCCGTGCTATGAGGAAAGTATATTGCAATACAGGCCTACATAAGGAAAGAAGAACAATCCCATATGAGCAGTCCAAACTCACAATTAATGAAACTAGAAAAAGAAGAACAAATAAGGCCCAAAGTCAGTAGAAGGAGGGACATACTAAAGACTAGAGCAGAAATATATAAAATCAAGAAGAATAAAACAATAGAATCAGTGAAAGCAAGAGCTGACCCTTTGAGAAAATAAACAAAGTAGATAAACCCCTAGCCAGACTTATCAAGAAAAAAAGAGAGTCTACTAACATAAACAGAATAAAAAATGAGAAAGGAAAAATCACTATGAACACCACAGAAATACAAAGAATTATTAGAGAAAACTATGGAAAATTATATGCTAACAAACTAGGTAACCTAGAAGAAATGGACAACTTTCTAGAAAAATACAACCTTCCAAGGATGACTCAGAAAGAAACAAAAAATCTGAACAGACCAGTTCCAGCAATGAAATTGACCTGGTACCCAAAAACCTACCTAAGAACAAAACCCATGGACCAGATGGCATCACTGCTGAATTTTACCAAACATTTAGTGAAGACTTAATACCCATCCTCCTTAAAGTTTTCCAAGGAGGAGAAGAAGAGGGAATACTTCCAACCTCATTCTATAAGGCCAGCATCACTCTAATACCAAAACCAAGAAGAGACACCACAAAAAAAGGAAATTACAGACCATTCTCCCTGACGAACATAGATACAAAAATAGTCAACAAAATACTAGCAAACCAAATTCAAAAATACAACAAAAAGATCATCCATTATGATCAAGTAGGATTTATTCCAGGGATTCAAGATTGGTACAATATTCAAAAATCCATCAACATCATCCACTACATCAATAAAAAGAAGGAGAGAAGCCACATGATCATCTCCATTGATGCTGAAAAAGGATTCCACAAAATTCAACATCCATTTATGATAAAAACTCTCAACTAAATGGGTATAGAAGGCCACTACCTCAACATAACAAAGGCCATATATGACAAACCCACAGCCAACATTATTCTTAACAGCAAGAAGCTGAAAGCTTTTCCTTTAAGATTGGGAACAAAACAAGGATGCCCACTCTCCCCACTTCTATTCAACATGGTACTGGAGGTCCTAGCCATGGCAATCAGACAACACGAAGTAATAAAAGGCATCCAGATTGACAAGGAAGAGTTTAACTGTCCCTGTTTGCAGATGACATGATATTGTAGATAAAAAACCTTAAAGAATACACTCCAAAACTACCAGATCTTATCTGAATTCAGCAATGTTCTGGGATACAAAATTAATACCCAGAAATCTGTGGCATTCCTATACACTAACAATTAACTAGCAGAGACACAAATCAGGAAAACAATTCAATTCCCAGTTGCATCAAAAAGAATAAAATACCTAGGAATAAACCTAAGCAAGGAAGTGAAAGACCTATACTCTGTAAACTACAAGACACTTATGAGAGAAATTAAAGAAGATACCAATAAATGGAAACATATCCCATGCTCATGGATAGGAAGAATTAATATTGTCAAAATGGCCATCCTGCCTAAAGCAATCTACAGATTCACTGCACTTCCTGTAAAAATACCAACAGCATTCTTCAACAAACTAGAGAAAATTATTCTGAATTCATATGGAACTGCAGAAGACCCAAAAAAGCCAAAGCAGTCCTAAGAAGGAAGAATAAAGCTGAGGAGATTATGCTCCCCATCTTCAAGTTCTAGTACAAAGCCACAGTAATCAAGACAATTTGGTATTTGCACAAGAACAGACCCATAAACCAATAGAACAGACTAAAGAGGCCTGATATAAACCCAACCATATATGGTCAATTAACATATGATAAAGGAGCCATGGACATACAATGGGGAAATGACAGTCTCTTCAACAGCTGGTGTTGGCAAAACTGGACAGCTACATTCAAGAGAATGAAAGTGGATTTTGTTTAACCCAATACACAAAAGTAAACTCGAAATGGATCAAAGACCTGAATGTAACTCATGAAACCATAAAAATCTTAGAAGACAACATTGGCAAAAATCTCCTGAATATAAGCATGAGCAACTTCTTCTAGAGCACATCTCCTCGAGCAAGGGAAACAAAAGCAAACATGAACTCATGGGACTTCATCAAACTAAAAAGTTTCTATATGGCAAAGGACACCATCAACAGAACAAAAAGGCATCCTACAGTATGGGATCATTTATTTGTAAATGACGTATCCGACAAGGGGTTAACATCGGAAATATGTAAATAATTACATGCCTCAACACCCAAAATACAAATAATCTGATTAAAAAATGGGCTGAGGATATGAAGAGACAGTTCTCCAAAGATGAAATTCAGATGGCCAGCAGACACATGAAATGATGCTCCACATCACTAATCATCAGGGAAGTGCAAGTTAAAACCACAATGAAATATCACCACATACCTGTAAGGATGGCCACTATCTAAAAGACAAACAACAACAAATGTTGGCGAGGATGTGGAGAAAGGGGAACCCTCCTATACTCCTGGTGGGAATGTAAGCTAGTTCAACCACTGTGGAAAGCAGTATTGAGGTTCCTCAAAAAACTAAAAATAGAAACAGCTTTTGACCTGGGTACCCCCCTCATTGGAATTTACCCAAAGAAAACAAGTTCTCAGATTCAAAAAGACATATGCACCTCTATGTTTATCACAGCACTTTTTACAATAGCCAAGATATGGAAGCAACTTAAGTGTCCATCAGTAGATGAATGGTTAAGAAGATGTGGTACATATACACAATGGAATACTATTCAGCCATAAGAAAGTAACAAATCCTACCATTTGCCACAACATGGATCGAGCTGGAGGATATTATGTTCAGTGTAATAAGCCAGGCAGAAAAGACAAGTGCCAAATGATTTCCTTCACTTGTGGAGTATAACAATGAAACAAAACTAAAGGAACAAAATAGCAGCAGACTCAGAGACTCCATGAAAGAACTAGTGGTTAACAAAGGGGAGGGGTGTGGGTCGTCAGCTGGGGAGGGAAGGAGAAGGAGATTGAGTGGTAGTATGTTTTGTACACATCGTGTGGGGGATCACGGGGAAAACACTAGCAGAGAGAAGGCAAATAGTGAATCTGTGGCATCTTACTACACTGATGGACAGTGACTGCATTGGTGCATGGGTGGGGACTTGATAATATGGGTAAATGTGGTAACCGCATTGTTTTTTCATGTGAAACCTTCATAAAAAGTGTAATAATACCTTACTAAATTTTTTTTTAAATAGAAGGGAAGAAATGGAAAATAGAATAAAGTAATTTACTGTTTTATAAGTAACAGGAAGGAGTCAAGCTATAGCTTACAAAGATTACATACTAAGTATGGAATAGGAATTTGAGGGCATTAGAAAAGATCAAGGACAATGTTAACAGGTGGAACAAAAACACAAATAATAAATACCAAAATTTAAAAGGAAAAAAAAACTTTAAGGAGAATGGGTATTATGTCTTTTCTATGTGAATGATAAAATTCAGCATTGAATCCATCTGGCCCGGGGTTTTGTTCTTGGGTAGTTTTTGAACTAACAATTCAATTTTGTTGCTGGGAATTGGTCTGTGTAGATTATCTGTTTCTTCTTTGGTCAGTCTTGAAAGGTTGTATTTTTCTGGAAATTTGTCTATTTCTTCTAGGTTATCCAGCTTGTTAGCATATAGATTTTCATAGTATTCTCTAATAATTCTTTGTATTTCTGTTGTGTCCATAGTGATTTTTCATTTGTTATTTCTGATTCTGTTTATGTGTGTAGATTCTCTTTTACTCTTAGTAAGTCTGACTAGGGGTTTATCTACTTTGTTTATTTCCTCAAAGAACCAGCCCTTGGTTTCTCTTATTTTTTCTATTGTTTTATTCTTCTCAATTTTATTTATTTCTTCTCTGATTTTTATTATATCCCTCCTTCTTCTGACATTGGGCATCATTTGTTCTTCTTTTTCCAGTTTCAATAATTGTGATTTTAGACCATTCATTTGGGATTGTTCTTCCTCTTTTAAATAAGCCTGGATTGCTATATACTTTCCTCTTAGATCTGCCTTTGCTGCATCCTACCGAAGTTGGGGCATTGTGCTATTGTTGTCATTTGTTTCCATATATTGCTTTATCTCTGTTTTAATTTGGTCATCGATCCATTGATTATTTAGGTGCATGTTGTTTAGTCTCCATGTGTCTGTGAGCCTTTTTGTTTTCTATGTACAATTTGTTTCTAGTTTTATAACTTTGTGATCTGAGGAGTTGGTTGGTAGAATTTCAGTCTTTTACTGAGGCTCTTTTTGGGGTCTAGTGTGTCATCTATTCTGGAAAATGTTCTATGTGCACTTGAGAAGAATGTGCATTCTGTTGCTTTTGGGTGTAGAGTTCTGTAGATGTCTGCTAGGTCCATCTGTTCTAGTGTGTTGTTCAGTGCCTCTGTGTCCTTACTTATTTTCTGTCTGGTTGATCTGTCCTTTGGAGTGAGTGGTGAGTTGAAGTCTCCTAAAATGAATGCATTGCATTCTATTTCCCCCTTTAATTCTATTAGTATTGGTTTCACATATGTAGGTGCTCTTGTGTTGGGTGCATAGATATTTATAATTGTTATATCCTCTTATTGGACAGACCCCTTTATCATTATGCAATGTCCTTCTTTATCTCTTGCTACTTTCTTTGTTTTGAAGTCTATGTTGTCCAATACAAGTAGTGCAACACCTGCTTTTTTCTCCCTACTGTTTGCATGAAGTATCTTTTTCCATCCCTTCACTTATAGTCTTTGTATATCTTTGGGTTTGAGGTGAGTCTCTTGTAGGCAGCATGTATATGCGTCTTGCTTTATCCATTCTATTACTCTGTGTCTTTTGATTGGTGCATTCGGTCCATTTACATTTAGGGTGATTATCAATAGATATGTACTTATTGCCATTGCAGTCTTTGGATTCTTGGTTACCAAATGTTCAAGTGTACCTTCTTCACTATCTAACCATCTAACTTAACTCTCTTATTATGCTATTATAAACATAGTCCGATGATTCTTTATTTCTCTCCCTTCTTATTCTTCCTCCCCCATTCTTTATATGTTAGGTGTTTTATTCTGTACTCTTTTGTGTTTCCTTTTACTGCTTTTTTGGATAGTTAATTTTATTTTTTGCCTTTAGTTAGTATTTACTTGGTCTGCTTTCTTTGCTATGATTTTATTTTCTCTGGTGACATCCTTTTAGCCTTAGGAGTGCTTCCATCCAGAGCAGTCGCTTTAGAATATCCTGTAGAGGTGGTTTGTGGGAGATAAATTCCATCAACTTTTCCTTATATGGAAATTATTTAAACCCTCCTTCAAATTTAAATGATAATTGTGCTGGATACAGTATTCTTGGTTCAAGGACCTTCTGTTTTATTGTATTAAATATATCATGCCATTCTCTTCTGGCCTGTAAGGTTTCCATTGAGAAGTCTGATGATAGCCTGATGGGTTTTCCTTTGTAGGTGATCTTTTTTCTCCCTCTGGCTGCTTTTAGTACTCTGTCCTTGTCTTTTATCTTTGCCATTTTAATTATTATGTGTCTTGGTGTTGTCCTCCTTGGATCTCTTGTGTTGGGAGATCTGTGGATTTCCATGGTCTTAGAGACTACTTCCTTCCCCAGCTTGGGGAAGTTTTCAGCAATTATTTCTTCAAAGACACTTTCTAACCCTATTTGTCTCTCTTCTTCATCTGATATCCCTATAATGCAAATATTGTTCCATTTGGATTTGTCACACAGTTCTCTTAATATTCTTTCATTCCTAGAGATCCTTTTATGTCTCTCTGCCTCAGCTTCTCTGTATTCCTGTTCTCTGATTTCTATTCCATTAACAGTCTCTTGCACCTCATACAGTCTGCTCTTATGTCCTTCTATTGATTGTTTCATTTCTGTTATCTCTCTCAGGACTTCATCCCTTAGCTCTTGCATATTTCTCTGCAGGTCCATCAGCACGATTGTGACTTTTATTCTGAATTCTTTTTCAAGAAGTTTGGTTATATCTATCTCATCAGGCTCTCTATCTGGGGTTGTCTGAGTGATTTTTGACTGGGCCAGATTCTTCTACTTTTTGTGGTGATAGATGTGCTCTCTGGCATGTGGCGCATGTATCAGCTGGGAGAACAAAGTCCCTTCCTACTTTCTGGTCACCTTGCCCTTCTCTGCTGCCTGTGCTTGTTACTGGTACACAGGAAGCATTCTCTAAGATAATCTCCGGAGCCTCCATGTGTGGGGTGGCCCTCGGGATTGCTTAGGACACTGCAGGCAGTGCAGACACACCATGTGTGTTCTCCTGCGAGAACAGTGCCCCTTCGTGGCTTTTCAACCTTGCTCTGCCTACCTCTGTGCCAGGCAGCTGTGTGCAGGGGGCAGCCTCTGGGACTGTCCCGTTTAGCTGTGTGCTGGGAGAAGACTCTGTGTGGTTGCTGTGGGCAGGGCTGTTCCCTGGCTGCTCTGCAGCTGTGGTGAGTCAGCTGGTTTGCTTGTAGCATCGGCCAGGGATAATGAGTGGCAAGCTGCTTATCTCCATGATGGGCTTTGGAGCTACATTACTACCCAGGATGTTAGCGTGCCTGACGTTCCTTAAGATTCCCAGCCTGCTGGGCTGAGTGTGTCAGGACGATTTTGTCCAGCTGTTGGGCCCCTGTCCCTTTAAGACTTTTAAAAAGTGCCAGCTTTTCTTTTGTCCCAAGGGAGCCAGCTGTGGGGATCCGCTTGCTGTCTCCATCTCAGATTTTACTTTTCTATTTCTCTAATATCCAGTACACCATGCAGTGTGTGTCTGTGCTCCTGGTGCAGATTACTAGGGCTGGTTATTTAGTATACTTGTGATTCCACTCCCTCCCCACTCTTATTCTTTTCCTCCAGCCAGTGAGCTGAGGTGGGGGAGTGCTCAAATCCTTCCAGGTCATGGCTTTGTATCTTACCTTTTCTGTGAGATTCTGAGTTCTCACAGATGTAGATGTAACCTGGCTGTTGTACTGTATCTTCTGATCTCTCTTTTAGGAATAGTTGTATTTGTTGTATTTTCAAAAATATATATGGTTTTGGGAGGAGATTTCTGCCACCCTACTCATGCCACCGTCTTTAGCTGTCCCCTGTCACTAACTTTTAATACACTATTCTGATACACTATAACTTTTAATACACCCAGCTGTTACCTCAGAGAATTGCTTGGTGTCGCGATAGTCATCAATGAAGATTTTTGGAAGTGAAGATTCAATTTTCTATACTATATTTGGAGGTAAACCCTAAGTGTGATTAGACAACACAAATAATGACTGATTTATTTTTTCAATATTATATAATATTTTATTATAACTTCATATTTCCTTAATATTCTATTTACATAATTAATGATTTTCAAATTGAAATTAAATTTTGTAAGTGGAATTTAAAACTGACTTTGTTTTGATAGATAATAGACTAGTTTGTATAAAAATCATTATTCGTCTTTGGGATTTGAATAATTTTACTTTTCCTTTACATAGGGTCTACACATGACTGAAATTAGGATACTGCAATGGCCAGGGGTTTATAATCAGGGCCGCTATTAAGGAATAACTTGATTGAAGTTTAGCAAGTTATTGCTGCATAACTGTTTTTTCAACTACATAAAGGAATATTCTAAGTCAGGTAGTGCCTATGAAATATGACTGATATAAGTTACTGTGAGATAATAAAAAATGTATATTGGTCTCCACCCCTGGTTCCTGACATAGGGCTCCCAAAACCCTTGTAATTTCCTAAGTGATAAGAGCACTAGGAGCATCTTTTATTCTAATACTTGGCCTTTGACCCTGGTTGCTGTCACAGGGCTCCTGAAACTCTTGTAATTTCCTAGGTGATAGGAGACACTTTTGTTCTAATGATTTAACTTTGGGAGAGCTTTGAATGACTCCTGGATGGTCACCAGAAAGAACAAGCCCTGATTAGAAACTTCGAATTTTTAGCCCCATTCCCCATTTTCCTGAGAGAGTAGAGGGACTAAAATGGAAAGAATAGTTGATCATGCCTATGTGAGGTAGATTCCATAAAATTCCAACAGTATGGGGTTGGACAAACACACCTGAACACATCTATGTACAAGAAGGGAGATGCATCCCAAATCCACAGGGATGGAAGCTCTTGTGCTCAGGACCCTCCCAGACCTCACCCTATGTATCCTTCATCTGGCTCTTCATCTGTATCCTTTATCATATCATGTAGTAAACTGGTGAACTTAAGTGTATCCCTGGTTCTGTGAGCTGCTCTAGCAAATTAATTGAACCCAAAGAGGGGGCTGTTGAAACCTCTGATCTGTAGCCAAGCAGGGTTTGAGCAGGCTTGTGGGACTGAGCCTTTAACATGTGGGATATGACACTATCTCCAGATAAATTGTTTTAGAATGAGGTAACTGTAAGACACCCAGCTAGCACCTCACAAAATTGCTTGGTGTGGAGAAAGTCTCCCACACATTTGGTCACCAGAAGTGTCAGAAGTGAAGTGCTCTGTGAGTAGTAAAGGAGACACATAAGTAGCACTTAACTTGTGCTTGATTTATTTCCTTCAGAGTATCAAGAAGAATACGCTAAAATATATGTTAAAGGAATGAATGTTAAGCCTATTATATTTATCAACCTCATTCTCCTTTTCTTTGTCTATCAGTCACTGCTATTCTAAGACAAATTTTATTTTTAAGCCTATTCCAAGATATTCACATCTTTAGAAAGATGTTTTTGCCAATCCACTTCGGTTACACTGTCACAGTGACACCAAAAAAGCCTCACAATTTTATCAAGATTTTAAAACATTACTTTAAACACATATTCTAGTTGCGATGTTATAATTAATTTATAAAACATTGGCATCATATACATAATATATAATAATCTTACAAATTAAAAGATCTACATGATAGACTCACTTGGGAAGAGAACGTTCAATTTTTCTTAAACTTTATGTCAATAATATAAAATGTCAATTACCAGAAACAAGAAAATGTAACTTAATCCAGTTACTCTTTTTAATTGACCAAAGTCATCTGAAGGAAAAAAATATTGAAATATTAGAAACTATAAAACATAACAAATACTTCCAGGAAGATGGTGGCGTGAGCAGAGCGGCAGAAATCTCCTCCCAAAACTATATATATATATCTATGAAAATACAGCAAATACAACTATTCCTAAAAGAGAGACCAGAATACACAGGAAAGGGCACAGCTTGCAGCTATACCTGAGAGGACATGGCTCTCCGTGAGGCAGGTAAGATATGGAGCCGTGACCCGGCGGGACCTGAGCACTCACACACCACAGTGTAAGCGTGGGAGGAGATGATTCAGAGCCGGGAGGGAGTGGAAGTACACTCCGCGAAATAACCAGCCTCAGTGATCTGCGTGGGGAGTGCTGACACACATTGTACAGTGTAGCAGAGATTGGAGACACAGAGGGTGAAGGATCTGAGCAGGGAACATGCCAGGGTGCTTGCAGCTGGCTCCAGGGAAGGGCAAAAAAAAAGAAAACTTCTGCTTTTGTCAGTGGTCTTAAAGAGACAGTAGCAAGCAGAGAGGACGGATCGCCCCAGCATCCTCAGCCCAGTAGGCTGGGAGTCCTGGGCAGTTTCGGACCCCTTAGATGGCGACAGGGAAAAGGTGGTCACACTTAGACTTCTCACAGTGATCAACAGCCTCCCATTAGTTCCCACCCTGGACAGAGCTATAAAGGGCCCTGCAGAGTGGCATGGCCATGGATGCGGAATAGTGGAGCAACAGTGCCACCTACAGCATCCCCACAGAATCTACAACCGGTGGGGTTTTTTTTTCTTTTTTTCTTTTGTTTTTGTTGTTTTGTGTTGCTTTGTTTTGCTTTTTCTTCTTTCTTTTTTCTTTTCTTTTCCTTCTTTTATTCCTTCTTTTTTCTTTTTTCTTTTTAAAGTCTTAAAGAACCCAGGTGACATACATGGCCTACCAGCAACCACTTCTATAACCATGAAAAGACAAAGGAATATGGTCCAGACTAAAATCAACCAGACAACTCCAGAGAGGGAGCCTGAAGGGATGGAAATGCACACTCTTCCTGAAAAAGAATTCAGAATAAAAGTCATAACCATGCTGATGGATCTACAGAGAAATGTGCAAAAGCTGAGGGAGGAAGTGAGTGAAGTGAAGAAAGACAATGCAGAAATCAGACAAGCGATCAATGGGCTTAACAGCAGACTGGATGAGATGCAGGAGACTGTTAATGGAATAGAAATAAGACAACAGGAATACAGAGAAGCTAAGGCAGAGAGACATAAAAGGATCTCTAGGAATGAAAGAATATTAAGAGAACTGTGTTACCAATCAAAACATAAAAATATTCGCATTATAGGAGTACCAGCAGAAGAAGAGAGAGAAAAAGGGATAGAAAGTGTCTTTGAAGAAATAATTGCTGAAAACATTCCCATGCTGGGGAAGGAAATAGTCTCGCAGTCCACGGAAGCCCACAGATCTCCCAACACAAGGGACCCAAGGAAGACAACACCAAGACACATAATAATTAAAATGGCAAAGATCAAAGATAAAGAGAGAGTATTAAAGGCAGCTAGAGAAATAAAAATGATCACCTACAAAGGAAAACCCATCAGACTATCATCAGACTTTTCAACTGAAACCTTACAGGCCAGGAGAGAATGGCATGATATCTTTAACGTAATGAAACAGAACGGCCTTGAAAAAAGAATATTGTATCCAGCATGATTATCATTTAAATATGACGGAGGGATTAAACAATTTCCAGACAAATGAAAGTTGAGAGAGTTTGCCTCTCATAAGCCACCACTACACGATATCTTAAACGGACTGCTCTAGAATGAAGAAACCCTAAGGCTAAAAAGCTGTCACCAGAGAAAATAAAATCATAGCAAAGGAAGCAGACCATCCAAATGCTAACTAAAGGCAAAGAATAAAACACCTAGTATATAAAGAATGGAGGAGGAAAAATAAGAAGGGAGAGAAATAAAGAAACATCAGACGGTGTTTAAAATAACTGAACAAGACAGTTAAGTTAGATTGTTAGATAGTAAAGAAGCAACCTTTGAACATTTGGTAACCACGAATCTAAAGCCAGCAATGGCAATAAGTACATATCTATTAAAAATCACCCTAAATGTAAATGGACTGAATGCACCTATCAAAAGACAAAGAATAACAGAATTGATAAAAAAAACAAGACCCATCGATATGCTGCTTACAAGAGACTCACTCCAAACCCAAAGATATACACAGAGTAAAAGTGAAGGGATGGAAAAAGATACTTCATGCAAACAACAAAGAGAAAAAAGCAGGTGTTGCAGTACTTGTATCAGACAAAATAGATTTAAAAATGAAGAAAGTAGCAAGAGATAAAGAAGGACATTACATAATGAAAAAGGGGTCAGCCCAACAAGAAGATATAACCATTATAAATATATATGCACCCAACACAGAAGCGCTAGCATATGTGAAACAAATACTAACAGAAGTAAAGGAGGAAATAGAAAGCAATGCATTCATTTTAGGAGACTTCAACACATCACTCTTTCCAAAGGACTGATCAATGAGACAGAAAGTAAAGACACAGAGGCACTGAACAACACACTAGAACAGATGGACCTAACAGACATCTACAGAACTCTGCACCCAAAAGCAGCAGGATACACATTCTTCTCAAGTGCACATGGAACATTTTCCAGAATAGACCACATACTAGGCCACAAAAAGAATCTCAGTAAATTCAAAAATATTGAAATCCTACCAAACAACTTCTCAGATCACAAAGGTATGAAACTAGAAATAAATTTCAGAAAGAACTCAAAAAGGCTCAGAAATACATGGAGACTTAACAACATTCTCCTAATTAAACAATGGGTTAATGACCAAATCAAAACAGAAATCAAAGAACATATGGAGACTAATAACAACAACAACACAAAGCCCCAGATTTTTTGGGACCCAGCAAAGGCAGTTCAAGAGGAAGTATATTGCAATCCAGGCCTATGTAAAGAAGGAAGAACATTCAAAAATGAATAGTCTAAAGACACCATTACTGAAATTGGAAAAAGAAGAACAATTGAGGCCCAAAGTCAACAGAAGGAAGGACATAATAAAGATCAGACAAGAAATAAATAAAATTGAGGAGAATAAAACAATAGAAAAAAAATCAATGAAATAAAGAGCTGGTTCTTTGAAAAAATATTAAAATAGATAAACCCCTGGCCAAACTCATTAATAGAAAAAGAGAGTCTACACATATATACAGAATCAGAAATGAGAAAGAAAAAATAATGAAGGATCCCACAGAAATACGAAGAATTAGAAGAGAATATTATGAGAATCTATATGCTAACAAGCTGGAAAACATAAAAGAAATGGACAACTTCTTAGAAAAATACAAGCTCCCAAGACTGACTAAGCAAGAAACAAAAACCTAAATAGACCAATCACCAGCAACGAAATTGAATCGGTAATCAAAAAACTACCCAAGAACAAAACTCTTGGACTTGATGGATTCACCTCTGAATTCTACCAGACATATAGAGAAGTAACACCCATTCTCCTTAAAGTTTTCCAAAAAATAGAAGAGGAGGGAATACTTCCAAACTCATTCTATGAAGCCAGCATCACTCTAACACCAAAACCGGGTAAAGACCTCACCAAAAAAAAAAAATAGGGACCAATATACCTGATGAACGTAGATGGAAAAATACTCAACAGAATATAAGCAAACCGAATTCAAAAATACATCAAGAGGATCATACACCATGATCAAGTGGGATTCATCCCAGGGATGCAAGGATGGTACCACATTCGAAAATCCATCAATATCATCCACAACATCAACAAAAAGAAGAACAAAAACCACATGATCATCTCCATAGATGCTGAAAAAGCATTTGACAAAATTCAGCATCCATTCATGATTGAAACTGTCAACAAAATGGGTATTATAGATGGCAAGTACCTCAACATCATAAAGGCTATATATGACAAACGCACAGCTAACATCATACTTAATGGTTAGAAGGTGAAAGCTTTTCATCTAAGATCAGGAACAAGACAGGGATGCCCACTCTCTGCACTGTTATTCAACATAGTACTGCATGTCCTAGCCATGGCAATCAAACAAAACAAAGACATACAAGGCATCCAGATTGGTAAAGAAGAAGTCAAATTGTCACTATTTGCTGATGACATGATACTGTACATAAAAACCCTAAAGAATCCGCTCCAAAACTAGTAGAACTAATATCTGAATTCAGTAAAGTTGCAGGATACAAAATTAACACACAGAAATCTGTTGCTTTCCTATACACTAATGATGAACTAACAGAAAGAGAAATCAGTAAAATAATTCCATTCACAATTGCATCAAAAAGAATAAAATACCTAGGAATAAACCTAACGAAGGAAGTGAAATTCCCGTTCTCTGAAAACTAAAAGACACTCCTAAGAGAAATTAAAGAGGACACTAACAAATGGAAATGCATCCCATGCTTTTGGCTAGGAAGAATAAATATTGTCAAAATGGCTATACTACCTAAAGCAATCTACAGATTCAACGCAATCCCTATCAAACTGCCAACAGCTTTCTTCAATGAACTTGAACAAATAATCTAAAATTCATATGGAACCACAAAGACCCCGATAGCCCAAACAATCCTGAGAAGGTGGAATAAAACAGGGGGAATTATTCTCCTTGACTTCAAGCTCTACTACAAAGCCACAGTAATCAAGACAATTTGGTATTGGCACAAAAACAGACCCACAGACCAGTGGAACAGATTGGAAAATCCAAACATTAACCCAAACATATATGGTCAATTAATATTTGATAAAGGAGCCTTGGATATACAATGGGGAGATGACAGCCTCTTCAGCAGCTGGTGGTGTAAAAACTGGACAGCTACATGTAAGAGAATGAAACTGGACTACTTTCTAGCTCCATACACAAAGGTAAACTCAAGGTGGATCAAAGACTTGAATGTAAGTCATGAAACCATAAAACTCTTAGAAAAGAATATACGCAGAAATCTCTTGGACTTAAACATGAGCGACTTCTTCATGAACATTTCTCCCTGGGGAAGGGAAACAAAAGCAAGAATGAACATACGGGGCTATGTAAAGCTGAAAAGCTTCTGTAGAGCAAAGGACACCATCAGTAGAACAAAAAGACATCCTACAGTATGGGAGAATATATTCATAAATGACGTATCTGATAAGGGGTTGACATCCAAAATATATAAAGAACTCACTCACCTTAACAAACAAAAAGCAAATAATCCAATTAAGAAATGGGCAGAGGACATGAATAGACACTTGTCTAAAGAAGAAATTCAGATGGCTAACAGGCACATGAAAAGATGCTGCACATCGCTAATCATCAGAGAAATGCAGATTAAAACCACAATGAGATATCATCTCACACCAGTGAGAATGTCCAACATCCAAAACACAAACAACAACAAATGTTGGCAAGGATGTGGAGAAAAGGGAACCCTCCTACACTGCTGGTGGGACTGCAAATTAGTTCAACCATGTGGAAAGCTGTATGGAGCTTCCTCAAAAACCTCAAAATAGAAATACTATTTGACCCAGGAATTCCACTCCTAGGAATTTACCCTAAGACTGCAGCAGTCCAGTTTGAAAAAGACATATGCACTCCTTTGTTTATTGCAGCACTATTTACAATAGCCAAGAAATGGAAGCATCCTAAGTGTCCATCAGTAGATGAATGGATAAAAAGAGGTGGTACATATACACAATGGAATACTATTCAGCCATAAGAAGAAAACAAATCCTACCATTTGTAACAACATGGATGGAGCTAGAGGGTACTATGCTCTGTGAAATAAGCCAAGCCGAAAAAGACAAGTATCAAATGATTTCACTCATATGTGGAGTATAAGAACAAAGAAAAAAACCTGAAGGAACAAAACAGCAGCAGACTCACAGAACCCAATAATGGATTAATAGTTACCAAAAGGAAAGGGACTGGGGTAGATGGGTGGGAAGGGAGGTATAAGAGGGAAAAAGGGGCATTATGATTAGCAGACCTAATGTTCGGGGGCATGGGGAAGTCTGTACAACTCAGCGAAGACAAGTAGTGATTCTATAGCATCTCACTGCGCTGATCGAAAGTGACTGTTATAGGGTTGGTCAGGGGGGCCTGATGAAGGGGGTAGTTTAATAACCATAATATTGCACATGTAATTGTAGATTAATGATACCAAAAAAAAGTATAAGAAAACATAACAAATATGTATTTACTTACAAAGTGCTGTTTAAAAATTAATTTTTTATTAATATCACAACTATTTAACTTTCTGATTTTCTGTGAAATGTCCTATAAAATCTGAATAAAGAACACATATTTAGCACAAGAATAGCAGTAAATGGAAATTACACTGTGCAAAAGTATCCTCTAAACAGTATTACATTTACTAGGTATAGTTTCTGGTTATTCTTCCTTTGAGGTTATCAATAATTTTTGTAAGATCTATAATTGCATGTGAATATGTGTAGAATCTAATATCACATTTTGGACATAGACATCTGGTAAAAAATGAAAACAATTGTTCAGACAGGAGATATCATAAGGTTGAAATTCATACCTCTTTTTTTTCCCCCTCCTGGTTTCTGTACCCCTGGGAAGTCTTCTCTACTTGAGACTGATTTTAGGGTAGACAACATCTTTGGAAACAGGAAATATAGAATTATAATACTGTTTATATATTATATAGATAGAATTACAGTCTGAGGACCAGGGTATATAAAGGCAAAATACATAGAACACTAAGAAGTGCAGTCATTGCTTGCAGTGAAGTGATATGCTTGAAGTTTGACTGAAATTACTTGAAAACTAATGTGAATAGTAAAGGGGAAAATAATTAGCCAACTCTAAAAATCAAATGCCTATTCAAATATGTACAAAAATATTTTGTATACTTTTCATCTACTTTATTACTAAATCTAATGCACTACAACTATTTTGTGATACTATTTTAACAGTTGCAAATATATCTATGAATATATATTTGTAAAGCTAAAAATTACTGGAGCTATTTTTCTATGCAAAGCTTTTGTCACATATGAAATGCTAACTGAGAAGCTGTACAGAAGCCAAGTGTTAATTATTTCTACATGAGTAGCTTGTCTTTTACTATAGTGTCTGAGGCCAGATACTAGATAATTCCACTTCAGTTGTGGGAGTAATTTGTTTGATACTGATATCAGTTTTTTCAATATAGTTCATCAGTTAATTCCAAGAGAATACAATGGTTTAAATCACAAACACACCAGCGAAAATTCCAGTTGGTAGGATATAAAATTACAGATATATATTGAATTATCTATTTTACATATATAGAAAATAAAATAAAAATAGAAATATGAAATTTACTTTTGGACAAGGTCTTCAGACCTTGCACATGCCCTATAATCAGGGGAGCCCCTGTAGAAATTTACTATTTTTTCCTTGAATGTGTTTTCTATATGTTTTATTGGGATAAATCTGAAATAAAATAATAAGACAAATTGTGAGATACATGATTTTGTAGACCACAGTAATGTAGCTCTAAATTATAGAGTTAATTTGGATTTAAACTATTCCTCCATCATTCATTTATGAATATTTTTCAAAAATATTTATCAGACAACTCTGTTCTGAGAATTTTGTGTACAATGAGAATTGTCAGTACAGTGTTGATAAGGTATTTGTTGCTCTCAAAAGACATGGGGTAAGCTGTAGTGGTTGTAGGTAAATGCAATAATGAATGATAAGACTTGGGATGAGTATATGAACAGAATACTGAAGTACATTATAAAGCCATTTAACCGTTCTTCTGGCTATGTAAAGAGAAACTCCATGTAAAGTGATTGCTGAGTGAAAGTAAGCAGGACCCAAAGGAGAGGACATGTAGATGGAAGGAAATGACGGAGGAAATTCTATACAGAGGAAGGACTCACATACCAAAAGGTGGAAAGTAAACACACCCAGTTCGGGAAGTAACCAAATGGTCTGATGTGTAGAGACCTCAAGAAAGAATATGATTTATCAATTAAGGTAACAAGTGATTCATCATGAAGGATGGTTATTTTTAGTGAAAATATTTGGATGTTTTCTAAGGCTTTACTGTTTGTGCTTTGGAAGTAATTGCTGAAAATCAAACCTTTTAACAATGTTAGGAGAAATGCTGAGCTGATATCTTAATGGGAGATAAAAAACACTTCTTTTTTATTGTCAAGTATATGTTTATATTTTCCTTTTTAACAATGGTTTATATTTGGCCAAATATTAACTTAATGATTCTTCATTTTTTTTAATTATATGATAAGCTTTAGAGAACAGGGATTATTAGATTGTTGTTTACTACCTTACTTAACACCACATATAGATATGTATATCATTAGCTCAGTTTTTTAAAATTTTAATTATGAGGTCAGTTTATACAATTCAATGCTATGTCACTGTACTGAATCCCACTCATCCCTCTTATGAATTTATGATACTCATCCCAAACCCATACAAAGAGAAATACACGTGATTAACAGAAAGACCTTCAAGCTATGTACTTCTGACTGAAAATAATAAATCATATTTCTTAATGAATATCAGCACATTGGCTAACTGCTGCATGAAGTCCTAAGAATAATGAAAATATTTTAATCCGATATGCTGAGATAAGAATTAAATGCCTGAGAAGCCAACAAAAGATAAGCGGAGTACTACCAAACAGACTAAATTTCCTCACAGTTCCAAACTAAGAGTCATCTGGAATCATTTTATATAATACACATTTGTATTTTTACAATGCTATAGTAAAAGTTTAACATAAAATGCAAAGAAAGTGTTCTCATGCTCAAAGAATTTAATTTTGTGTTTTAGTTTCAGATATCTAAAATACATTTTTAAAGTGTGCCTTATGTAAAGGATGAACTCCCTTAACTGCTTTATCAAATATGCTATGTGTAGTAATTGGAAGTGAGGTATCTCTGTGATTCCGAAGTACTTTATACTGAGCATGGAGTTTTAAGTCATCTATGCCTTCTGTAAATTAATGAAGAGCTCTGACTTCCCACTGTGCCCTAAGGAGTTTCTTGCTTCCTTTGCAAATTATATTTACCACTAGGTGACTTATTTTTAAATGGTCTTGTTTTGGTAATCATTCTTCACTCTGTATGGAAAGGGTGATGCTTTCATAATCTATAAATCTCATGAATATTTTAACAAAGAGTAGATTATTTGTCCTTTGATTACCACCTGCTTTCATCCATTTTTGTGCAATCTACCTCAAATATGTGAAAGAAGTAATCTTACTTTCTGGCTTAAGAAAGAGTATGTGTCTCAATATAAAATAACAAAATTCACTATACATAAGTTACAGTTAAATTTTTCTGTCCTTAGGCATAGAAATTTAAATAAAGCATTTTGCAAATATTTATAATATGGTCAGTTCTATATGAAAATTATAAGAAAAAATATTTTGTACTTATCTCTGGTAACACTATAAAAAGTCAACACTGCAATTTCTAAAATATTGAGATTGAATTAACAGCATAAAATATATGGAAATGAAATTTCTGCGGGAGACCATGTTATATACAGAAAAACAGGTTTGTTAGTCAGGAAGCCAGAGATAGGTAGGAGACAAGGTTGGGTTGACCACAGAGAGGTCAGGACTGCAGGTAGCTTCCACCAGTGAGAGAATTCCTAGAAAGAGGAGTAAAACCACAAATTCCACAAGCTTGAGTCCAACAGGGCATGCTCCTGGGTGTCCTGAAGTGACCTTTCCTCATTATAAAGTCATTAAAATAAATCAGAATACTGTTTAGTAACCTTGGTGGGCAATCAGAGAGAATTCTGGGAAAGAGCATGTGCAGTAAAAATTTGCTTACATCATTGCCAGCCTGTCAATCAACACTTGTTTGCATAACACTACCCCTCCAAAAAATCCCTTGCAAACCCTATAAAAAGGACCTCACCCCAAATATTCAGGGTCTCTCTGACCTTAGCCAGGCCCACTCTATTACAGAGTATAATAAACTTGCTTGCTTTCTTAACTTCCTTGACTTTAGTTTCACTCTGTTCAGCTTCCCGGCAACACCAGACCAAACTCCTTCCTAATATATTTTCCTTTATTTTCTGAAATTTCTTAGATTTATTCTTATAGCCCAAATTTTGGATTTAGTTTTCAGGTTATTAGTGGGATATTAGATATTATGGCAATTTGTATTATGAAAAACATATGAGGAGTTTAATTGGTATATCCATCAAAGGTATCAACAAAAATAAATAATTCTATTTTCTACAATATAAGCAGCCTAGTAATGATTATACTTTTAGGAATACAAGCAGTCTCAACTACATGTTGGCCATATTTGGCTGTGGGGTAAATTGAAGTTTTCACCTAGCATTTCCAGAATTTCCCTCCTGGCCTTAGTCCATTTATATACCAATGGATGTTTACCGCAGCAGATTTTCTCATGGATCTGGGGCAAGGGGAGGAGAGAAAATGACCATTCTCTCCTCCTTTCCATTCATTGTACCTAATTGGTCTGGCGTTTGCCAGTCACCAAGGACCTGCCCATGGAGTTCCTCCCTGAAGGGGCAGGTTGGGGAAGACAGTGCAAGCCATGGCTGGAGGGGACAGATGGTGCAGGGCCTGGTAAGTTAACCCAAGCAAGCTGTGAGAAATAAACCCCTGTAGCCCAACGTGTCCTTCCCCCATCTTACTTCAGTTTCACTGGATTAATAGGAACTTGTCCGAGGAGGGGGAACCCCCTTCTCCCCTTGGGCTTCATTTTGGCATAGAATCAGCAGGGTCCAGTGATTCCAAATCTTTCCTCATGGCTGTAATGCTCCAGGGGGCTGCCCCTATAGATGGTGGGGAAATCCCTTGGACCACCCAGGGGTGGTGGGGATGCACTTGGGGATCCCTCTGTGGATGGCAGGTATTCAACCGGAGATTCCCCAGTGAGGATTTAGTCTGAGGTAAAGTGTCTCCTAGAGAGTGGACCCCTCCTCAGAGTTGGGGAAGGGTGGGATGCAGGAGACAGTGGAGTTGGTCCTCCATGAAATAGGGAACCCCTTAGGGGGATGATGCCATGAGACAGCAGTACATGTGGGATGGTTGTTTCTCACAACACTGAAAAGAGTGACTAAGGAGAGATATGCAGTTCAGAGCCAAGGGGCAGAACAGGAAGATGGGTTATAGGATGCTCTGAAAAAGGAATGAAAGCTACTGAAAACCAAGATTGCATTCTAGATGACAGAAATACTAGTGGTGCAGAAGGGGGCAGCAGAAAAGTGCAAGCTGCAAGAAGCCATAGGGGAGGTGAAGGAAGGGGTGGTGTCTTCAGCTCCAGAAATGGTAGATGAGACATCAAGGAATGAGGAGTAGGGGGACAGTGAGGAGGTGGGACTGAGTGCACAGCTGTTGCTGAGTCCATACCCTGAGGCACCAGCCCCTCCCATATTGAAAACCCACCCAGTTGTAGTTAGGAAAATAAGGACACAGCAACCATGGACTCCTAAGGGAGAGGAGCAGCCCCCTCCCCAGCTCGTGGAGCACTCCATGCTCTACCCCTATCCCAGGCCCAGCTGATGGATTTGAGCACCCAGTTATAGCAGAAGACCTCAGAGCATCTGCCCACGTGACTTGTGCATTTTCTGGATTTAGGAGTAGATGGTATTGTTCTGTCTAGGTCAGAAATGGGTTAATTGGCTTCCCTGATGACTCTCACCTCCCTCTCTGGCAGAGGTTACAAAATGCCCATCAGACCCCAGAGATTCATGCACTATTGGATTGGCTGACAGTGGTCCTCCAGGCACTTTGACCTAATCAGGGTGATTTACCATACTTCCCCTTCAGCTGGAGAACATATTCAGAGCTTCAGCAGGTCTTACAGGAGTTAGGCATGAGAAATATCATCTATAATATGGATCCCCAGACCCATGATGGGGAGTTGTTCACCATGGGAATGAGAAATCTGGTGCTCCACACAGCTCCTCCATCTCTCTTTGGGGCCCTAGTGACTATTCTTACCTCCTACATACAGCATGAGGCTACTCATACTTTAGCAAATCTGGGGGAGGTTGGAAAAATAAGAACACAAAAGGAAGTACAGTCCATATCTGAAGAGAGAGGTGCAAAGGGCCCAGTGAAGGTCTCAAAGAACCAGATACGGATTGATTTGATAAAGGCTTGGATAGTGAAAGAAAACTTGATGTGCAGTCCAATAGGATCTTATTAGAACTGTGGCACCAATTAGAGCCAGAGCAGCAGTTCCAGCTGCTGAGGTCCAGGACACAGAAGCCAGAGTCAAAACCACATGTCCAGCCTGCATACCTGCAGGACTTCCTGGAGGACAGTACTCAGACCCTGGCTGGGTCCCCACAACCACAGGAAGGTGATTGGGCATTGTAGTTTGACTGAGGTGGGGCATCAAGGTCCTCACCTTGAGGGACATAGTGGGACCAAAGGCCACATGTAGAGTTAGCAATTAATTGGTCCCCAGTGAATGTACAACATGTCCTGGCACTGGCAGACACAGGAGCTGAAAGTTCCCTGTTTTATGGCAACACCGAGTGGTTTCTCGGGACCCCCACTATGATAGATGGCTATGGGGATAAGGAAATTAGAGTGAAGAAAGCCCATAGGGCATTTACCCCCAAAAGAGTATACTTTGTATATTTCTCCCATCCCTGTTACATTTTGGGGGTGGATATCCTGCAGGACCTGTGGTTGCAGACTATAGGTGAGTTCAGACAGAGTACATGTAGTAAAGGCAATTCTCAGGGAACATGCTAAGCACACACCTATAGCTCTACCTGTACCTTGGTGGGTGATGAATACAAATCAATATAAATTGCCTCGGGGACACAGAGAAATTGGAGAAACTTTAAGGAGCTGGAGAAGGTGGGCATCATAAAATCCACTCACAGTCCTTGTAATTCCCTGGTGGGGGCAGTGGAAAAGCCAGACGGCCCCTGGCACATATAACATGGATTTCAGAGAACTGAATAAAGTCACAGCCCCTTTGCATGCTGCTGTCCCCTCTATAGCAGTCCTTATGGACACCCTCAGCCATGAACTAGGGAAAGATCATTATGTTGTGGACCTTGCTAATACTTTCTTCTCTATTGACATATTATAGGAAAGTCAGGAACAGTTTGCCTTCACATGAGAAGGCCGGCAGCAGACATTCACTGTTCTTCCACAGGGATATCTCCATAGTCCTACCATCGGTCACAGACTTGTAGCCCAGGACTTGGCCACATGGAAGAAACGGAAAATGGTGTAGCTGTATCACTATATTGATGATATTATGCTCACATCTGATTCCCTTTAAGATTTAGAAGAGGCAGTTCCTAGACTTCTGCAACAACTATAGGAAAATGGATGGGCTGTGAACAGCACCAAGGTTCAGGGAACTGGTTTGTCAGTAAAGTTCTTGCGGGTTGTCTGCCTGGGTAAAGCTAAAGTTATCCTAGAAGAAGTAACAGACAAGGTCTAGGCTTTCCCTACCCCTACCACTGTGACAGTATTCCAAGAGGTTTTGGATCTTTGAGGATACTGGAGAGTGTTTTTCCTGTACTTGGTACAAATTATGAGGCCCTTATATGGGTTGGTATGAAAGGGCATCACGTGGTACTGGGATGAACCATGCACATCTGCCTTTACTGCTGCTAAGCAAGTATTCAAGGCTCTACAGACCTTGTTTGTAAAGGACACATCAAGGCCCTGTGAGCCAGATGTTCATGTAAATGAAGATGGTTATGAATGGGGTCTTTGGCAGTGGCTTGAATGGACATGCCAACCTGTTGGATTCTGGTTACAGCTATGGAAAGGAGCAGAGGTCTGGTACACCTTGATAGAGAAGCAACTGGCTGCTGTGTACCATGACTTACTGGCTATGGAGCCTATCACCAGGACAGGTCTGACCAAGGTAATAACCACCTATCCCATCATGGCGTGGGTGTGAGCCTGAATGCCTGCACTGGCCAAATGGGGTGCATATTTACAGCAGCATAGCATGCTCTCTATTAACGCCTTAAGTGGAGAACTCCAACACTTACTGAGGCCAGTGACATATACCATTGGAAAGCAGGAAGAACTTGCTTTTGAGCCATTTGTAGCCAAGAGTCCTTACCAGGAGGGAAAAGATCCTATACCTGAAGATTGCTTCAGTTGTGGGCAGTCCCTGAAGTGGTGGGTTGTGGCTTTCCATCCTAAGACTGAGATAATATGGAGGGACGATGGAGAGGGGAAGAGCAGCCAGTGGGCTGAGTTGCAGGCAGTACAGCTCATAATCACCCAGGAGCCTTCCCCCATAGTTGTCTGCACTGACAGCTGGACCATCTATCAGGGCTTGACCCTGTGGCTACTGACATGGGACCATGCCAACTGGATGGTTGGTCACAAGACCCTTTGGGGGCAAGAGTTGTGGCAAGACGTATGGTCCTCTGGTCAGACTAAGACTGTTGCCATATGTCATTGACTGATCATTTGTCTTTCACATCCCCAGGGAATGATGAAGCAGACACATTGGCCCAGGTGCATTGGCTAGAGGGAAAGCCTGCCTCTGATGTGGCCCAATGGCTACACCAGCATTTGTTGCACAAGGGGCAAAAGACAATGTGGCTGTAGCCCATCAGTGGGGCTTGTCGTTGATCTTTGAAGAAGCCAGCTAATCCTAGAAGGAGTGCCTGTGTGTTCTAAGAGAGACTTATACCGAGTCCAAAAGAAACCTGGGACAATAACAAGGGTGCTGATACTCCTTGTCAGGTGGCAGATAGACTCTACTGGGCCTCTGCCCATAGCAGAAGGATATCAGTATGCCATGACTTGTGTGGACACGGGGACTATTCGTTGCTTTTCCTGCATGTCATGCAGATCAGCAAACCACCAAAAGGGGCCTAGAGTATCTCTTTGCAGCCTATGGCCAGCCACCGCAGGTGATTGAGAGCAATCAAGGCACCCACTTTATAGGACATGCATTGCAGGAACGGGTGCCACAATTAGGAATAAAGTAGAAGTTTCACGTACCATATTTTCCTACGGGGGCAGGCATGATAGAAAGGTACAATTGTTTGTTGAAATCTGGCCTGAATTTAGACACTGATAGTCTACAGGGCTGGTCAGTTCATTTATGGACAGTGTTATAGCATTTGAATGAGGAACCCCCAAAAGGAGTCTTGAGCCCCATGGATATGCTAACATGTATTGTTGCCTCTTGTATACAACTGTATGTGCAAACCAAAGGGGAGTTATGGAAGCCAGGATATGGCCATATGGCCAGCAGAGCAACATCCTGCTGCCAGCCTCCACTGCATTAAACCTTGGAGACTGTTGAGCGGATGTGGCTCTAGACACGTTGACACATGGACCAGCGATGGCTGGCCCTTCTGGCACCTTGGGGGAAGGTCTAGAAGCTGGCCTCATGTGTATTCCTGGAGTAACAGCAAAGTGGTGCCCAAAGATCACGGTAGTGTACCCAAAACGTCCAGGAGGTAAGAGCACCTTTCGGGGAAGTTTTGTTTTATCTTTATGGCCAGTGCTTGTACCTCCCATAGCCCTATATATTGGCCCATCTGTAACTCCCACAGGGAGGGTGTGAAAGTCTGGTATACCAGACTAGGATGAGATCCCGTTCCTGCCGCTGTTTTATTATAGGACGACTCTCTTACATTTATCCTACCTGATGGACAAGATTTGCCTATGCTGGTGTCATTAAAACATGTATCTTATTGACCTTAAGGTGATTTTCTCCTACAGTCCCTGTGGCCTGAATGCTCCCCCTGGCTGCAGCTGCCATGTGATGACTGCTCTGAACCCTCAGCTACTGCCTGCCTATGGAATGGATGAGATTTGGAATTCATTGCATAGGACTTTGAACTTGGCTGAATACTCTGGCTTGAGAAATACCATGATTTTATCATTGTAAAGAAAAAATGCTTAAAGAGAGGCTTGACTTTGTTCAATGTTTGGTAAAAGTTTTTTGAGTAATCTAGCATGGTTGTTAGGAATGAGTAAGCAAGTGTAGCAAGTGTTAATAATAGTGTGTTAGTGTATTAAACATATTTTGTGCTTAGTGAGAGATTGTCCTGTAAAGCAAATTTACTTAATCTGCATAGGCTGAATCCTCTGGTTTGAGGATTTTAATGATTTTATTGCTGTTGCTATTGTTATGTCATTAGTCTGGTCACAATGCTTCAGTTTTCTTACCTAGGGACCACTATGAAAGAGAGCAAATGAGTAAATTGTAAGGCGAGATTTCTGGAGGGGTGGCCTGTGGGTAAAATTGTAGTATTTCCAGAATATCTCACCGGGCTTTAGTGCATTTGCATATACTCAAGGGTGGAGAGAATCTCATCTCCATATCAATGGGTATTTACATGGGCAACCAAGGGCTTACCTGAACCTGAGAGGTTAGTGGGAGGTCCTTGCTTGCTTGCTTCTGCCAGAGCAGAAGAGAGAGATGACCCTGGAGTGCAGTTTGTAAGCAATAAACAGGTTTTAAACTTTATTTCTCCCTTTGACTGATTTTGGTTTAGAGGTAATCTGCCCTGGGATTTCCTCTCCCTGGATTTACAGCCCCTTTTTCCTGTAGCCTGGTCATGAGAGACATGGGCGAGCAGAAGTGGATGACTGCTTGTAAGCAATAAATGGGTTTCCTCTACCTTATTTCTCCCTTTAACTGATTTCGGTTTCAAAGGTATTTTGCCCCAGGATTTTCCCCAGAGTTAGAATGTGGCATGCTGAGAATAGTGGGGGTCTAACTGCCCTTCTCAAGCTCATGTGATGGTGGTTCCATGCCAGGAGATACAAGTCAAAATTAGCACTCACAACCTCCCTGCCTCCACTGAGTGCTAAGGGATTAGAGCCAGGGTGTGACCCAAAGAGATATTGCCATTGTCTCCGCCCTGGGCCTTTACATTGGATGAGAGTCTTTTTTTTTAATATAATTTATTTTATTATAATTAATTTACAATTACATGTGCAATATTACGATTATTAAACTACCCCTTCATCAGGTCCCCCCAACCAACCCCATTACAGTCACTGTCCATCAGCATAGTGAGATGCTATATAATAACTACTTGTCTTCTCTGAGTTGTACTGCCGTCGCCGTGCCCCCCCAACATTACATCTGCTAATCGTAATGCCCCTTTTTCCCTCTTATTCCTCCCTTCCCGCCCATTTTCCCCAGTCCCTTTCCCTTTGGTAACTATTAGTCCATTCTTGGGTTCTGTGAGTCTGCTGCTGTTTTGTTCCTTCAGTATTTTTCTTTGTTCTTATACTCCACATATGAGTGAAATCATTTGATACTTGTCTTTTTCGGCTTGGCTTATTTCACTGAGCATAATACCCTCTAGCTCCATCCATGTTGTTGCAAATGGTAGGATTTGTTTTCTTCTTATGGCTGAATAATATTCCATTGTGTATATGTACCACCTCTTCTTTATCCATTCATCTACTGATGGACACTTAGGTTGCTTCCATTTCTTGGCTATTGTAAATAGTGCTGCAATAAACATAGGGGTGCATCTGTCTTTTTCAAACTGGGCTGCTGCATTCTTAGGGTAAATTCCTAGGAGTGGAATTCCTGGGTCAAATGGTATTTCTATTTTGAGTTTTTTGAGGAACCTCCATACTGCTTTCCACAATGGTTGAACTAATTTGCAGTCCCACCAGCAGTGTAGGAGGGTTCCCTTTTCTTCACATCCTCGCCAACATTTGTTGTTGTTTGTGTTTTGGATGTTGGCCATCCTCACTGGTGTGAGGTGATATCTCATTGTGGTTTTAATCTGCATTTCTCTGATGATTAGCGATGTGGAGCATCTTTTCATGTGCCTGTTGGCCATCTGAATTTCTTCTTTGGAGAAGTGTCTATTCATGTCCTCTGCCCATTTCTTAATTGGATTATTTGCTTTCTGTTTGTTAAAGTGCATGAGTTCTTTATATATTTTGGATGTCAACCCTTTATCAGATACATTTTTTATGAATATATTCTCCCATACAGTAGGATGTCTTTTTGTTCTACTGATGGTGTCCTTTGCTGTACAGAAGCTTTTCAGCTTGATATAGTCCCACTTGTTCATTTTTGCTTTTGTTTCCCTTGCCCGGGGAGATATGTTCATGAAGAAGTTGCTCATGTTTATGTCCAAGAGATTTTTGCCTATGTTTTTTTCTAAGAGTTTTATGGTTTCATGACTTACATTCAAGTCTTTGATCCACCTTGAGTTTACCTTTGTGTATGGGGCTAGAGAGCAGTCCAGTTTCGTTCTCTTACATGTAGCTGTCCAGTTTTTCCAACACCAGCTGCTGAAGAGGCTGTCATCTCCCCATTGTATATCCAAGGCACTTTTATCAAATATTAATTGACTGTATATGTTTGGGTTAATGTTTGGATTTTCTATTCTGTTCCACTGGTCTGTGGGTCTGTGTTTGTGCGAATACCAAATTGTCTTGATTACTGTGGCTTTGTAGTAGAGCTTGAAGTCAGGGAGTGTAATTCCCCCTGTTTTATTCCTCCTTCTCAGGATTGATTTGGCTATTCGGGGCCTTTTGTGGCTCCATATGAATTTTAGAGTTATTTGTTCCAGTTCATTGAAGAAAGCTGTTGGTAGTTTGATAGGGATTGCGTTGAATCTGCAGATTGCTTTAGGTAGTATAGACATTTTGACAATATTTATTCTCCCTAGCCAAGAGCATGGGATGCATTTCCACTTGTTAGTGTCCTCTTTAATTTCTCTTAGGAGTGTCTTGTAGTTTTCAGAGTACAGGTCTTTCACTTCCTTCGTTAGGTTTATTCCTAGGTATTTTATTCTTTTTGATGCAATTGTGAATGGAATTGTTTTTCTGATTTCTCTTTCTGTTAGTTCATCATTAGTGTATAGGAAAGCAACAGATTTCTGTGTGTTAATTTTGTATCCTGCAACTTTGCTGAATTCAGATATTAGTTCTAGTAGTTTTGGAATGGAATCTTTAGGGTTTTTTATGTACAGTATCATGTCATCTGCAAATAGTGACAATTTGACTTCTTCTTTACCAATCTGGATGCCTTGTATGTCTTTGTTTTGTCTGATTGCTGTGGCTAGGACCTCCAGTACTATGTTGAATAACAGTGGAGAGAATGGGCATCCCTGTCTTGTTCCTGATCTTAGATGAAAAGCTTTCAGCATCTCGCCGTTAAGTACGATGTTAGCTGTGGGTTTGTCATATATAGCCTTTATGATGTTGAGGCACTTGCCGTCTATACCCATTTTGTTGAGAGTTTTAATCAGGAATGGATGCTGAATTTTGTCAAATGCTTTTTCAGCATCTATGGAGATGATCATGTGGATTTTGTTCTTCTTTTTGTTGATGTGGTTGATGATGTTGATGGATTTTCGAATGTTGTACCATCCTTGCATCTCTGGGATGAATCCAACTTGATCATGGTGTATGGTCCTCTTGATGTATTTTTGAATTCGGTTTGCTAATATTTTGTTGAGTATTTTTGCATCTACGTTCATCAGGGATATTGGTCTGTAATTTTCTTTTTTGGTGAGGTCTTTTCCAGGTTTTGGTATTCGAGTGATGCTGGCTTCATACAATGAGTTTGGAAGTATTCCCTCCTCTTCTATTTTCTGGAAAACTTTAAGGAGAATGGGTGTTATTTCTTCTCTATATGTCTGGTAAAATTCAGAGGTGAATCCATCAGGCCCAGGGGTTTTGTTCTTTGGTAGTTTTTTGATTACCACTTCGATTTCATCACTGGTGATTTGTCTGTTTAGTTTTTCTGTTTCTTCCTTGGTCAGTCTTGGAAGGTTGTATTTTTCTAAGCAGTTGTCCATTTCTTCTATGTTTTCCAGCTTGTTAGCATATAGATTCTCATAATATTCTCTTATGATTCTTTGTATTTCTCTGGGATCCGTCGTGATTTTTCCTTTGTCATTTCTGATTGTGTTTATGTGTGTAGATTCTCTTTTTCTCTTAATGAGTCTGGCTAGGGGTTTATCTATTTTGTTTATTTTTTCAAAGAACCAGCTCCTGGTTTTATTGATTTTTTCTAGTGCTTTATTCTTCTCAATTTTATTTATTTCTTCTCTAATCTTCATTCTGTCCCTCCTTCTGGTGACTTTCGGCCTCATTTGTTCTTCTTTTTCCAGTTTCAGTAATTGTGTCTTTAGACTATTCATTTGGGAATGTTCTTCTTTCTTTAAATAGGCCTGGATTGCAATGTAGTTTCCTCTTAGAACTGCCTTTGCTGCGTCCCACAGAAGTTGTGGCTATGTGTTGTTGTTGTCATTAGTCTCCATATATTCTTTGATTTCTGTTTTGATTTGGTCATTAACCCATTGATTAATTAGGAGAATGTTGTTAAGTCTCCATGTATTTGTGAGCCTTTTTGATTTCTTTCTAAAATTTATTTCTAGTTTTATACCTTGGTGATCTGAGAAGTTGGTTGGTAGGATTTCAATATTTTTGAAATTACTGAGGTTCGTTTTGTGGCCTAGTATGTGGTCTATTCTGGAAAATGTTCCATGTGCACTTGAGAAGAATGTCTATTCTGTTGCTTTTGGGTGTAGAGTTCTGTAGATGTCTGTTAGGTCCATATGTTCTAGTGTGTTGTTCAGTTCGTCTGTGTCTTTACTTATTTTCTGGCTGGTTGATCTGTCCTCTGGAGTGAGTGGTGTGTTGAAGTCTCCTAAGATGAATGCATTGCTGTCTATTTCCTCCTTTAATTCTGTTAGCATTTGTTTCACATATGCTGGCGCTCCTGTGTTGGGTGCATATATATTTATAATGGTTATATCTTCTTGTTGTACTGACCCCTTTATCATTATGTAATGTCCTTCTTTATCTTTTGCTACTTTCTTCGTTTTGAAGTCTATTTTGTCTGATACAAGTACTGCAACACCTGCTTTTTTCTCTTTGTTGTTTGCATGAAATATCTTTTTCCATCCCTTCAGTTTTAGTCTGTGTATATCTTTGGATTTGAGGTGAGTTTCTTGTAGGCAGCATATAGATGGGTCTTGCTTTTTTATCCATTCTGTTACTCTGTGTCTTGTGATTGGTGCATTCAGTCCATTTACATTTAGTGTGATTATTGATAGGTATGTACTTATTGCCATTGCCTGCTTTAGATTCGTGGTTACCAAGGTTTCAAGGGTTGCTTCTTTAGTATCTAACAATCTAACTTAACTTTCTTGTTAAGTTATTGTAAACACAGTCTGATGTTTCTTTCTTTCTCTCCCTTCTTATTCCTCCTCCTCCATTCTTTCAATAATAGGTGTTTTATTCTTTGCCTTTAGTTAGTATTTGGATGGTCTGCTTTCTTTGCTATGATTTTTTTCCTCTATTGACATCTTTTTAGCCTTAGGTGTGCTTCCATCTAGAGCAGTCCATTTAAGATATCCTGTAGTGGTGGTTTATGAGAGGCAAACTCTCTCAACTTTCGTTTATCTGGAAATTGTTTAATCCCTCCATCATATTTAAATGATAATCGTGCTGGGTACAATATTCTCGGTTCGAGGCCCTTCTGTTTCATAACGTTAAATGTATCATGCCATTCTCTTCTGGCCCGTAAGGTTTCTGTTGAGAAGTCTGATGATAATCTGATGGGTTTTCCTTTGTAAGTGATCTTTTTTCTCTCTCTAGCTGCCTTTAATACCCTGTCTTCATCTTTGATCTTTGCCATCTTAATTATTTTGTGTCTTGGTGTTGTCTTCCTTGGGTCCCTTGTGTGGGGAGATCTATGAGCTTCGGTGGACTGCGAGACTACTTCCTTCCCCAGCGACGGAAAATTTTCAGCAATTATTTCTTCAAAGACACTTTCTATCCCTTTTCCTCTCTCTTCTTCCTCTTGTACTCCTGTAATGCGAATATTGTTCCGTTTGGATTGGTCACACAGTTCTCTTAATATTCTTTCATTCCTAGAAATCCTTTTATCTCTCTCTGCCTCAGCTGCTCTGTACTCCTGTTCTCTGTTTTCTATTCCATTAATAGTCTCTTGCATCTCATCCATTCTGCTGTTAAGCCTGTCATTCGCTTGTCTGATTTCTGTATTGTCTTTCCTCAGTTCCCTCACTTCCTCCCTCAGCTCTTGCACATTTCTGTGTAGGTCCATCAGCATGGTTATGACTTTTATTCTGATTTCTTTTTCAGGGAGGCTGTGCATTTACATCCCTTCAGACTCCCTCTCTGGGGTTGTCTGGTTGATTTTGGTCTGAACCACATCCCTCTGTCTTTTCATGGCTATATAATTGGTCACTGATAGTTCCCACGTATGTCAGCTGGGCTCTTTAAGACTTTTAAAAGAGAAGAAAAAAAAGAGGAAAAAAAAGAAAAAAGAAAGAAAGAAGGGAAAAAAAAGGAAAAAAGAAAGAAAAGAAAAAACAAAAACATAACAAAAAACAAAAAAAACAAAAAAAATGCCCACCGGATGTGGATTCTGTGGGAATGCTGTAGGTGGCGCTGTTGCCCTACTATTCCACAGGTGTGACTGTGCTCCTCTGCAGGGCCCTTTATCGCTCTGGCAGGGGTGGGAACGAATAGGAGTCTGTTTATCTCAATGAGAAGTGTTAAGTATGGCTACGCTTCCTCAGTCACCAGCTAAGGCGTCTGAAACTCCCCAGGACTCCCAGCCTGCTGGGCTGATTGTGCTGGGGTGATCCAGCTCCTCCGCTGGGCTCCTGTCTCTTTAAGACCACTGAAGAAAGCGCACGCTTTTTTTTTTTTTCCTTCCCGGGAGCCGGCTGCAAGCAGCCTGGTGCATTCCCTGTTTAGAACCTGCCGCTCTGTCTCTCCAATCTCCGCTGCACTGCGCGATGTGGGTCAGCACTCCCTGCACAGATCACCAGGGCTGGCTACTTCGGGGGGTGTATTTCCACTCCCTCCCGGCTCTGAATCCTCTCCTCCTGCCGGTGCGCTGGTTTGGGGGAGGGCTCGGGTCCCGCCGGGTCGCGGCTCCGTATCTTACCCACCGCTTGGGGTGCCGAGTCCTCTCAGTTGTAGCTGCACGCTGTGCGCTTTCCTGTGTATTCTCGTCTCTCTTTTAGGAATAGATGTATTTTCTGTGTTTTCGTAGATAAATATAGTGTTGGGAGGAGATTTCTTCCGCCCTGCTCACACCGCCATCTTCCCGAAAGTCCTAGAGAGTCTTTATATTTTCTTCAAAACTCAGGCTCAGAGATTTTGCCTGAAGGCAGAAATAAGCCAGACTATACATAGCTCCCAATAATTTCTCAGTAACTAAATTCATTTGCAACAAAATTTGGAATAGTTTTAACCTAAGGGAAAGAACAGTGGAGGTTGTGGCAAAAAGCAATTGGGAGGAGATTCATAAATCTAAGGAAGATTGAGCCTAGAATTTAGGCCAACCAGTTTGCAGGAGAGTACCAGGGAATAAGTCAGCCTGGAGGAGGTCTGATGGTGCAGAACAAATATGAAACACTGACCTCAGAAAGCATTTCTTCAAAAATGCCACAATTTGATTGAATAAGTTTGTAGAGGAATTTATGCTTCACGCATTTGTTGAAAACAGAGAAAGCAATTCATTAGCAGTACTAGGGGTTAATTGCTGGATAGGTTAGAAAAGGTCTTTGAAGATGGAGAAAGGGGACATGAGCTAAGGACTCTTGAGTGGCCTCTAAAAGATATAAAAGTCAAGGGAACAGATTCCCCAGTAGGGCCACCAGTGACCTAGACCAACTGCCAACACCTTGATTTCTGCCCATTGAGACCCATTTTGGACTTCTTTCCTACAAAAGTGTAAGATAACACATTTGTGTTGTTTTAAAGCAGTAAATTTGTGTCTTATCACAGCAACAAAAAGCAATATATTATATCTAGGCTATGTGATTACATTTGTAGCCACTGAGTTGACAAATGTTCTAATAGATTTATACAATGTACTCCCAATGGGTAAGGAAATTCTTTACTAAAATAAGAAGGGAAAAATAGTGGTCAGGAAGATATTTTATATTGTTTTAAAGTAATGTAAGGTTATATGTAATGGTGACAGGAATATTTACATCATGTGAATCATCAAACCCAAAATTGTTTGAAGTAATAAATTTTTATATCATAAATAAAATCAATTATTCAATGCTTTCTTTTTGCCTCTTACTTATTGATTTTACCAAAGTAAAGAAAATACTTCATTCTCTTTAAAATTATATTTTCAAAAAAGTACTGTGTAGTTATTATGTTCATCTAGGTTGTAAAATCTGTCATTTTATTTTCTATTATCAATTAATTAAAAATAGAACAGATAACCTATATTCAGAAAATTTCCTTTCTTTTTCACATGAAACTTTCCTTAGAATACTACTCTACCATCTAGCTAGTAATAAAGTTAGAAACATTTAGCTAATCTGCTTCATTTCATCAAATAAAAATAAATATAAAAAATTAATTCCAAAATTAAACTTTAAATCTTTCTTTTTAATGTTTATGGTAAATATTTTCTTCATCATAAAAAATTAATATAATGGTTCCAATTAAACACATCTATCCTATTCAATTTTTTATATATTCTGTAAACTTTTATATGAGAATAGTAAGAAAAAGCTTATTGCTTCTCAGTTCTTGTTTGTGTGAAAAGGTTATGATGTGCTTTACATTTTTCTGTGAAGAGGTTAGGTTGGCCAACTTAGAAATTATTGTTTAAAAGATGTCCTGGCAACTGAATGCAGGACATGGAATGCTAATTTTTTTGCATTAGATTTTAATATTTCTGTGAAAAGAATGTATTGGCATATTTTATTAGCGAATAGTATCACAAAAAATACCTTGGACTAAATATTTTCAGATATCCTATTCCAATATGAAAAGGCTATTATTTATGTTGAAGTGTTTCTAAATTACATTTTAGGTTTTGAACTGCTATGTGCAAGTTCATTCTCAGGTAATGACTGAATATCTACCAAAAGTACTTTTGAAACAAATAAAGAACATCTAGGAAGATGTATGATGTTTTTTAAATGTTGATTTCTATGTATGGAGACTAAAAGAATATTGAATATCATGAATTTTCTTTGGTTTCTAATTTACTTTAATAGCAAATGACATCTCTGAATAAGATGCTCTTCCTATTACCTCTCCCCCATTATTTGTATAATGGAATAGCTTGAGTGTGCAATCATTTCTATCCCTTTTAAAGAGGTAATTAAAGGCAATTCAAATCTCATCTTTGTCAGTCCCCACTTCTTTCATTCTTGGTTTTCTCGTAGCATGAGTTGGCACTGTACCTGACAGTCAATATCAGTAGCAGTGAAATGTCTGTAGAGGCAGTCCCTGTGGGCCCTGAGATCCCTGGCAAGTGCTTGCCTAGACGGCCAAGAATGCAGGGCCCTTACCATTCATTAACTGGGCCATTTTCCAGGTAATGTTACAACCAACCTTGAGAGATGGGGTTATACCTTACCCTGTAGAGAACACTGTAAAATTAAGGAATTCCCTGATGCAGAGTTGTTTTCCTGTAGTTCAGCCCTTTGCATGTAAGGGCATCCTTCAAAGGCCCTTTGATTGGCCCCTCCGGGCTGGGAGTCCGGGGCAAGTGACACAAACAAATTTGTAGCTCTGGCTGTTGCTTTACCATGTGTAATAGTCCTTTGTCTCCAACTCAGGAGCCTTGTGTCTTCTGCTAGAGCCCATGAAGTAGTAACTGTAGTTCGTAAACTTGTAAGTAGAGTGAAATTCTAGACTATTCACATTTCTCAATTTTCAGAAGGAATTTCAATGTTGTGTTATGCTACTACAACATAGGGGCCAAAGCAAAGAACTGTAAATGGATAGAATTTAATCTTCTAAAGGTAGATTTGCTAAGAATTTACCTTTGTTACCCCAACCACATCTGTGGCTTATATGGTATTTGTCATTTCTATCAGTTCTGTCATACTGAGTTTCCTAGTCAGTCTGAGCAGAGGGACCTCTGGGAAAACCAGAGACCTACTAAATTCTGCTATTTTGATGCATTATTGTGATCCTAGATTCTCAGGCTTATTCATTATACCAATTCCCTTTACCTCACATAGAACTGGCACTCCCAAATAAAACAATAATTATAATGTTATTAGACTAACTGTTGTTCTTCCAGAGATTGCAGATCAGTCCTACATTCTTGAATTACACAGCTTAGAACTTTGGAGATGGTTGCTCTTACATTTTTTTTTCATTAACATGTTATGGGGCCTCTATTTATGTATCTATGGTTTATTATATTTACATTTTTTCCCTTCACTTACTTGGCTTCTCTACAGCTTTATTCCAAGTATAGTATATAAATACCATTAGTTATCCTTAAACCATCAAGAAGTAATTCCCAATAGTCCTTTGTTTCCTTTTAAGATTATTTGGGTGAAATTTATGCAGTATGCCCTTAAAATATCGGGAAAAATTTAGTCATTAAGCATATATTTTCTGAGTCCTTAAACCCTTTATTCAGAAATTAGAATTGCATTTTATTTTTGAGAAATTTCTAGTCAGTCCTTTGATAAAAACCAGATTGTCTTCTGAAAAGTGACAGAGTGAAAAGAGAGATGATGGGTAGGTGGAGAGAAAGTAGTAGATAATTGTAGGGAAAAGCAAGAGTGTGTATAAACAACAAGAATGACAATATAATATGTTGTGCTTATATATTACAATATAATAAGTAATACAGTTTTATAAAGTACATTGTGGGTTGCAGTGATGTGCATATGTGCATATACATGTACAATTTGTTTTAAAGTACTGTCTCTCACAGACACAGTTAAATAACTGCCCACCCTTATTTGTTTCTTTGAGCCACAAAGGAACTAACTAGCATCACTGTAATAGATAATAGTAGAAAAGATTTAGTAAAGGCTTATTATGTGATTTTCTAACATGTAATATATTGAGTATATATGAGTATATATTATATATAGTGTATATATTGTTAGGTTCTTACTAGTATATATATATATATATATATAATATGTAGATGTGTGTACAGATTTGTGTATATAGACTACATATATATGTATATATTTAGCTTCATAAAATACATTTGTATATATAGTGTATATATATATATACATATTCATAAAACCTAACAATAACTTTGTTTATGAATATGAAATTGCTGCCAGTATTATCTTACTTTAAAGCTGATGAGATTAAGTAGATAGAAAACAAGTCACTTATCCATAGTCAATTTTATATATTTTTATACCTGGCAATTTTCTAATATGTGTGATTTGCAGAAGCTACTAGATAGTATACAATGTCATTATATATGACCCCTAGAGAGAAAATACATTAATAAGCAAATAAAGTTCTTTCTTTATTATAATTTGAAATTTCCATCATGGAACTATTCAAATTTATTTTTATTCAATTTTCCCAGTACTCTTCAACTTATTGACTTAAAATGCTAATTACCACTCTGTACTTTGATGGAAAAGTTGAAATATTTTTGATAACATATACAAACATATATGCATATATGTATATACATACACATATATATTGCATTCAGAAAACATTGTAAACAATCTTTTTCAAATTCAAGTAACTACTGTTGTGTTTCTAAGAAGGGGATAGTATGTCAGGATGAATAATCTCCTTTCTATAGTTTTCCTAAATTTATTCATTAAATTCATTGAATCCTTGATATACTGACACATTTTAATTTTAGTAATCCATGCTATTGCTTCAAAACTCATATTATGTTTTATTCAGTACATATGATGAATTGTGTATAACTGTTTTGCTTCAGGAAATTAAAAAAGGAAGAAGTCAAGATTTGTTCAATTTCATGACAGAGTATTTAGTCGAGCTAGGATTTCAATGAAGGTTTTCTTATAGCCAAAGGTATTGTTATTCAATAATAAAATAAGATTTTAGGTTTAATTAGTTATTTCTAAAACACATCATCTATAATCTAAACTCAATAGCCTCAACATATATGTCCAAATATTATCTAAATAGATAAAACAAATATAAGCTACTAGTGGAAGCATGTATAATTTATGCCATAGCCCAAGGTAAAAGAAGATCTTTCCAGTAAAGCCAAGGCAGTTCTTAAGGAAAGTAAAACTTATATTTTGGGGGTTTTGGTGCTTAGCATTATTTTTTTCTTGTGGTAAGATATATAAAATATAAAATTCATCATTTTAACCATTTGTTTTCCTTTTTTATTGTGATAAGAGCACTTGAGATTTACCCTCAACAAATTTTTACATGTACAACACAATATTGTTAACTCTAGGCATGCTGTTGTACAGTAGATCTATAATTTATTCATCTTGCAAACTGAAACTTTGTACCCACTGAACAGCAGAACTTTTTCTCCCCCTTCCTCCAAACAACCTAAATTTGCACCTCATGGGCCCAGAAAAATTAAAAAGTTAACCTAAAGCTAACAGAAGAAAGGGAACAACAAATTAGAAGAGAAACAAAAAAATAGAAAATAGAAACACAATAGAAAAAAATAAACAAAACTAAGAGGCTGGTTTTCTGGAAAGATCAGCTAAATTGACAAATCCTTGGTTATACTAAGAAAAAAGAGAAAACTCAAATAAATAAAATAACAAATGGAAGAGGAAACATTTCAATAGATGCCACAGAAATAAAAAGAATCGTAAGAGACCACTATGAATAATTACAAAAACAAATTGGGTAACTTAGAAGAATTAGGAAATTTCTTAGAAACATATAATCTATAAAGACTGAATCATTAAGAATATAGGAAATTTAAGCAGACTAATATTAAATAAGGATATTAAATTAGTAATCAAAAACTTCCCAACAAAGCCCAATAGGAGATAGTTTCACTGATTAATTCTACTAATTTAAAAAAGAATTCATACCAATGCCTCTTAAACTCTTCTGAAACTTGAAGAGGAAGTACTTCAAACTTAATTTTTGAGGCCAATACTAACCTGAAACCAAAGCCAAACAGATACTATAGGAAAAGAAAATTACAATACAATATCCCTGATGAACATAGATGCAAAAATCTTCAATGAAATATTAGTAAACAAAATTCAACAACACATTAAAAGGATTGTATACAATGATCAAGTGCAAAATTTTTCAATGAAATACTAACAAATCAAGTTCAACAGCACATTAAGAAGACCATATACAATGATCAAGTGGGTTCCTAGGGATGCAAGAATGGTTCAACATATGCAAATGAATTAATATAAAACACCACATTAACAGAATAAAGGATAAAAATCACATGGTCATCCCAACAGCTGCAGAAAAAGCATTTAACAAAATTTAACACTCTTTCATGATAATATCTCTTAAAAAAACTAAATATAGAAGGAATGTCCTTCAACACAATAAAGGCCATATACAAAAAGTCCACAGATAATATATTCAATAAAAAACTGAAAGTTTTTCCTCAAAAATCAAGAACGAGACAAATGTGCCCACTCTTGCCACTTTTATTCAACATGTTACTAGAAAGGCTAGCAAGAGCAATTAGAGAAGGAAAAGGAATAAAATTTCTCTAAATTAAAATGTATTAGTTTGTACTACATAACATATTTAATGCTAAATATTTTTATATATTATAACATTTAATAATTCTTTAACTATTAAATATCATGCACTCAAAGAAATATTTTTTGGTGAAACTATGTTATATATGTAATTTAAAAATAATTATTATCTAATATATGATAAAGGAGCCATGGATATACAATGGGGAAATGACAGCCTCTTCAGCAGCTGGTGTTGGCAAAACTGGACAGCTACATGTAGGAGAATGAAAGTGCATTACTGTCTAACCCCATACACAAAAGTAAATTCAAGGTGGATCAAAGACCTGAATGTAAGTCATGAAACCATAAAACTCATAAAAAAAACATAGGCAAAATCTCTTGGACATAAACATGAGCAACTTCTTCATGAACATATCTCCCCGGGCAAGGGAAACAAAAGCAACAATGAACAAGTGGGACTACATCAAGCTGTAAAGTTTCTGTATAGCCAAGGACACCATAAGTAAAACAAAAAGACATCCTACAGTATAGGAGAATGTATTTATAAATGACATATCAGATAAAGGGTTGAAATCAAAATTATAGTAAGAGCTCACACACCTCCACAAACAAAAAGGAAATAAGGCAATTAAAAAATGGGCAGAGGATCTGAACAGACACTTCACCAAAGAAATTCAGATGGTCAACAGGCACATGAGAAGATGCTCCACATCACTAATCATAAGAGAAATGCAAATTAAAACCACAATGATATATCACCTCACACCACTAAGGATGGGCCAACATCGAAAATACATACAACAACAAATGTTGGCAAGGGTGTGGAGAAAGGTTAACCCTCCTACACTGCTGATAGGAATGCAAATTAGTTCAACCATTATGGAAAGCAGTATGGAGGTTCCCCACAAAACTCAAAATAGAAATACCATTTGACCCAGGAATTCCACTCCTAGGAATTTACCCTAAGAATGCAGGAGCCCTGTTTCAAAAAGACAAATGCACCCCTATATTTATTGCAGCACTATTTACCAAAGCCAATAAATGGAAGCAACCTAAGTATTCATCAGTAGATGAATGGATAAAGGAGATGTGGTACATATACACAATGGAATATTATTCAGCCATAAGAAGAAAACAAATCCTACCATTTGCAACAACATGGATGGAGCTAAACGGTATTATGCTCAGGGAAATAAGCCAGGCAGAAAAAGACAAGTATCAAATGATTTTACTCATGTGTGGAGTATAAGAGTAAAGAAAAAAACTGAAGGAACAAAACAGCAGCAGACTCACAGAACCCAAGAATGGACTAACAGTTACCAAAGGGAAAGGGACTGGGGAGGATGGGTGGGAAGGGAGAGACAGCGGGGAAAAAGGGACATTATGATTAGCAGATATAATGTAGGGGGGCACGGGGGGGCTGTACAACTCAGAGAAGACAAGTAGTGATTCTGTGGCATCTCACTACGCTGATGGTCAGTGACTGCAATAGGTATATGTGGGAGACTTGATGAAGTGGGGAGTTTAGTAACCATAATGTTGCACATGTAATTATAGATTAATGATAAGAAAATAAAATAAATAAATAAATAAATAATTATTATCTTTACTCCTTTCATCCTCTGTTGGGAAATATATCTTCAAATTAATTTGAGATTACTTTCATCCAGCTCAATAACATTTAAGATGCCAAGGAAAATATCATACAACTATGTTTCATCAGTTTTAAGTCTTATTTTAGGTTCTGAATGACCAAATATTCTCTTTGATAAAATTCTAAAAGCTAAAATGTTTATTTAAAAATCAGAATTATTTGAAAATCAAAAAGTATGTGATTGAAATTAGCTAAATATTTTTTTATATCCACATCTAATTGATAGTCTCCCTGAATTCACGTTGAAAAAGCTCATAAAATTTAACTCATTTTTAAAAGCCATTGTTTTTAATTAGATTAAAAGCCATGTACATTTTCAATTAGATTTTGATACATTTAATTTAATAAATAAGCTTCAAAATATTATTAAAACTTAGAAGATTATTCAAATAGCTCATCAAATAGTGAAGATGTTTAATCATTTTGACATAAGGAAGATTTGGTAATTAAAATACACTCCAAAATTAAAAATATTCCAAAATATATGGCAAAACAATAATTAATATATTTTTAATTTAAATCCTTCAAACCATAAATAAATATTAAAATCTGCAGTGTAAAATTACTCAAATGCAAAATTTGCAAGTAATTTAGTGTATGCTTGTAATGAAGCCTGTCAAAACCTGGTTATATTGATAAGGACAAATAAACACTTTAAAATATTGAGAAATTATGTCAATATTTACAGACACGTCTTAAAATTTTCTATATTACCTCCAAATAAATTTTTTTAAAGTAAATCTGAGTAGCTAATTTCAACTTCAGGATTGCTTTGTCATGTGAATTTCTATCATGTGTTATGGATGATGTAACTTTTGAAAAACATATTGCTGGTAGAGTGAAAGTTTTTAAATGTCAGTGATCTCATCCATGAGAGTGGCTGTTTCATGCATTAGATATTAGTATAAAGTTTGAGAGCTGAGTATTTCAAAATGCACTGGTGTGATTATGCCTTTCTTTGAACTCTATCTAAACATCAAATAAATGTTAGTATTCTTGGGATCAATAATTGGAAATTGAGTTTCTGTTCTTTATCATACTTTGCAAGGAAATCCAGAAACTAGCAAATTCATTTATGAGTGTGATACATGACATTTTGATATAAATGAAAAAAATCACTGAGTAGTGGATAAGATAATAATGTTTTACTATATAAAGAACAATGACAAAATTTCATATTAAACATATTTAAACCAAAGATGAGTTAATGATATTATAAGTAACTGCACTGTCAAGAGATCCTACCATTGCCATTGATTCTAAATCAACATTCTTACAGTCCTGGAATAAGAAACTATCAAAAATTCAATAGCTATATTTGAGAATGATTAAAATAGTCTGCCCTCCCTTTTTTGGAGGCTGTTGTTGAAATATACTAAATGCACCTTTTTTGCCCTACTCACAAGCCAGGAAACAAAATGCTGAATCAAGTCTAAAACTGTTTAATAATCACACCATATTCTATTAAACTGATCACTGCTACCACTATTTGGTACAATTAGCTATCCATCTGTTACAGACTATTATTGACTATATTTGATAGAGAAAAATTAATATGATTAATGCTTACAAGAGAATAAAAGGCATAACCAAAACAGAAAGTTGCTGCAATGATCAGGTTTATTGTTAAGTAATATATTTTAAATTCAGGTTAAAGAATATTTTACTCAGTCTGCTTTCCTTCTTCATTTACCCCTTATATGGGGGGGGAATTTTTCCCTAATTATCTAAAGAGGCTCAGGACTTCTTTAGTGTATCTTTGATCAGTTGCAATTTATTTTTATATTGGTCCCCTATAAATGCCTATTTATTCATTGAAAAGTTGAAAAAGAACATATAATGCTTATATTATGTGTATGTCTTGCTTGGATATGCTCCTTGATAATAATATTCTATCTTCCTCCTCAAGTGCTCTGTTCTTTCTAGTACAGTGCCTTCAACAAAATATTATTCAATAGATATATATAATTTAAAGTAGTCTTCAATTACTTCTAAGTGCTTATTGTAGCCATAGATTATGCAGTGTCCAGTGTAATCCAGATATTGTCCTAGTTGCAATGGCTCACTTCCCTTACTTATTTGGTAAAATGGGAAATTTAAATTCACAAGTATATTTAAAAATTATACTACCTATTGAGGCACATTTATAGCTTGTTTAAGCTTTAGTAGTTAGGTTCTTAATACCAAGGACCTAATTGTTATGTATTATTATAAATTGCAAATACATATGATAAATATATAATAAATTGCCAATTCATTATGATTGTTTTAATAGTTAAAAGAGGCAAGCTTTTGATTTCCTATTTTAAACAGTGATGCAAGAAAATAATAAGCTTGATTTTGTAAACAATGCTACATCTCCTTTTGTAATATGACATTTTTCACACCTTTCTGACACTTTTGAATGATGACACATCTACAGATAAACAGTTGAGTAATGTCTTCTTTAGTTCTTAACTATTTGAAATAATTTGAAAATATCAATGTCAACTACATAAAGTTAAAAATATTTTAAATTAAAGTTGATTTGTTTTAACTTAAACTATATGTTCAATGCAATGCATACTTCTTTCTCTGGTGAGGTAAAATTTATAGTATTCAAGGTAGACCAAAGGTCTATTAATAAATTTCCAGTTTCTAGCTCAAAACAAATAAGCTCATTGTGTCAATAGAACACATGGCTAAAGGTGGGATATGGTGAACAGTAATACCCTTTCTAGCCATGTGCTGTGGTAATTCTATTTCAGGAGGAGCTATTCATTAGCTGCCTACTCTAAGCAAGGCATAAATCAGCATTGTTGAAAATATGTTGCATTTAATTCTCCAAAACTATGTTGTTTAACTATTACTATTATTATTATTGCAAGTTTTAGAGAGGAGAAAGTGCCTAAACTGTACAGACATATGACTAGTTTTTGCAGTCAATCAGATTTGGAATTCAGTCAGACTTCCCAAGCAAAAAGTCTTCAGGAAAAGAGTTTTATTAAGTCCCTTCCTTAGGCCACACCCTAAACTGAATTGGAAAGCCCTGAAGGTGAGCACAGTGTTCTCTTTCAGTTTGTTTTATTGCTTGGCTGGCAGGCTGATTGTTTTAAGAAATACCTAGACAAGAGCATATAGAGAACTTTTCACACAAAAAACACCACCTCCACCTGTCTCGTGCCATACTTAAAATTGCCACATTTAATGTTGTTCTGTGTTTTCTTAGATTCTGTTTGTTATTTGACATCCATTAATCACAGAACAACACTATTAGTGAAAATGTTGAATTTCTCCTGCCAGTCAGCTTGCCTGAACTTGCCTTTCACGTGCAGATGAGCTGGTTCAAGGCTGTGCTACCACCCGCTTTCTTCTCTGATTCAGACACCAAGGCAATAATTCTCTTGCCCTAAATTATCCCAGAGCCTGGTACCAGGCAATTAGAGACCACCTGTAGAGCCCAAAGTTTGCTGAAATTATTCATATAAATCAACCCTAAACTATAAACCCTGCCCTGCCTCACCCTTCCTGTGGAAATTCCAATTCAGGCCCTGGCTCAGCCTTTCCTCTCGCTCTTTCTCCTCTGCCTCTTGACCAAAACATAGTGTTTCCCACGAGGCCCTAAATGGTAGGGCATGGCCGCCTCCCTCTGGAAATATAAAAAATGCATTCTTCTTTCCATGGCATTGGCCCCTTTGTGTCAGCACTCAGTCACAGCTTTATAAAGTAAGATCCAGGCATAGAACAGTTGTCCCATTAGTTCATATCACCTAGGAAACTCTGAAGCCCTTTCATCATTTGCATATACATCTTTATAAGTAACAGGGGATGGATCTGTTACTTAAAGCAGTATCTATAACATAACTTCCACCCTTCATGCCAGAAAATGTGGACTACTGAGGAATATTAAGAAACTGACCCCAGAACTGTTAGATATTTATTATTTAATGTAGCTTGATATCATCTGTAAGACTAGGAAATGTCTCTCTACTTCTAACAATACATTCTGATTGGGACAAATTATATTTATCTTGGGTTGAATAAAAGGTTTATACCTGAAAACAATCCATGGTAAGATTATTTTAAAGTATTAAAAGGGATATAGGGTTATTTTAAAATTTCAAAATATTATCTCTGCAATCTTTTTTCCACAAATAATCAGTGGGCTTGGACTGGGTTATAATATGAATGAATAAGCAAGTCACATAATATTATGCTCACGTAATTGAATAATAAGTACACTTTGTGGTGCACTTTCACGTTCTCAAAGTATATTCTATGAAATTGCTTATTAGTTACCCACTCTGATTGTTCTTATTTCTGTTATGTAGAGGCTACTCTAAAAAATAATTCTGTCCTTTTGATAAGTAGAGGTCTTGTGAAAACAAACATGCTTAGAGATAGATAAATAATTATTGTCAGTTCCCTGTAAATACTGTTAAAACAAGCAACAATATCAAAAACAAGATACTAAATCTGTTGCAATTAGTGGGTTTTAAACTGGCATTTCTAGTCTGATAACCCTCAGAAAATCCAGAGACAGATCAACTCCCTGGGACAGTCGGATGTATGGATATTACGCTTACATTCAAAATATTTTTAGAGATATTTTAAGAGAAGGATATTACTACACTAAATTACTTAAATTCAGCTTAATGTGAACTAATTTTCTAGCAGTTGCATTAAGGTGAGTCAGTGTCAAGCCACTTTTGTATTTAATAGCTTCTGCGACACTGGGATCCAGCTTCCCAGTAGACAATCTTCTGAAGGACTAAAAATGTTGCAGTAATTTTTCTTTACCTGGTACAAAACAGAATTCCTGAACAATGGTTTTCAAACAGCAGGGGGGTTTAATTAAATTAAAGCACTGAGTCAAGAAAACAAATATCATCCTATTAGCACCAAGAGAACAGGGTTTTAAAACTGGGTTTAAAAATAAAATCCTGCACCCAGATACTGGGAATGGAAGTCAGGATATTTTAATTATTTCATGTAAATTTATTCAAAGCAAAATATAGTAATGCAATGGTAAACCTTATACCAATTATAATTTCATGCAAACTGTTGTTTATGTACAAAATACAACAAAATAATTTTTCCTGTTTTACTGCTTTATACTTAACCCTATTTTTATATTTACTTGTGAGAAACAAATCTTTTCCTACTTTTTAAAATATTATGTTTGAAGTAGACAGATAGGTAATATTATAGCTTAATATGCTATGACATCTCTGGTATATTCCATTCTTAATGAAGAATTTAAAAAATAATGTGAATAGGCAGTACATTATTTTCTGTATCATTCAAAGATAAAAAATAAAATAAAATTCTGTAATCTAAAATGCATAATCTAAAATTTATTCTTAACTTTAAGGTGTCATTTTGATTACTATTTTAATCAGGTAATTGAGAACTGTCTTAATCATGGTTTTTTGAATGATGATCCTGGTCAGTGATTATATCAGTTTTGTTCATTGTGACAAGGCAAATTTACAGCAAAAGCAAACATCAGCTACACATGTATACATAAAGACATTCACTGCAATGACATTTTTTCACTGCTTTCAATGACTAAATTAACATGAGGGATACAAAATGTTAAAGTTTATTTTATTCAGGCCATTGGACATTCAATTCAGCCTGATTTTTCAATTTTATAAACAGTAGGAGACTCAACAACAGATAATGAGGTAAAAACAGGATCATGAAATCACTAGCACTGGTATTTTTGTTTCTTTGGCCACTCAAATTTAGTGCTCATAAAAATCAAAGCTAGATAGAAATTATGGGAATTCCCAAGTAACCATGTTTCATGTGTGTGTCATGAAACCAAGTTTCATGTTTTACTGACTGTCTAAGCTTTATCCTTTTTAAGAAATTTTATAACATTGTGAAATAGAAAATAAAAGTATAAATTTATAAAGGAAGAATGGATTGTGTACATTGTCCAAGGATTTAAGCAAATTGGACTTATTCATAAGGGTAAATTTTACAATAAAATACAGTTCTGGAGATTGATTCAAGATGGTGACATGAGAGGTAAGACAGAGAACTTCTCCCAAAACCACATATAATACGAAAATATAGTTAGTACAACTAATCCTAAAACAGCAACACGAAAGAAGGCTGCACCAGACTGCATAAACCTGGAGAACAGAGCGGACAACATGAAACAGGGTAATGTACCAAAGCCTTGATCCAGTGGGATCCAAGCTCTCCCACTACCCCAGCTCACGAGAGGGAAGAAGAGAAACAGAGTAGAGAGGGGGTTGAAGCCTAGAACTGCTGAACACCCAGCCCTGGAGATCTGCATTGGAGGACAAACCTACCTTGTGTGGTGCTCTGGAGGTTGGTGGAGTTGGGAAGCTGGGACAGGTAGAGAGCTTGAGAGACAGATTCCAGACATTTGTGGAGGATGGGGATTCACATACAGCCACTCTGGGATAAAGGAAAGGTTGGCAGTCAGAGAGGCTTCCTAGCAGCAAGAGGGCAGCTGTAGGAAAGGAGTTTGAATGGAGAAGGGATAGGTGAACAAGGTTGTCTGGGCAGGCTCGGCCCAGCAGGTTGAGAACTTTGAGGGGACTCAGGAGCTCCATTCTGCTAGCTGGCTACTCAGCTCCAAGGCCCCCCACTGTGACATGCAGCCTGCTGTTCCTTCTTCCTGTTCTGCCAGCACAGGCTCGCAAACTGGCAGTCAATACACTGGCATCAAGCCAGCGAGAGGGAGGCCCCACCTACAAAAGCTAGAGACAGCAAAGCACAGAGGCTTACACCTGTGTGCTCGGCCCACTGGTTCTGACACTGGAGACAGGCACTGCAGCCAGGAAGCAGGAAACAGCTGTTTTCTCCAACCAGGCACCAGTGCCACTCCCGTGCGAACCCCAACTTCACTCCAGGGGCTGAGCAGATCCAGACACTAGATCTTCTGGGCGCTAGAGGGTGTCACATAGAAATATGAAATGTAAAAGGAACCAAGTCCAGACCAAAATCTCACAAACCCCAGAAAAAAGGCCAAATGAAACTGAACTCACCAATCGTCCTGACAGAGTTCAAAATAAAAATCATAAACATGCTCATGAAGATACAGAAAAATATTCAAGAACTCAGAAAGGAATTTAAGATGGAGATTCAATCATTAAGAAATTCCATATCTGAAATTGAACATACAATGGAGGGATTTAAAAGCAGATTAGATGTAGTAGAAGAGACAGTAAATGGAATAGAAATTAGAGAAGAGGAATACAAAGAAGCTGAGGCACAAAGAGAAAAAAGGATCTCTAATAATGAAAGAATATTGAGAGAACTGTGTGACCAATTCAAACGGAACAATTTTCGCATTATAGGGGTACCAGAAGAAGAAGAGAGAGGAAAAGGGAGAGAAAGTGCACTGAGGAGGTAATTGCTGAAAACTTTCCAGTCTGAGGAAGGAGATAGTCTCTCAGGCCATGGAGGTACACAGATATCCCAACACAAGAGACCCAAAGAAGACAACATCAAGACATACAATAATTAAAATGGAAAAAACAAGGATAAATACAGACTTTTAAAAGCAGCCAGAGAGAGAAAAAAGATAACATACAAAGGAAAACCCGTAAGGATATCACCAGATTTCTGAACAGAAACCTTACAGGCCAGAAGGGAGTGGCATTATATATATAATGCAATGAAAAACAAGGGCCTTGAAACAAGAATACTCTACCGGGCAAGATTATCATTTAAATTTGAAGGAGGAATTAAATAATTTTCATATAAGCAAAAGCTGAGAAAATTTACCTCCCAAAAACCACTTCTACAGTGCAGTTTGGAGGGATTGCAATAGGTGGAAAACCTCCTAAGGCTAACAGTCACCAGGGGAAATTAAAATCACAGCAAAGTAGAACAATTAAATACTAAGCAGAGGGAAAATCAAATAAACTATCCCCAAAGTCAATCAAGGGATAGATAAAGAGTACAGAATATAATAATTAACATATAAAGAATGGAGGAGGAAGAAAAAGGAGGGAAAAAAAAAGAACCTTTAAGTTGGTTGGTAATAGCATATGAAGTGAGTTAAATTAGACTGATCGATAGTAAGGGAATTACCCTTGAATCTTTGGTAACCACAAAACTAAAGCCTGCAATGACAATAAGTACATACCTATTGATAATCACCCTAAATGTAAAAGTTCTGAAAGTGCCAATCAAAAGACATAGAGTCACTGAATGGAGAAAAAAACAAGACCAATCTATATGCTGCCTACAAAAGACTCACTTCAAACCCAAAGACATTCACATATTGAAAGTAAAGTATGGAAAAGTTATTTTATGCAACTAACAGGAAGAATAAAGCAGGAGTTGCAGTACTTGTATCACACAAAATGGACTTCAAAACAAAGAAAGTAGAAAGGACATTACATAATGATAAAGGGGTCAGTCAAACAAGGGGATATAGCTATTATAAACATCTATGCATCCAACATAAGAGCAACAACATATGTGAAACAAATACTAAAAGAATTAAAGGAGGAAATAAAATGCAATGCATTCATTTTAGGAGACTTCAACATTCCATTCACTCCAAAGGACAGATCAACCAGACAGAAAATAAGAAGACAGAGGCACTGAACAACATATTAGAACAGATGGACATAACGGACATCTACACAACACTCCATCCAGAAGCAACAGGATACACATTCTTCTCGAGCGCACATGGAGCATTTTCAAGAATAGATCATATACTAGGCCACAGAAAGAGCCTCAGTACATTCAAAAAGATTGAAATTGCACCAACCAGCTTCTCAGATCACAAAGGTATGAACCTAGAAATAAATTACACAAAGAAAATGAACAAGCCCAGAAACACAGGATGGCTTAACAACATGCTCCTAAATAATCAATGGATCATTGATGAAATAAAAACTGAGATGAAGCAACATATGGAGACAAATGACAATTATTCAACACCGCAAAATCTGTAGGATGAAGTGAAGGCTGTGCTAAGAGGGAAGAATATTGCAATACAGGCCTACCTCAGCAAAGACGAACAATCCCAAATGAACAGTCTAAAGTCACAATTAATGAAATTAGAAAAGGAAGAACAAATGAAGCCCAAAGTCAGTAGAAGGAGGGAAATAATAAAGATTAGAGCAGAAATAAACACAATCGAGAAGAACTAAACAATGGAAAGAATCAATGAAAGCAGGAGCTGGTACATTGAGACAATAAACAAAATAGATAACCCCTAGCCAGACTTGTCAAGAGACAATAGAGTCTACACACATAAACAGAATCAGAAGTGAGAAAGGAAGAATCACTATGGACACCACAGAAATACAAAGAATTATGAGAGAATACTATAAAAAATAATATGCTAACTGGATAACCAAGAAGAAATGGACAACTTTCTATAAATATACAATCTTCCTAGGCTGACCCAGAAAAAAACAGAAAATCTGAATAAACCAATCACCAGCAAAGAAATTGAATTGGTACTCAAAAAACTACCTAAGAATAAAATACATTAACCAGATTGTTTCACTGCTGAATTATAGCAAACATTTGATGAAGACCTAATAAACATCCTCCATAAAGTTTACCAAAAAGTAGAAATGTGGGGGATACTCCCAAACTCATTCTATGAGGCCACCATCACTCTAAAACTAAACCAGGCAAAGAAACCAAAAAGATAAATAAAATTACAGACCAATATCCCTGATGAACATAGATGCAAAAATGCTCAACAAAATATTAGCAAACCAAATTCAAAAATATATGAAGAACATCATCCATCATGATCAAGTGGGATTCATCCCAGTGATGCAAGGCTGGTACAATATATGAAAATCCATCAACATTATCCACCCCATCAAAAAAAAGAAGGACATAAATCACATGATCATCTCCATAGATGCTGAAAAAGCATCTGACAAAATTCAACAACCACTCATGATAAAAACTCTCAACAAAATGGGTATAGAGGGCAAGTACCTCAACATCACAAAGGCCATATATGACAAACCCACAGCCAACATCATACTTAACAGCAAGAAGCTGAAAGCTTTTCCTTTAAGATCAGGAACAAGACAAGGATGCCGACTCTCCGCACTTTTATTCAACATAGTACTGGAGCTTCTAACCACAGCAGTCAGGCAACACAAAGAAATAAAAGGCATCCATATTGGCAAGGAAGAAGTTAAACTGTCCCTGTTTGCAGAGGACATGATATTGTACATAAAAAATCCTAAAGAATCCACTCCAAAACTACTAAATCTAATATCTGAATTCAACAAAGTTTTGGAATACCAAATTAATGCACAGAAATCTGTTGCATTCCTATATACTAATGATAAGCTAACAGAAAGAGAAATCAGGAAAACAATTCCATTCACAATTGAATCAAAAAGAATAAAATACCTAGGAATCAACCTAAGCAAGGAAGTGAAACACCTGTACTCTGAAAACTACAAGACACATAAAAGAGAAATTAAAGAAGATACCAATAAATGGAAACACATCACATGCTCATGGATAGGAAGAATTAATATTGTCAAAATGGCCATCCTTCCTAAAGCAATCTACAGATTCAGTGCAATCCCTATCAAAATCTTAACATCATTCTTCAACAAACTAGAGCAAATAGTTATAAATTCATATGGAACCACAAAAGACCCCAAATAGCCAAAGCAATCCTGAGAAGGAAGAATAAAGCAGGGGGAATTATGCTCCCTGACTTCAAGCTCTACTACAAATCTACAGTAATCGAGACAATTTGGTACTGGCACAAGAAGAGACCCATAGACCAGTGGAACAGACTAGAGAGCCCAGATATAACCCAAGCATATATGGTCAATTAATATATGATAAAGGAGCCATGGATATACAATGGAGAAATGACAGCCTCTGCAACAGCTGTTGTTGGCAAAACTGGACAGCTACATGTAAGAGAATGAAACTGGAGTACTGTCTAACCACATACAAAAAAGTGAACTCAAAATAGATCTAAGACCTGAATGTAAGTCATGAAACCATAAAACTCTTAGAAAAATATATAGGCAAAAATCTCTTGGACATAAACATGAACAACTTTTTCCTGAACACATCTCGGGCAATGGAAACAAAATAAAAAATGAACAAATGGGACTACATCATGCTAAAAAGCTTCTGTACAGCAAAAGATACTATCAGCAGAACAAAAAGTCATCCAACAGTATGAAAGAATATATTTGTAAATGACATATCTGACAAGGGGTTAACATCCAAAATATATAACGAACTCATACACCTCAACACCCAAAAATCAAATAACCCTATTAAAAAATGGGCAGAGTATATTAAAGGACAGTTCTCCAAAGAAGGAATTCAGATGGCCAACAGACACATGAAAAGATGCTCCACATTGCTAATTATCAGGGAAATGCAAATTAAAACCACAATGAGATATCACCTCATGCCAGTTAGGATAGCCAACATAGAAAAGAATGGAAACAACAAATGCTGTTGAGGATGTGGAAAAAGCGGAACCGTCCTGCACAGGTGGTAGGAATGTAAATTAGTTCAACCATTGTGGAAAGCAGTATGGAGGTTCTTCAGAAAACTAAAAATAAAAATACTGTTTGAGCCAGGAATTCCACTCCTAGGAATTTACCCTAAGACTGCAGGAGCCCAGTTTGTAAAAGACATATGCACTCCTGTGTTTATCACAGCACTATTTACATTAGCCAAGAAATGGAAGCAACCTAAGTGTCCATCAGTAGATGAATGGATAAAGAAGAAGTGGTTCATATACACAATGGAATATTATTCAGCCATAAGAAAACAAATCCTACCATTTGCAACAACATGGATGGAGCTAGAGGGTATTATGCTCAGTAAAATAAGCTAGGTGGAGAAAGACATGTACCAAATGATTTCACTCATCTGTGGATCATAAGAACAAAGCAAAAACTGAAGGAACAAAACAGCAGCAGACTCACAGAACCCAAGAATGGACTAACAATTGCAAAGGGAAAGGGATTGGGGGGTGGGATGGGAAAGGAGTGATAAGGGGACTAAGGGGCATTACAATTAGCACACATAATGTAGGTGGGGGGCACAGGGAAGGCAGTATAGCACAGAGAAGACAAGTAGTAAATCTATAGCATCCTACTACGCTGATGGACAGTGACTGTAGTGGGGTATGTGGTGGGGATTTGATAATGGGGAGAATCTAGTAACCACAATGTTGCACAGGTAATTGTATATTAATGATACCAAAGTAAAAAAAAATACAATTTTGAGAAAGAGATATTGACTCCTAAAAATATCTTTAAGATCTCAATGAAGATAAGCCACCCTGAACTATCGTGACTCTTTGAACATAATATCTACAATAGTCCCATTCTCTAGCTACATATGTGGTATTGCAGTTATTTGGTCACATGCCCAAAGCTTCATTTCTTATTGGTATCATTCTACATATCAGACTTTTAGAATATCAATTAGCTATCATGCGTGACATAAACATTCCTCTGCCTTTTAACTATAAACTCCTCTCTAGCCTTTGTATATCACTATAAATTCAATTTTCACTGTGAAATATGTTATGTGTAATATGTTTATGATGCTCACATTGTGATGTTTTTGTTATTATTATGTGCAAGATTATTATATTCTGGCCTAATATTCTCTGAATGTGAACATGTCTTACAAGCTTATTATCTAGAATAGTGTTGGCCAATAGAAATAAATAAAGCAAAGGTGGCCAAAGTATGGATTTTTATCCAATAAATTGTTTTAACTCTCTGAAATATTTTGGGAAAAATTAATGTCAGTGGTTGGAAAGTCACTCATGCTGTTTCAAGTTTATTATGAGAAGATATACTTCACAGATCCAAAGAAATAGAACCAGTCACCAGGTATAGAAACCAAAACACTTCCAGAGTCCCCATCCATGGAACTTAACTGTCTCTTCCATTACCCTTGTTAGTAATTAAATATATTTCATAGAGCAGTGTTCTGTTCCTTAGAAAAAACTGGCTCAATCTCCCAGTGTTCCAGTTTCAAATACCAGGGAGATACAGTCTTATTGAAGACTGAACCTGAGTATTCAATCATTATAACAGGAGAGTAAGGTTTGTCACATGGTATATAGAACTACCCCTTTCAAGGACTGTTTGTTGAGTAAATTCTCTCAGGAGAAATGCAGCAAAGAAATCGCATCTGTTGTAAACCTCATATATATTACAACAGTATCTTAACTACATAACTGCCATCATGGCATTTGTTATTATATATTGCTTTCTTTCCCTCAGAAATGATAAAAGAAATAAGGCTTATTTTAATGAATAATCTGTAAAAATGTTTTTGTGAATGCACCAAGCAATGCTTATTCCTTTCTTACTTTGCTAAATTGGTATAAGGTTTTTCATATATTATTAACACAATTTAAAGCATCATGTAGCCTATCATGATAGTATGAAGACAGAGTAGTTTTATTTGTGACATATACCTGAAAATAATGTGATGTTATCGCCAAAAGTGTTCCTGAGAAAATAGTACTTAAAAAGTCTCTCATAATATAAAACACTATCAAAATTAATCCATTTGAAACAACCAAGTTCTATGTGAGGAAGTTTCAATAGACATTTCAGATCTCAGTCATCTCTAGCATTGATTGCTTATGCAGAATACCTGTTGGAATTGATTTATAAAAAAAATTACTTTATTAAAAGAAAATACTGAATTATAACACGAATTCAATAGTTATTCATAATAATATGAACAGGAAATTGCAGCTGAAATTTATTACAGAATATTACTACAGTAATAGAAATATGCTTAAAGTACATATTCCAGCAGAACAAATAGAAAGGTATCTGCCAAAATTTCATGCAAATGTCTACTTGTAGCATGGGATTAAATTCTCATCTTCCAAAAGAAAGTCTATCTTAAACAATTACACTGACATCATGATGATGCTGTAAAAAATCATTAGATTTCTCAAATAGAAACTCTAATGATGACAGAATCACTAATGTCAAAGTGGTCTGTTGGGAATTTTAACTAAAAACATCACATGAACTGAGACAATAAACAGAAATATATCAGAGTACATATCTTTTGGTACAGCATTTTAGAATATGTAGGCATAAATTAATATACTTGATAAATAGATATTTGACTATTTTATCCATATGTGTAACATTTTAAATTGACCAACTGTCCCTTCCAAAAAAAATGTAATATTCTTATCATTCCCTTCCAAGAAAAAAAAGTAATATTCTTTTCATTGAAATAAAGTGTTACCTATTATTCATAACTGTTTTAAATGTGTGCAGGTGAAGTTATGTTTAGAAATATTTTAAATATGTGCACATAGAACAACTGTATATAGCAGAGTAAACTGGAAAACAAAAAATAGTTATGACTAGTTCAAAAAAGCAGAATTCAATGCAAGAATTTAATTAAAAAGATTAAAAGTCAAGTCAAATAACAATTGGTGATGAAATCATGAATAAAGCATAAAGCTGAAGGGGCAAAAAAGAGGGTGGCATCTGAGGGAGGCAGCACATGATGGAATCTGGTACCATGACAGAGATTTATAATCACTGCTGGAGAAAGACACTGCTCAAAGCAGGAAACCAGAGGGAAATGCCTTGGCTTTTCCCTTCTTCCAGTCTTGCTCTCCTATTCTACTCCAGTCTCACCCACAGCCAAATTCAACTTGAAGCCTTATTGAGGGTCAGTGGGGGAGGCTGAGGTTGACATTTAAAAATAAAGAAGGCTAACAAATATGCCTCATGAAAAATAAGAGGAAGCAGGATTTATTGCAGGTTAGAGGAGGACCTATGCAAGAAGCCACTGAAGATTGTCTCTTATTTTCCATGAAATTACAAGATATAGAAAATACTTTAAAATACAAACATAATAACATCTAAAATTAAAAGGATTCTTTTGGAAGGATGTAGACTGAATTTTCACTGAATAGAGATCAGGTAATTTTGTTGGGAAGAAAAGACTCCATAACTTTCTAGTCATTCTACTCAGATAAGAGTAGCTCAGATATAACTACCTGCAGTCATTGTTATTTTACTGTACACGCTGACTTCTAAAGAAATTATAGAAGTTTCTGGGCAAAGATGGACGAGATTAATGTGTTTTGTAACTACAAATATTGTAGAATAACTTTTATTCCATTTCACAATATTTTCTTTAGAGTCTCAAGTTCAGTTTTATACAGGTAGGTAGCCATTGCTTTGATTAATAACTACTTAAAAGGAACTCTAAGTTTTGTAGTGAGTAAGAAGCCAAATGTTTAATCACTGTGCTTCTCAGCATAATCTAACCAAGAGGTAGGTATTAAAATAAAATCTCAGTGCTGTGTAAAGGTTAAATAGGAACTGCGGCAGACAGGATAATGGCTCTCCAAAGATGTCCATGACATAATGTCTTAGTTCTAATGTCCTAATACCTAAAACCTTCAAATAATCTTGCTTTAACATGGAAAAAGAACTTTACATGTGATTAAATAAAAGACTTCATAATGGGTACAATATGCCACATTAGTAGGTGGACCCAATTTAATCATGTAGGTTCTTAAATTAGAAATTCTTTCCCAGTTGTGGCAAAGTGAGATGTAAACGTGGAAGAAGAGTCATAAAGATGTGCTGTTGCTGATTTGAGGATGGGTCACGGAAGGGGGCAGCCTGTGGAAGCTGGAAAAGGCAAGAAAATGAGTTATTTCCTAGGGCCTCAAGAAAGGAATGCCAACATTGTCGGTACCTTGATTTTATCCTAGTGAGATTTGTGTTGGACTACCACAGAACTATAAGATAATAAATTATAGGTTTAAAGCCACTCAATTTGTGCTAATGTGTTATAACACAATAGAAAACTAAGAAAAGCAGATATAAAAAACATAATCTAGTTTAGAGGATTCAGGCAAAATTTCATTGAGAATGTGATAGTCAAGCTTCTTTCTATAGAGAGTAGAAATTAACTAGACATATAAGGAATTATGGCTCCAGGAAGAGAAGACAATGCAAGTGAAAGCCAAGAGGTAAGGCACTTTTGCTACAGTTTGAATGGAGAAGGTGAGGGATAATTACTGAAATGTGAAGAAGCAGAAATGAGTGGCAATGGACCCTGAAGTCTAGACATGAAGACTTAATAGCCTGGCTTTTCCTAGGGTAATGGATAAGCAACAGGGGAATGGCATGAATGAAATGTAATTTCTGAGAAATCACTAATAGTCTAGTGTGGCACAAGCATGGAATGGGGAAAAGCCACCAATAAGCAGGAAACTATTTAGAAAGATACTGAAGTAAAATCAAAGTATGGAGTGTCAGAGACTAAGGATAATTATGGCGGAAAAGAAAAACTAAAGGAGTGGAGATATCTGGAAGAATAAGTGGTGACTCTATAGCATCTTACTATGCTGATGGACAGTGACTGCAATGGGGTATGTGGTGGGGACTTGATAATGGAGGGAATCTAGTAACCACAATGTTGCTCATGTAACTGTATATTAATCATAGCAAAATAAAAAAAAAGAATTAACAAAGCAAAGCACAGTAACAGAGTAAAGTTGGCTAAATGGACAAGAGGTAATCAAATACAAACCGCAGGTGTCTAGATAAAGAAGTGGAGCAGAATACAGTGTCACTCACTAAGGTTGGGAACACATGTGGAAATATGTAGAAGGGAAATAGTTTATTTTTGGACATGTTGCATTTGTGATCCCTGCCAGATATCTTACTGAGTATTTTAGTAAATTGTTTCACATATGTTTTAAACACAAAAGAGGTATTTGATTGGAAATTTATATTTTGAAATTACGTTATTTATGTGGTCATATGTGGATGTCTGGTGAAATAAAGAAGGAGTGGATATCAAGTTCAAAAAAAAAAAAGATTCCAAAATAAATGCTAAAGAATCAACTTTAATAGTCAAACTGTGGAGAAAAATCCAACTGAAATCTTTCCACTGAGGGAAGGTGAAGTCAGGAATATATTAAGATGTGCAAGGACATAAATCCCTGAAAACTAAATAAAGGAGGATCACCATAGTAATCCACTGATCCATCTCAAGTCTTCAATGTGTATCGAGATTTTTATGTTGTTAGTTAACCTGTTTAGATTGTATAGTCTTTTATGATCCATAGGTAGAGATACATGAGTAATGTTTAACAGATGCTTATGAGACTATATTTATAAAGACCTTTTTACAAGTAGTGATTATTTTGCTTTTATTTGAAGGGGGTACCTCTCTGAATCTCAGTTGGTATTCCAAAACCCAGAGAAGAAATATTTGATTTTCATGATACTTTCAAACTTAGTTATAATTACTAAGATTACAGAGAGTCCCATGAATCTTTCCCATGGCATTAATTAGAAATTAAAACATTGTTATGAACAAACTAGACATACATGCAGTAACATTGATGAAACTCAAAAACATAATGCTATGTAAAAGAAGGCAGGCCCAAAAGGCTTCAGGCTGCATGATTCCACTGATACGATATTCTGGAAATGGCAATACCATAGTGACCGAAATCAGATCAGGATTGGGGGAAGTAGACTGAATGTTTAGAAGCATGATTGGATTATTTACGGTGATGTGATGTTATATATCTTAATTTTGGAAGTGGTTACACAACTAACTACATAAAAACTATCATCTGTATACATAATTACAACACAATGATAAAATCTGAATTTAAAAATATGAGCAAATGATAACAAAAAAGTTTACTATGATATTATATTGAGTGTAGGTCTAACACAAAACTATTCATATGATATATAGCCATTCAAAAATATATTAACATATTTATAATATTAGATATTTATGAACTTCTGCTTTGATTTTTTTAAATACTAATCTTTTTTTAGATGAGTGAATTAACTTCAACTTGTAAAAATTTTATGACTGATGAATATATTTCTAACTGCACTTCTCATGTGTTGGCAATATGTAACATATTAACTGATTTAGTTAAGCTGACACTTGGTAATCAAGGCTTCTTAACTATTCATTTCCCCGTAAGAGGTATAGTTGATTTGGGTGGAAGGGTTTTAAAATGAATCACAGCAAAAGAATTAAAAATAAATGCATATTCATTGTTATATGTTTTTTCCTATTTCCAGTTGAAAAGGGTATTTACACTAAATAATTAGAAAGATTTTACCAAAACTTGACAGTCCATACTACTTTTGAATATATTAAAAATACTATGTGTAATGCTTATTCAAATTACATACATTTTATTAAAAGCTCAAGTTTGCAATAATTTTATAATATAAAAATCTATCATATTTATATATAAATTTCACTGTTTAACTAAACATATTATCTAAAACTTCCTCTTCAAATTTACCAGTCATAAAGAAGGAATACTTGCCACATTGATTCATACAGTTGTTACAGACTATAGGGGTATAGTCATGGCTATTTATTATTTAAAATCAGTTCTAACTGATTACTTATGATTGATTACAGTCAATAGTCTCTCAGAAACAGTTGCCTGATAATTTGGGTATTGATATCTGTGTGCATTTGGAAATGATTATTTAAGAAAAGACTACTGAAAACTTCACATTCCAATGTATTTTGTTTCAAATCAATTGTTTGCAGATGTGGTGGTGAGGATCAAATCAATCTATTTCAGGTTATTTGATTTGTATTTACTATACAGTATTTTGTCTTTATTCTAAATTATTTGTGTAAATTCACAATATAATTTCTGATGACTCAATTCATGCTCACATCTTTCTATGTTATGTCTTTCTATTTTATCAATCCTCAATAGATATCATGCACTATAGAAAGTTGCTTTGATATACTTAGGATGGTTGGAGCTAATATTCTTCTAGTCTCCAATAGATTTATGAGCTTACATTTTTTTTAGCACTAACTTAACTATACATTATTAGTTTTAATTTTGTCTCCTACCCCTTACCTATTGAACTAAATGTGAGTTATATGAGCATAGGTGACCTCTGTATCCCCATTATTTACTTTCTCTGGGGGCTAATTGATGCTTAATACATATATGATAAATGAATGAATTACCTTAGAGGTTTATGAATTTTATTTCTAAGATACTAAAGCTAGTTTTTGGGTTTAAGCTTGCTTCTTTATAAAGTTACTTGAAAATATAATTCATATATTCACACACAAACCACCCCACCAAGAAGTTTAGAGTTTATTTTAAGACTTCAAATAGGTTATGCTTTGGGGGATTATTTGAAGACTAATTCATAAACTTCAATTAATCATGGAAGGACATTTTGCAAAAATAACTTGTTAAGAGCTTTCCTTGATGACTGTTCAGTAGTAAAATGATAAAGAATTTTTCTTATCACAAAGATAATTTATTTCTGTAGCATATATATTCTGTATGTAACAGGTCTAACATAAATATCATTTCAGTTAAAATCTCATCTTCAAATATAATTTATCTTACATGGTGTATAGAACAATTGTGCTTAAAAACTGATATACACATATATATATTTATATGTAGTGTTTATTTCAAAAAATCCCAACTCAATGTTAAAAATACAAATAATGAATTTCTTATTGTATATCTAATCTCATGTCCTTTTTCCTTCCTTATTTCCTCACTCCCTTTCTCAGATATTTCATCCACTTATTCATGTATATATTATATATATATTTGGTGTCTGACCTCTACTAGACATTGAACATAGACTAATTAGAATATAGATGTAATCCTTGCTCACATTTACCTTTCGTCACTATTATTTGGTTAGATATTCCTGAAAACATTGCATTGTGACAATGAGTCCCAATTTATTTTTGGAAGGATGGCAAGAAGAATATTAAAATCATACATTTAAATAAAGTTCAAAAACAGCTAAACAGACAATAAATGTTTTTAGTACAGAGATGAGGATTAAATGTGGATATGAGAAGGATCAAATTAATAAATCTTAGTATATATCACTTACCAAGTTAGAGATCTGAGGACCACATTTATTCTTGCTTTCTCCCTCCCAATTAAATGCATGTCTTGTCAATTGTACCACCATAACAAAATATCTGTAAAGTGTTCACACCCTAGCTTTCTATTATATAGTTTCCAGTTGAAAGCAAAAAACAAAAACACAAAACCAAACTACAGTTAAAACAACAAGCATTTATTTCTTGCTGAAAGATTCTCTGATAATTTTATATATGGCTGGACACTACTAGATTTGTTTCCAGACCACAAGTTAGATTCAAGTCTGTTTTATATAATTCTTCAGCCTGTATTGAGGGGTTTAACACATATTTTTCTCCTGGTAGATAGCAGAAATACATGAAGGCAAGTAGAAACCTGTGATTTATTTTAAGTGATTAGCTACTAGCTAGCAAAATGTTAATTGCCTACATTTCATTGGCCAAAGTAACTCATATGGCCAAACAGTATCAATGGACCAGGGAAATATACTTCACTAGTTACAGTAGGAGGCATGTCAAAGTCACATGTCTAGGATATGGATATATACTTCTAGTGACATAATCACTAACTGTAAAGACTCTAATATTTCCTCAGCTGAACTATCCCAATAGTTTCTTAACAATTCACCTGGGAGAGAATTAAACGTGGTAGCATGACAGGTGAGACACAGGCTTCCTACTAAAACTGCATATAACACAAAAATATAATGAATACAACTAATCCTTAAAGAGCAACAGGAAAGAAGACTGCGCCAGGCTACATGCACCTGGAGTAAAGAGCAGATGTCACAGAACAGGGTAACATAACAAAGCTGTGGTCTGGCACGACCCAAGCCATATCCCCACCCCAGCTCACTGGTGGGAGGAAGAGAAACCGAGCAGGGAGGGAGTGGAGGCCTGGGACGGCTGAATACCTAACTCCAGAAATCTGCTCTGGGAACACAAACCTACAATTCATGGTGCTTGCATGATACTCTTATGATTATGGGGTTAGAAAACTAAGACAGGCACAATTCCTGGAAAGACTGAGATTCCAGCCACTTGTGGAAAGCAGAGATCCATATCTGGTTGCTCTGGGACAAAAGAAAGGAGGAGGACAGTCTGAGAGACTTCCTAACAAGGAAGCCCTTAGCAAGAGGGCTGCTAAAGGGGCAAGAATTGCACAGACCTTACTGCTCAGGAGAGAGGACAGGTAGACATTATTGTCCAGGTGCACTCTGCCCAGCAGGTTGGGAGCTTTGCCATATAGAGTTTCATATTTAAGGAAGAAAAAGAAATCTTCCTCCTTAGATGATCTTCAGGTGCTCCAGCTCCCTGGCTGGCTACACAGCTCCAAGGAACCTCTCTGTGATATGCAGCCTAGAGCGCCTTTCTTCCAGACAGCCCCACCTGGCTCACAAACTGGCTATACCTACCCTGGCATTAGGCAAGCCAGAGGGAAGATCGGTCTACTGCAACTACAAACGAAAAGCATAGAGGCTTATACTTGTTTGCTCAGCACACTGGTTCAGGCAGTGGAGACAAGCATAGCAGCTGGGTAGCAGGAAACAGCTCTTTCCTCCCCCCAGGCAATAATACCACTCCCCTGCAACCCCCGACATTGCTTCAGGGGTTTCGCAGATCCAGGGAGTAGAGCTTCTGGGCATTTGAGGGCGCCATATAAAAATATGAAATGCAAAAGGAATCTGGTTCAGAGTAAAATTATTAATACCACTCCACAGAAAGATTTAAATGACACTGACCTCATGACTCTTCCAGAAAGGGAGTTCAAAATAAAAATCATTAACATGTTCATGGAGGTATGGAAAGATAGTCAAGAACTCAGAAATGAGTTATGGTCAGAGATCCAATTGTTGAAGAGAACAATGGACAGTATTAAAAGCAGATTGGATAAGGTGGAGATGATAAATGAAAAGAACTAGAGAAGAGGAATACAAAGAAGCTGAGGCACAGAGAGAAAAAAGGATTTCTAAGAATGAAAGAATAATTGGAGAATTGTGTAACAAATCCAAATGGAACAATATTTGCCTTATAGGGCTACCAGAAAAATAGAGAGAAAAAGGGATACAAAGTGTCTCTGAGGAGGTCATTGCTGAAAATTCCCCAATCTTGGGAAGGAGATACCTCTCAAGCCAAGGAGATGCACAGATCTCCCAACACAAGGGACCCAAGGAAGACAACACCAAGACATACAGTAATTAAAATGGCAAAGTTCAAGGATAAGGACAGACTAGTAAAAGCAGCCAGAGAGAGAACTAAGATCTCATACAAAGAAAAGCCCATCAGGCTATCTTCAGATGTCTCAACAGAAAACTTACAGACCAGAAGGGAGTGGCATGATGTATTTAATGCAATGAAGCAGAAGGGCCTTAAACCAAGAATACTTTATTCAGCAAGATTACCATTTAAATTTGAAGGAAGGATTAAACAATTTCCCGATAAGCATAAGCTGAGAGAATTTACCTTCCACAAACCATCTCCACAGAGTATTTTGGAGGGACTGCTATAGATGGAAGTGTTCCTAAGGTTTAATAGCTGTCACCAGAGGTAATAAAACCACAGTAAAAAAGTAGAACAGCTAACTACAAAGCAAATGCAAAAATTAAAATAACTGTCTCCAAAGTCAATCAAGGGATAGAAAAAGAGTACAGAATATACCAAATATACACAGATTGCAGGAGGAAGAAAAAGGAGGAGAACAAAAGAACTTTTTGATTGTGTTTGTAATAGCGTATTAATTGAGTTAAGTAAGACTCTTAGATAGTAAGGAAGTTAACCTTGAACCTTTGGTAACCATGATTCCAAAGCCTGCAATGGCAATAAGTACATACCTATTGATAATCACCCTAAATGTAAATAGACCGAAGGCACCAATCAAAAACATAGAGTCACTGAATGGATAAAAAAACAAGACCTTTCTATATGCTGCCTATAAGAGACCCACTTTAAACCAAAGATATACACAGACTAAAAGTGAAGGCATGAAAAAAGATATTTCATGCAGCTAACAGGGAGAAAAAAGCAGGAGTTGCAGTACTTTTATCAGACAAAATAGACTTCAAAACAAAGAAACTCACAAGAGACAAAGAAGGACATTGCACAATTATAAAACGGTCAGTCCAGTCCAACAAGTGGATATAACTATTATAAATATCTATGCACCCAACAAAGGATCACCTACATATGTGAAACAAATACTAACAGAATTAGAGGGGGAAATGGTATGCAATACATTCATTTTAGGAGACTTCAACACACCACTCACTCCAAAAGACAGATCAACGAGACAGAAAATAAGTAAAGAGACAGAGGCACTGAACAACATATCAGAACAGATGGACCTAACAGACATCTACAGAACTCTACGCCCAAAAGCAGCAGAATACACATTCTTCTCCAGTTCATAAGAAAAAATTTCAAGAATAGACCATATACGAGGCCACAAAAAGTGCCTTGGTAAATTCAGAAAGATTGAAATTGTACCAACGTGTTTCTCAGACCACAAAGATATGGAACTAGAAATAAATTATGCAAAGAAAATGAAAAATCCCATAAACACATGGAGGCCTCACAACATGCTCCTAAATAACAAATGGATCAGCGACCAAAGAAAAACAGAGATCAAGCAATATATGGAGACAAATGACAACAATAATTCAACACCACAAAATCAGTGGGATGCAGCGAAGTCCATGTTAATAGGAAAGTAAATTGAAATACTGGCTCCTGCCTCAGGAAAGAAGAACAATCCCATATGAGCAGCCTAAACTCATAATTAAGGAAACTAGGAAAAGAAGAACAAATGAGGCTCAAAGTCAGTAGAAGGAGGACCTAATAAAGATTAGAGCAGAAAGAAATAAAACCAAGAGGAGAAAACAATAGAAAGAATCAATGAAAGCATGAGCTGTTTCTTCAAGAAAATAAACAAAATAGATAAACCTCTAGCCAGACTTACCAAGAAAAAAAAGAGAGTCCACTCACATAAAAAGAATCAGAAATGAGAAAGGAAAAATCACTACAAACACCACAGAAATACAAAGTATTATTAGAGAATACTATGAAAAATTATATGCTAACAAACTGGATAACCTGGAAGAAATAAACAACTTTCTAGAAAAATATAATCTTCCAAGGCAGACCCAGAAAGAAACAGAAAATCTGAAAAGACCAATTATCAGCAATGAAATAGAGCTGGTAATCAAAAAGATGCCTAAGAACAAAATGCCTGCACCAGAGAGCTTCACTGCTGAATTTTATCAAACATTTAGTGAAGACCTAACACCCATCCTCTCTTAAAGTTTTCCAAAGAGTAGTAGAAGATGGATACTTCCAAATTCATTCGGTGAGGCCAGCATCACTCTAATACCAAAACCCAGCAAAGACACCATAAAAAAAGAAAATTATTACAGACCAATATCCTTAATGAACACAGATGCAAAAATACTCAACAATATTAGCAAAACAAATTAAAAAATACATCCAAAAGATTATACATCATGATCAAGTAGGATTTATTCCAGGGATACAAGGATGGTATAACATTCGAAAATCCATCAACATCATCCACCACATCAACATAAAGAAGGACAAAAACCACATGATCATCTCCACAGATGATGAAAAAGCATTTGAGAAAATTCAACATCCATTCATGATAAAAACTTTCAACAAAATGTGTATAAAGGGCAAGTACCTCAACATAATAAAGCCCATATGTAACCAACCCAGAGCCAACATTATACTTAACAGCAAGAAGCTGAAAGATATTCCTTAAAGATTGGAAACAAGATAAGGATGCCCACTCTCTCCACTTCTATTCAATGTAGTACTGGAGGTCTTAGCCATGGCAATCAGATAATACAAAGAAATAAAAGGCATCCAGATTGGCAAGTAAGAATTTAAACTGTCCCTGTTTGCAGATGAAATGATATTGTACACAAAAAACCCTAAAGAATCCATTCCAAAACTAATAAATCTAATATCTGAATTCAGCAAAGTTGTGGGATACAAAAGTAATACCCAGAAATCTGCGGCATTTCTATACACTAACAATGAGCTAACAGAGAGAGAAATCAGGAAAACAATTCGATTCACAGTTGCATCAAAAAGGATAAAATACCTAGGAACAAACTAACCAAGAACGTGAAAGACCTATACTCTGAAAACTATGACACTCATGAGAGAAATTAAAGAAGATAACAATAAATGGAAACACATCCCATGCTCATGGATAGGAAGAATTAATCTTGTCAAAATGACCATCCTGTCTAAAGCAATCTACAGATTCAAAGCAATTCCTATCAAAATACCAACAGCATTCTTCAATGAACTAGAGAAAACCATTCTAAAATTCATGTAGAACCACAAAAGACCCCGAATAGAAATAGCAATCCTGAGAACAAAAAATAAAGCTCGGGGGATTTTGCTCCCCATCTTTAAGCTCTACTACAAAGCCAGAGTACTCAAGACAATTTGGTTCTGGCACAAGAACAGACCCATAGACCAATGGAACAGAGCAGAGAGCCCTGATATAAACCCATCCATATATGGTCAATTAATATATGATAAAGGAGCGATGGACATACAATGGGGAAATGACAGCCTCTTCAACAGCTGGTGCTGGAAAAACTTGACAGCTACATGTAAGAGAATGAAACTGGATTACAGTTTAACCCGTTCACAAAAGTAAACTCAAAATGGATCAAGGACCTGAATGTAAGTCATGAAACCATAAAACTCTTAGAAGACAACGTAGGCAAAAATGTCCTGAATATAAGCTTGAGCTACTTCTTCCTGAACGCATCTCCTTGAGCAAGGGAAACGAAAGCAAAAATGAACTCATGGGACTACACCACACTAAAAAGTTTCTGTAACGCAAAGGACACCATCAACAGAACGAAAAGGCATCCTACAGTATGGGAGAATATATTTGTAAATGATATACATGAGAAGGGGTTAACATCCAAAATATATAAAGAACATACATGCCTCAACACCCAGAAAGCAAATAACCCAATTTAAAAAATGGGCAAATTATTATGAAGAGACAGTTCTCCAAAGATGAAATACAGTTGGCCAACAGACACATGAAAAGATGCTTCACAAAGGTCAGAGCTCAAGATGGCAGCGTGAGTAGGGTAGCGGAATTCTCCAAAAACCATACAGATTCTTGAAAATAGAACAAATACAACTATTCCTAAAAGAGAGACTAGAAGATACAGTACAACAGCCAGGCTACATCTACGTCTGCAAGAACTCAGCACCTCACAAAAAGGGTAAGATAGGTAGCCATGACCCAGTTGGACCTGAGCACTCCCCTACCCCATCTCACTGGCATGAGGAAAAGAATCAGAGTGGGGAGGGAGTGGAAGCACCAGACTGCTAAATAACCAGCTCTAGTAATCTGCACTGGGAGCACAGACATCCATGGCCTGGTGTACTCGATATTAGAGAAAAAGAAAAGTAAAACCCGAGATGGAGAATGGGAGTGGGTTCCCACAGCCAGCTCCCCTGGGACAAAAGAAAAGTGGGTGCTTTTTAAAAGTCCTAAAGGGACAAGAGCCCACAGCTGAGCAAAATTCTCCCAGCACACTCAGCCTAGCAGGCTTTGAATCTTGAATAGTTTCAGGCCTCCAAACCCTCTGCCGGGTAAAGCCGCCCCGAAGTGCCCCACAGTGATAAGCAGCCTGCCATTCATTTCCCCCTGCAAGTGCAGGCTGAACAACCCCAGCAGCAGAGCAGCCAGAGAGCAGCCCTGCCCACGGCAATCACACAGAGTCTCCTCCCAGCACACAGCTAACCCAGAAGAACAGCGGAATTTGGAGCAAGGTCTGGAAGGTGCAAAGGAGCCGTACTGGCAGTAGAATGCACCTGCAGTGCTCTAGGCTAGCTTGAGGGCTGCCCCACCCATGGCACATCAGGGGATTATCCCAGAGACTCCCTCCCTATGTGCGGATAGCCAGCACAGGCTGCAGAAACCAGAGCAAGGTCCAGAAGGCACAAAAGAGCTCATCCATGCAGTAGAATGCACCCGGCATGGCTGCCATGCCCCAGCAGTGCTCTACGATAGCCTGAGGGCTGCCCTGCCCACAGCAGCTCAGGATATTATCCCAGAGACTGCTTCCTGGTGTGCGGTAACTGACACAGGCTTTGGAGAAGTGCAAGGCGAGCAACAGCAGAAAGGGACTTTGTTCTCCAAGCTGACACGTGTCACCTGCCTGCGACCACTTTTATAACCATGAAAAGACAGAAGAATCTGGTCCAGTCAAAAATCACCCAGTCAACCCCAGAGAGAGGGCCTGGTGGGATCGATTTGAACAATCTTCCTGAAAAAGAATTCAGAATAAAAGTCATAACACTGCAGATGGACCTACAGAGAAATATGCAAGAGCTAAGGGAGGAAGTCAGGAGGAACATTACAGAAATGAAACAATCAATTGACGGGCTTAAGGGCAGACTGGATGAGATACAAGAGACTGTTAATGGAATAGAAATCAGAGAACAGGAATACAGAGAAGCTGAGGCAGAGAGACATAAAACGATCTCTAGGAATTAAAGAATATTAAGAGAATTGTGTGACAAATCCAAATGGAACAATATTTGCATTATAGGGGTACCAGAAGAAGAAGAGAGAGAAAAAGGGATAGGAAGTGTTTTTGAAGAAATAATTGCCGAAAACTTCCCGAGGCTGGGGAAGGAAATAATTTCTCAGACCATGGAAGCCCACAGCTCACCCAACACAGGGGACACAAGGAGGACAACACCAAGACATATAATAATTAAAATGGCAAAGATCAAAGAAAAGGACAGAGTATTAAAGGCAGGTAGAGAGAGAAAAGAGATAACCTACAAAGGAAAAACCATCAGGCTATCATCAGACATTTCAACAGAAACCTAACAGGCCGGAAGAGAATGGTATGATGTATTTAACACAAGGAAACAGAAGGGCCTTGAACCAAGAATATTGTATTCAGCATGATTATCATTTAAATTTGAGGGAGGGATTAAACAATTCCCAGAGAAGCAAAAGTTGAGGGAATTTGTCTCCCACAAACCACCTTTACAGGATATGTTAAAGGAACTGCTCAAGATGGAAGAACTCCTAAGGTTAATAGATGTCACTAGAGAAAAAAATCACAGCAAAGAAAGCAGACCATCCAAATAAAAACTCAAGGCAAAAAGTAAAATCAACTATCCACCAAAGTAGTCAAGGGAAACACAACAGAGTACAGAATAAAACACCTAACATATAAAGAATGGAGGAAGAAGAATAAGAAGGGAGAGAAATAATCATAAGACTGTGTTTATAATAGCTTAATAAGAGAGTTAAATTAGACGGTTAGATAGTAAAGATGCTACCCTTGAACCTTTGGTAACCATGAATCCAAAGACTGCAATGGCAATAAGTATATATCCATCGATAATCACCCCAAATGTAAATGGACTGAATGCACCAATCAAAAGACACAGAGTAAGAGAACAGATAAAAAATAAAGACACATCTACATGCTGCTTACAAGAGACTCACCTCAAACCCACAGATACACACAGACAAAAAGCGAGGGAATGGAAAAAGATATTGCATGCAAACAAGGAGAAAAAAGCAGGTGTTGCAGTACATGTATCAGACAAAATAGACTTCAAAACAAAGAAAGGAGCAGGAGATAAAGAAGAACATTATATAACGATAAAGGGGTCAGTCCAACAAGACGATTTAACCATTATAAATATATATGCACCCAACACAGGAGCACCAACATATGTGAAAAAAATACTAACAGAATTAAAGGAGGAAATAGAAAACAATGCTTAAATTTTAGGAGACTTCAACACACCACTCACTCCAAAGAAGAGATCAACAAGACAGAAAATAAGTAAAGACACAGAGGCACTGAACAACACAGTAGAACAGATGGACCTAACAGACATCTACAGAACCCTACACCTAAAAGCAACAGGATAAAAATTCTTCTCAAGTGCACATGAAACCTTTTCCAGAATAGAGCACATACTAGGCCACAAAAAGAACCTCAGGAAACTAAAAAATATTGAAATTCTACCAGCTAACATCAGATCACAAAGGTATAAAACTAGAAATAAGGGGACTTCCGGGAAGATGGCGGTGTGAGCAGGGCGGCAGAAATCTCCCAACACTATATTTATCCACAAAAACACAGCAAATACATCTATTCCTAAAAGAGAGACGAGAATACACAGGAAAGCGCACAGCGTGCAGCTACACCCGAGAGGACTCGGCACCCCAAGAGGCGGGTAAGATACGGAGCCGTGACCCGGCAGGACCCGAGCACTCCCCCACCCCAGCGTACCGGCGGGAGGAGAGGATTCAGAGCCAGGAGGGAGTGGAAGTACACCCCGCAAAGTAGCCAGCCCTGGTGATCTGCACAGGGAGTGCTAACCCACATTGCGCAGTGCAGCGAAGATTGGAGAGACAGAGGGGCAAGATCTGAGCGGGGAATGCACCAGGCTGTTGCAGCCGGTTCCTGGGAAGGAAAAAAAAAAAAGCGCGTGCTATCTTCAGCGTTCTTAAAGAGTCAGGAGCCCAGCAGAGGAGCCGGATCACCCTGGCACACTCAGCCCAGCAGGCTGGGAGTCCGGGGGAGTTTCAGACACCTTAGCTGGCGACTGAGGAAGCATAGCCATACTTACACTTCTCACTGAGATCAACAGCCTCCTATTCATTCCCATGCCTACCAGAGCGATAAAGGGCCCTGCGTAGCGGCGCAGTCAGAGCTATGGAATAGTGGGGGAATAGCGCCACCTAAAGCATTCCCACAGAATCTACGTCCGGTGGGCATTTTTTTTTTATTTTTTTGTTCTGTTTTGATTTTTGTTTTGTTTTTTTTTTTCTTTCTTTTTTTCTTTTTTTCTTTCTTTCTTCTTTTATTTCTTTTTCTTTCTCTTTTTTTTTCTTCTCTTTTAAAAGTCATAAAGAGCCCAGCTGACATACGTGGGAACTATCAGTGACCAATTCTATAGCCATGAATAGACAGAGGAATATGGTTCAGACCAAAATCAACCAGACAACCCCAGAGAGGGAGTCTGAAGGGATGGAAATGCACAGTCATCTTGAAAAAGAATTCAGAATAAAAGTCATAACAATGCTGATGGACCTACAGAGAAATGTGCAAGAGCTGAGGGAGGAAGTGAGGGAACTGAGGAAAGACAATGCAGAAATCAGACAAGCGATTGACGGGCTTAACAGCAGAATGGATGAGATGAAAGAGACTGTTAATGGAATAGAAAACAGAGAACAGGAGAACAGAGCAGCTGAGGCAGAGAGAGATAAAAAGATTTCTAGGAATGAAAGAATATTAAGAGAACTGTGTGACCAATCCAAACGGAACAATATTTGCATTATAGGGGTACCAGAGGAAGAAGAGAGAGAAAAAGGGATAGAAAGTGTCTTTGAAGAAATAATTGCTGAAAACTTTCCCTCGCTGGGGAAGGAAGTAGGCTCGCAGTCCACGGAAGCCCACAGATCTCCCAACACAAGGGACCCAAGGAAGACAACACCAAGACACATAATAATTAAGATGGCAAAGATCAAAGATAAAGACAGGGTATTAAAGGCAGCTAGAGAGAGAAAAAAGATCACCTACAAAGGAAAACCCATCAGACTATCATCAGACTTCTCAACAGAAACCTTACAGGCCAAAAGAGAATGGCATGATATATTTAACATTATGAAACAGAAGGGCCTCGAACCAAGAATATTGTATCCAGCACGATTATCATTTAAATATGATGGAAGGATTAAACAATTTACAGACAAAAGAAAGTTGAGAGAGTTTGCCTCTCATAAACCACCAATACAGGATATCTTAAATGGACTGCTCTAGATGGAAGCACACCTAAGGCTAAAAAGATGTCACCAGAGAAAATAAAATAATAGCAAAGAAAGCAGACCATCCAAATACTAACTAAAGGCAAAGAATAAAACACCTATTATAGAATAATGGAGGAGGAGGAATAAGAAGGGAGAGAAAAAAAGAAACATCAGATTGTGTTTACAATAACTTAACAAGAAAGTTAAGTTTTTAGATAGTAAAGAAGCAACCCTTGAACCCTTGGTAACCACGAATCTAAAGCGAGCAATGGCAATAAGTACATATCTATGAATAATCACCCTAAATGAAAATGGACTAAATGCACCAATCAAAAGACACAGAGTAACAGAATGGATAAAAAAGCAAGACCCATCTATATGCTGCCCACAAGAAACTCACCTCAAATCCAAAGATATACACAGACTAAAAGTGAAGGGATGGAAAAAGATATTTCATGCAAAAAACAAAGAGAAAAAAGCAGGTGCTGCAGTACTTGTATCAGACAAAATAGACTTCAAAACGAAGAAAGTAGCAAAAGATAAAGAAGGACATTACATAATGATAAAGGGGTCAGTCCAACAAGAAGATATAACCATTATGAATATATATGCACCCAACACAGGAGCGCCAGCATATGTGAGACAAATACTAATAGAATTAAAGGAGGAAATAGACAGCAATGCATTCATGTTAGTACACTTCAACACACCACTCACGCCAGAGGAAAGATCAACCAGACAGAAAATAAGTAAAGACACAGAGGCACTGAACAACACACTAGAACAGATGGACCTAACAGACATCTACAGAACTCTATACCCGAAAGCAACAGGATACACATTCTTCTGAAGTGCACATGGAACATTTTCCAGAATAGACCACATACTAGGCCACAAAACGAACCTCAGTAATTTCAAAAATATTGAAATCCTACCAACCAACTTCTCAGATCACCAAGGTATAAAACTAGAAATAAATTTTAGAAAGAAATCAAAGAGGCTCACAAATACATGGAGACTCAACAACACTCTCCTAATTAATCAAAGGGTTAACGACGAAATCATAACAGAAATAAAGGAATATATGGAGACTAATGACAACAACAACACAAAGCCACAACTTCTGTGGGACGCAGCAAAGGCAGTTCTAAGAGGAAAGTATACTGCAGTCCAGGCTACTTAAAGAAGGAAGAACATTCCCAAATGAAGAGTCTAAAGACACAATTACTAAAATTGGAAAAAGAACAACAAATGAGGCCCAAAGTCACCAGAAGGAGGGACATAATAAAGATTAGAGAAGAAATGAATAAAATTGAGAAGAATAAAACAATAGAAAAATCAATAAAACCAAGAGCTGGTTCTTTGAAAAAATAAACAAAATAGATAAACCCCTACACAGACTCATTAAGTGAAAAAGAGAAAATAAACACATAAACACAATCAGAAGTGAGAAAGGAAAAATCACGACGGACCCCACAGAAATACAAAGAATCATAAGAGAATATTATGAGAATCTATATGTTAACAAGCTGGAAAACAAAGAAGAAATGGACAACTTCTTAGAAAAATACAGCCTTCCAAGACTGACCAAGCCAGAAACAGAAAAACTAAACAGACCAAACACCAGCGACAAAATCGAATTGGTAATCAAAAACTACCCAAGAACAGAACCGCTGGGCTTGACGGATTCACCTCTGAATTCTACCAGACATATAGAGAAGAAATAACACGGATTCTCCTGAAAGTTTTCCAAAAAATAGAAGAGGAGGGAATACTTCCAAACTCATTCTATGAAGCCAGCATCACTCTAATACCAAAACCTGGAAAAGACCTCACCAAAAAAGAAAATTACAGACCAATATCCCTGATGAACGTAGATGCAAAAATACTCAACAAAATATTAGCAAACCGAATTCAAAAATACATCAAGAGGATCATACACCATGATCAAGTGGGATTCATCCTAGGGATGCAAGGATGGTACAACATTCGAAAATCCATCAACATCATCCACCACAAAAACAAAAAGAAGAACAAAAACCACATGATCATTTCCATAGATGCTGAAAAAGCATTTGACAAAATTCAGCATCCATTCCTGATTAAAACGCTCAACAAAATGGGTATAGACGGCAAGTACCTCAACATCATAAAGGCTTTATATGACAAACCCACAGCTAACATTATACTTAATGGCGAGACGCTGAAAGCTTTTCATCTAAAATCGGGAACAAGACAGGGATGCCCACTCTCTCCACTGTTATTCAACATAGTTCTGGAGATCCTAGTCACAGCAATCAGACAAAACAAAGACATACAAGGCATCCAGATTGGTAAAGAGAAGTCAAATTGTCACTATTTGCAAATGACATGATACTGTACATAAAAAAACCCTAAAGATTCCATTCCAAAACTCCTAGAACTAATATCTGAATTCAGCAAAGTTGCAGGATACAAACTTAACACAAAGAAATCTGTTCCTTTCCTATACACTAATGATGAACTAACAGAAAGAGAAATCAGAAAAACAATTCCACTCACAATTGCATCAAAAAGAATAAAATACTTAGGAAAAAACATAACGAAGGAAGTGAAAGACCTGTACTCTGAAAACTACAAGACACTCCTAAGAGAAATTAAAGAGGACACTAACAAATGGAAATGCATCCCATCCTCTTGGCTAGGAAGAATAAATATTGTCAAAACGGCTAAACTACCTAAAGCAATCTACAGATTCAATGCAATCCCTATCAAACTACCAACAGCTTTCTTCAATGAACTCGAACAAATAATTCTAAAATTCATATGGAACCACAAAAGACCCCGAATAGTCAAATCAATACTGAGAAGGAGGAATAAAATAGGGGGAATTTCAGCGAATAGCCAAGTCAATCCTGAGAAGGAGGAATAAAACAGAGGAATTACACTCCCTGACCTCAACCTCTACTACAAAGCCACAGTAATCAAGACAATTTGGTATTGGCACAAAAAAAGACCCACAGACCAGTGGAACAGAATAGAAAATCCCAACATTAACCCAAACATATACAATTAATATTTGATAAAAGTGCCTTGGATATACAACGGGGAGATGACAGCCTCTTCAGCAGCTGTTGTTGGAAAAACTGGACAGCTCCATGTAAGAGAATGAAACTGGACTACTGTCTAGCCCCATACACAAAGGTAAACTCAAGGTGGATCAAAGACCTGAATGTAAGTCATGAAACCATAAAACTCTTAGAAAAAAACATAGGCAGAAATCTCTTGGACATAAACATGAGCAACTTCTTCATGAACATATCTCCCCAGGCAAGGGAAACAAAAGCAAAAATGAACAAGTGGGACTATATCAAGCTGCAAAGCTTCTGTACAGCAAAGGACACCATCAGTAGAACAAAAAGACATCCTACAGTAAGGGAGAATATATTCATAAAAATCGTATCTGATAAAGGGTTGACATCCAAAATATATAAAGAACTCATGCACCTTAAGAAACAGAAAGGAAATAATCCAATTAAGAAATGGGCAGAGGACATGAATAGACACTTCTCCAAAGAAGAAATTCAGATGGCCAACAGGCACATGAAAAGATGCTCCACATCGCTAATCATCAGAGAAATGCAGATTAAAACCACAATGAGATATCACCTCACACCAGTGAGGATGGCCAACATCCAAAACACAACAACAAATGTTGGCGAGGATGTGGAGAAAAGGGAACCCTCCTACACTGCTGGTGGGACTGCAAATTAGTTCAACCATTGTGGAAAGCAGTATGGAGGTTCCTCAAAAAACTCAAAATAGAAATACCATTTGACCCAGGAATTCCACTCCTAGGAATTTACCCTAAGAATGCATCAGCCCAATTTGAAAAGGACAGATGCACCCCTATGTTTATTTTAGCACTATTTACAATAGCCAAGAAATGGAAGCAACCTAAGTGTCCATCAGTAGATGAATGGATAACGAAGATGTGGTACATATACACAATGGAATATTATTCAGCCATAAGAAGAAAACAAATCCTACCATTTGCAACAACATGGATTGAGCTAGAGGGTTTTATGCTCAGTGAAATAAGCCAACCCGAAAAAGACAAGTATCAAATGATTTCAGTCATATTTGGAGTATAAGAACAAAGAAAAAATACTGAAGGAACAAAACAGCAGCAGACTCACAGAACCCAAGAACGGACTAATAGTTACCAAAGGGAAAGGGACTGGGGAAAATGGGCGGGAAGGGAGGGATAAGAGGGAAAAAGGGGCATTACGATTAGCAGATAAAATGTTGGGTGGGCACAGGGAGGGCAGTACAACTCAGAGAAGACAAGTAGTGATTCTATAGCATCTCACTACGCTGATGCACAGTGACTGTAATGGGGTTGGTGGGGGCGACATGATGAAAGGGTAGTTTAATAACCGTAATATTGCACATGTAATTGTAGATTAATGATAATAAAATAAATTATATTAAAAAAACTAGAAATAAATTGTGCAAAAAAACAAAAAAGCTCACAAACACATGGAGGCTTAACAACATGCCCCTAAATAATCAACGTATGCACAAGAAAATTAAAACCGAGATTAAGTAATATATGGAGACAAATGACAACAACAACCCAAAGCCACAACTTCTGTGGTACACAGCAAAGGCAGTTCTGAGGAAAGCATACTGCAATCTAGGTCTATTTAAAGAAGGAAGAACAATCCCAAATGAATAGTCTAAAGACACAATTATTGAAATTGGGGAAAGAAGAACAAATGAGGCCCAAAGTCAACAGAAGGAGGGACATAATAAAGACCAGAGAAGAAATAAATAAAATTGAGAAGAATAAAACAACAGAAAAAATCAATGAACCAAGAGCTGGTTCTTTGAAAATATAAATAAAATAGATAAACCCTTAGCCAGACTTATTAAGAGAAAAAGAGAACCCAAACACATAAACAATATCAGAAATGAGAAAGGAAAATCATGATGGACCCTACAGAAATACAAAGAATTATTACAGAATACTACAAAAATCTTTATTTTAACAAGCTAGAAAACATACAAAAAATGGACAATTTCATAGAAAAATACAACCTTCAAAGATTGACCAATGAAGAAACAGATAATCTAAACAGACCCATTACCAGCAACGAAATTGAATTGGTAATCAAAAAACTACTCAAGAACAAAACCTCCAGGCCAGATGGATTCACTGCTGAATTTTATCATACATACAGAAAAAACATAATACCCATTCTCATTAAAGTTCTCCAAAAAATAGAAGAGGAGGGAATACTTCCAAACTCATTCTATGAAGCCAGCATCACTCTAATACAAAAACCGTGCAAAGACCTCACCAAAAAAAGAAATTACAGACCAATATCCCTGATGAACATAGATGCAAAAATACTCAACAAAATATTAGCAAACCAAATTCATAAATACATTAACAGGATCATATACCATGACCAAGTAGGATTCATCTCAGGGATGCAAGGATGGTACAACATTAGAAAATCAATCAACATCACCAAGCACATCTAAAAAAAGAACAAAAAGCATATGATCATCTCCATAGATGATGAGAAAGCATTTGACAAAATTCAACATCCATTCATGATAAAAACTCTTAACAAAATGGGTATAGAGGGCAATTACCGTACCATACTAAAGGGTATATATGACAAACTGACAGCCAAGATCATACTTAACAGTGAGAAGCTGAAAGCTTTTCACCTAAGATTAAGATCAAGACAAGGAGGCCCACTCTCCCCATTGTTATTCAACATAGTATAGGAAGTCCTAGCCACAGCAATCAGACAAAACAAAGAAATACAAGGCAAACAGATTGGTAAAGAATAACTCAAACTGTCACTGTTTACAGATGATATGATATTGTACATAAAACATCATAATGACTCCACTCTAAAAACTACTAGAACTAATATCTGAATTCAGTAAAATTGCAGCATATAATATTAATACACACCAATCTGTTGCTTTCCTATACACTAATGATGAACTAACAGAAAGAGAATTCAAGAAAACAATTCCATTCACAATTGCATCAAAAAAATAAAATACCTAGGAATAAACCTAACCAAGAAAGTGAAAGATCTACACCCTGAAAACTACAAGAAACCCCAAGAGAAAGAGGACACTGATAAATGGAAATGCATCCCAGGCTCTTGGCTAGGAAGAATAAATACTGTCAAAATGGCTATACTACCTAAAGCAATCTACAGATTCAATGCAATCCCTATCAAACTACCAACAGCTTTATTCAATGAACTCGAACAAATAATTCTAAAATTCATATGGAACCACAAAAGACACCGAATAGCCAAAGCAATCCTGAGAAGGAGGAATAAAACAGGGGGAATTACGCTCCCCGACTTCAAGCTCTACTACAAAGCCACAGTAATCAAGACAATTTGGTATTGGCACAAAAACAGATCCACAGACCAGTGGAACAGAATAGAAAATCCAATCATTCACCCAAACATATAGAGTCAATTAATATTTGATAAAGAAGCCTTGGATATACAATGGGGAGAGGACAGCCTCTTCAGCAGCTGGTGTTGGAGAAACTGGACAGCTACATGTAAGAGAATGAAACTGGACTACTGTCTTACCCCATACACAAAAGTCAACTAAAAATAAATCAAAGACCGGAATGTAAGTCATGAAACCATAAAACTCTTAGAAAAAAACATAGGCAAAATTTCTTAGACATAAACATGAGTGACTTCTTCATGAATATATCTCCCAAAGCAAGGGAAACAAAAGCAAAAATGAACAAGTGGGACTATATCAAGCTGAAAAGCTTCTGTACAGCAAAGGACACCATCAGTAGAACAAAAAGTCGTCCTACAGTATGGGAGAATATATTCATAAGGGACATATCCGATTAGGGCTTGACATCCAAAATATATAAAGAGCTCATGCACCTCAACAAACAAAAAGCAAATAAGCCAATTAAAAAATGGGCAGAGTATCTGAACAGACACATCTCCAAGAAGAAATTCAGATTGCCAACAGGCACATGAAAAGATGCTCCACATCACTAGTCATCAGAGAAATCCAAATTATAACCACAATGAGGTTCCACCTCACGTCAGTAAGGATGGCCAGCATCCAAAAGACAAACAACAACAAATGTTGGCGAGGATGTGGAGAGAGGGGAACCCTCCTAAACTGCTTGTGGGAATACAAATTAGTTCGATCATTGTGGAAAGTAGTATGGAGGTTCCTCAAAAATCTCAAAACAGAAATACTATTTGACCCAGGAATACCACTCCTTGGAATTTACCCTAAGAATGCAGGATCCCAGTTTGAAAAAGACATATGCACCCCTATGTTCATTGCAGCACTATTTACAATAGCCAAGATATGGAAGCAAACTATGTGTCCATCAGTAGGTGAATCGATAAAGAAGATGTGGTACATATACCGAATGAAATATTATTCAGCCATAAGAAGAAAACAAATCCTGCCATTTGCAACAATATGGATGGAGCTAGAGGGTATTATGCTCAGTTAAATAAGCCAGGCAGAAAAAGGCAAGTATTGAATGATTTCACTCATATGTGAAGTATAAGAACAAAGAACAAAACTGAAGGAACAAACAGCAGCAGACTCACAGAACCCAAGAAGGGAAAGGGACTGGGGAGGATGGGTGGGATGGGAGGGACATGGGGAATAAGGGGCATTACGATTAGCAGACATAATATAGAAGGGGGAATGCAGAGGGCTGTACAACACAGAGAAGACAAGTAGTGATTCTATAGCATCTCAGTCCGCTGATGGACAGTGACTGTAATGACTATAATGGGGTATGTGGTGGGGACTTGATGATGTTGTGAGTCTAGTAACCATAATGTTGCACATGTAATTGTAGATTAATGATGTGAAAATATAAATAAATAAATAAATAAACGAACAAATAAAAAGATGCTTCACATCACTAATCATCAGTAAAATGCAAATTAAAACCACAATGAGATAATCACCTCCCACCAGTAAGGATGGCCAGCATCCAAAAGATTAAGAATACCAAATGTTGGCAAGAATGCAGAGAAAGGGGAACCCTCCTACATTTCTAGTGGGAATGTAAGCTAGTTCAACCATTGTGGAAAGGAATATGGAGGTTCCTCAAAAAACTAAAAATAGAAATACCATTTGACCCGGGACTTCCACTCCTTGGAATTTACCCAAAGAATACAACTTCTCAGATTCAAAAAGACATATGCACCCCTGTTTATTGCAGCACTTTTTGCAATAGCCAAGATATGGAAGCAACCTAAGATTACATCAGTAGATGAATGGATAAGGAGATATGGTACATTTACGAAATGGAATACTATTCAGCCATAAGAAAGAAACAAATCCTACCATTTGCAACAACATGGATGGAGCTGGAGGATATTATGCTCAGTGAAATAAGCCAGGCAGAGAAAGACAAGTGCCAAATGATTTCCCTCACTTGTCGCGTACAACAATGAAGGAAAACTGAAGGAACAAAATAGCAGCTGATTCAGAGACTCCAAGAAGGAACTAGTTGTTACCAAAGGAGTGGGGTGTGGGAGGTCAGATTGGGATGGTAAGAAAAGGTAATTGAAGGGTATTTTGTTTAGTATCCATGGTGTGGAAATCATGGGGAAAACAGTGTAGCAGAGAGAAGGCAAATAGTGAATCTGTGGCATCTTAGTACACTGATGGACAGTGACTGCATTGCGGTATGTGTGTGGACTTATAATATGGGTAAATGTTGTGACCACAGTGTTTTTTCATGTGAAACCTTCATAAGAGTGTATATCAATAATACCTTAATAAAAAATAAATAACAAAAAGCAAAAAGAAAAAAACAAACCAAAAAAATTCACCTGATTTCTATTATCCTAGCTACTATCTCCAGCTAACTACCAAAAGACAATACTTAAAAAAAAAAAAACTAAATTACTACCTTACTTGGAAACAATTCAATGAGTTGCCATCATATTTAGAATAATGTGCTACATAGCATTACTGTAAGATCTTTTAAATACCTGACCCTATTTACTTCTCTATCTTGTCCTCCTCCTGACCCAACAAAGTTGTCATTTTCATGATGTCCACTCTTTTCTGAATGTCCTCCTTCCATGTCAGCTTCATTTTTAATAATTCTACATCATTTCCTTTAACATGAAAGTTAAGCTTCTACCAGTCTAGGAAGACTCTGTATTCCTCTTTCTAACCTAGATTGTGACTTCCTTTGATGTTCACTGATATTATAAAATTTGCATGCCTTTTTCATAAGATTCATACAGAATATTAGAGATTTATTCTTTCAGGGCATCACTAGTCTATAATAGCCTATATTATTTGAAAGTAGGTTCTACGTCCTTCAAATTCTCTAAAACTGATATATAGGATATAGTGGAAAAATAATTTTTTGAGAATCTACTAAAAAGATATCCAATTTACCATCTAAGAGGTGTCCTGATTATGAAATTATATAACACATGGACACTATCCTCGAGGAGCTTATTCTCTAGAGATGGTAAGATTAAGAAATATTTCTGATGTGATAGGGTTTATATTAATGGTACAAATTAACTCTGTGTGTATGTGCATTAGGCCAACAAAATTTTTAAACAGATCAGTGAAATGATAAATCAATGCATCAGAAAATAGTTAACAAGTTATAATATATGGAAAAATTGAAAGATACATTCAGGATATAATTAAATCCATCAATAAGCTATTAAAAATTCTAATTATAGGCCAAAATTCCTTAGCGAATACTGATTTTTGAGGGACTTATCGATTCACAAAATCCACAGAATATAGACAGTAGAAATGACATTAGAGATGATCTCATGCAGTGTCCTCAACTTACAGGGGATGCTCTTAAGATTCAGGGTTAATATGTGACCCATCTTGGCTTCATAAATTTAAATTTCAAAATGGAATTAGTGGGTTAACTCTAGGAGCACCCAGAATTATAAAATTTATAGCTAGAGCACTACATATCTATAAAATCAGGATACTGATATTACATACTGACAAAATAGTTATATTACAGCATGAAAAGCTATTTGTCAGCTAATGAGTCATATGTACAGAGTTCCAAATAAATTAGGTAGATACTCTATCTTTAAGAAGGGGGAACATAATTTTCCATTCCTTATGTGTAGGTCATCACAGTGACTTTTTTCCAAAGGAAATAGTATGGAAATGGGTGAGGGAAGAATGACTTTACAGTGGAGAAACCTGAGAAATGAGCAAGGTCAATATCAACAATCACAAATCATGTTGGTAAAATGTACCCTTGATATGATGTGATGAAATTGGCACTTTCCCTGATGATCTTCTTTCCCCAAACCCATGCATTTAGCTTAATTATATCTCAACTTTGCTGTCATATGCTATGTTCACTAAAGAAAAAAATGAAAACTTAAAAATGAATTGAAACAGTTAATTAAATCTTACTAGTTATCACAAGCCTAATTGATCAAAAATAAGTAAGTTTTTGTTGGTGAATTTCTTTGGATTAACACCTATCTTTGAAAACTTTACTTCAATACTGAAGTTAGTATTTTCAGATTGAAAGTAGTGAAATTTTTACTGCATGGGTGAATCTCAATATGGTATTTGCACTGTTGGATAACCTCAAGAAACATTTCAATTCAATCATCTTAGTGTTTCTTTAGTATGCCCCCGAGAAGGTCTGATTAATTTATATGTGTGTGCAGGTAATTCTAATTATTTCCCTCAGTGTGCATAATTATTCATTTCTCCATATTAAATCACATCTGTTCTCTATTTGTTCAATAAAAAATTTAGTTTGTATCTTTCTTAACTGTTCACAAATAACCATGTCTGAACTAACATGAGTACCCCTCCTTCTTTTCCATTAATCTTACCAAGGGCCTAATGATGTTTTGCCTTAGTCAGGAAATAGGTCAATGAATTACTTACTCTTTAACATTAATTTCATAGCACATATAAAGCATTCTATTTTCAAAGAAGAAAGATATTTTAAGTGTCTAACTCATTTTGCCATGATTTTCTCCTCCTTTCCCTATGACAATAATTGTTATAGTTTTACTTATGCCTCACTTAAAATACTAAAAATAAGGGCTGATTATAATTCTCAATTTTCCTTAATTGGAAAAGGAGAGTAGTTTTTAAATTTCTTATAACTATTTCAGTATTCTTTCTTTTCTAAAAGCCAACTATAAATAACAAAAAGTGTGTTTTCTAGAAAACTCACTAAAGTAGCAACAACTAAATTTGGGCAACTGTTCTATTCCTCTCCAAGTAGATCTTGCAGTAATGACAAAGACATTATTGCATCAATGTATAGTTAACCTTTCAGAAGTGTGTACTGATATTTGACCTTGAACCATGGTAAAATTTTCATTTATCAGAAAATTCACCCTTGTCATCTTGTCATTCTTCAAAACTCTTCCCCCTCCTTACTTATTTAATCTGTTGATTACCATGTCTTCAAATAACAGTTATTTTTTAAATTTATCTCCCATTCTTAGGTTACATATTTTCTTACTTAATTTTCGTGCTCAAAAATGGATATTCTGACTTGATCATGTGCAATTTCGTGATCTCACTGCTGACTACTCCTCATAATATATTTAGCCCAATTTTCTAGTCTCTATCTCTGTCTATTATAAACTTGGTTCTAAAATTCCTTCTAAAAATTATTTTAAAAAGTTACATTACAGCCACTTTACAAGACAGTCTGGCAGCTTCTTAAAAAATAAACTCTTACCACATGATCCAGCAATCATTTTCCTTGATAGTCACCCAAACGGACTGAAAATTTGCATTCACCAAAACCTGCACATGAATGTTTACAGCAACTCTATTCAAATTTATCAAAATTTAAAAGCATCTTTTCCTTCAACAGATGAATGGATAAACTGTGGTACAACCATAGAGTGCAGTATTATTCAGTGCTAAAAATAAATGAAATATCATCACAAAAAACACGGACATTTGAATAACAGCTTAAAAGACAGATGCATTGCCTTATTTTTTTTCATTGAGGGTAAATTAATAGGAAATAATCATAGTAACTTTTAATTTTGACTGTCTAATTATGAGATCTGTGTTAATATTTATATCATATAAAAATACTGAATTAAAAAAGCTGGATTAATCATTCTCAAAATGGCAGCATGAGTAACGTGGTGGAAATCTCCTCCCAAAATCATATATATTTTGAAAATACAGCAAATACAACTATTCCTAAAAGAGTGACCAGAAGATACAATGGACAATCCAGGCTACATCTACATCTGCAAGAACACAACATCTCACAGAAAAGTGTAAGATACAGAGCTGTGACCCAGCAGGACCAAGTAATCTCCCCACCCCAGCTCACTTGCAGGAGGAACAGAATCAGAGTAGGGAGGGAGTGGAAGCACAGGATTGCTAAATCTGCACAGGGAGCACAGACACACATTGCATGGTGTACTGGATATTAGAAGAACAGAAAACCAAAATCCGAGACTAAGACTGCAAACAGGTTCCCACAGCCGGCTGCCCTGGGACGAAAGAAAAGCAGGCATTTTAATAGTCTTTAAACAAGGGTTTAACAGGTGGAAAAAATCATCCTGGCACACTCAGCCCAGCAGGCGGGGAACTTTAAGGAACTTCAGGTACCTGAACACTCTGGGTGGCACCACAACTCTGAAGACCCTCACAGCTATAAGCAGCCTGCTGTTCATTGCCCCCCACCAGCACTGCAAGCAAACTAGCTGACCCACCATTGCTGCAGAAAAGCTGGGGAGTAGCCCTGCCCACAGAAACCACACACAGGCTTCTCCCTGCATGCAGCTAACCGGCCCAGCCCCAGAGGATGCCTCTGTGCACGGTTGACCAGCTCAGACAGTGGAGACCGGTGCAGAGTCCGGAAGGCACAAAGGGGCCTTGTTCCCACAGTAAATATGCACTGCGCACCTGCAAATGCTGCCAGTACCCTAGGCCATCCCGGGGGCTACCCTGCCCATGGCAGCTCAAGGGATTGCCCTAGAGGCTGTCCACTGCACGTGGGTTACTGGCACATACAGAGGAGAATGGCAGAGTCCAGAAAGCATACAAGGGTCTCTGTTCTGGTGGTGAACATGCACTGCTCGCCTGAAACCCCGCCAGTGCCCACATAATGCCAAGGGCTGCCCTGCCAATGGCAGCTCAGGGGATTAACCCAGACGCTGCACCCTGTGTGCGATTGTCACACACAGGCAGCTGAGACTGGCTCAGAGTCCAGGAAGCATGAAGGGGCTCCATTCTAATGGCAGAACACATACCACTGATGATCGACCCCCACCAGTGCCCTAGGCTATCCCGAGGGCCACCATGCCCATGGCAGCTCAGAGAATTAACCCAGAGTTTGCTCCCTGTGTGCGGTTGACTGGCACAGAAAGCAGAGATGGGAAAGCTGACCAGAAAGCAAGAAGGGACTTTGTTCTCCCTGCTGACACAGGGGTCACTCACCAGCGACCACTTCCATCACCATGAAAAGGCAGAAGAACCTTGCTCAGTGCAAAAGGCCACAAACACCAGAGAGTGGGCCTGGTGAGACTGAAATCACTATCTTACTGAAAAACAATTCAAAATAAAAGTCATAACCATGCTGACTGAGCTGCAGAGAAATATGCAAGAGCTAAGGGATGAATTCCGGAGGGAAATAACATAAATGAAACAATCAATAGAAGACAAGAGCAGAATGGATAAAGTGGAAGAGACTGTTAATGGAGCAGAATTCAGAAAACAGTAATACAGAGAAGCTGAGGTAGAGAGATATAAAAGGATCTCAAGGAATGAAAGAATATTAAAAGAACTGTGTGATCAATCCAAACGGAACAATATTCGCATTATAGGGTACCAGAAGAAGAGAGAGAAAGAGGGATAGAAAGTGTCTATGAAGAAATAATTGCTGAAAACTTCTCCAGTATGGGGAAGGAAATAGTCTCTCAGACCATGGAAGTGTACAGATCTCCCAACACAAGAGACCCAAGGAGGACAACATCAAGAAACATAATAATTAAAATGGCAAAGATCAACGACAAGGACAGAGTATTAAAAGCAGACAGAGTGAGAAAAAGATCACCTACAAAGGAAAACCCATCAGGCTATCATCAGACTTCTAAGCAGAAACACTACAGGCTAGAAGGGAAAAGCATGATATATTCAATGCAATGAAAAAGAAGGGCCTCGAACCAAGAACACTGTATCCATAAAGATTATCATTTAAATTTGAAGGAGGTATTAAACAATTCCAAGATAAACAAAATTTGAGGGAATTTATCTACCACAAACCATCTTTACAGTGTATTTTAAAGTGACTGCTCTGGATGGAAGTGCTCCTAAGGCTACATAGATGTCACCAGAGAAAATAAAACTACAGCAAAGAAAGTAGACCAACCAAATACTAACTAAATGCAAAATAAAACCACCTATCTATAAAATCAATCAAGGCAAACAAAAAGAGTACAGAATAAAACACCTAACATACAAAGAGTGGAGGAAAAAGAAAAAGAAGCGAGAGAAATAATCATCAGACTGTGTTTATAATAGCGTAATAAGTGTGTTAAATTAGACTATTAAGTAGTAAAGAAGCTACCCTTGAACCTTTGGTAACCACGAATCCAAAGCCTGCAATGGCAATAAGTACATATCTTTCAATAATCACCCTAAATGTAAATGGACTGAAAGCACCAATCAAAAGACACAGAGTAATAGAATGGATAAAAAAGCAAGACCCATCTACATGCTGCCTACAAGAGGCTCACTTTAAACCCAAAAATATACTCAGACTAAAAGTGAATGGATAGAAAAAGATATTTCATAGAAACAGTTGGGAGAAAAAAAGTGGGTGTATCAGACAAAATAAACTTCAAAACAAAGAAAGTCACAAGACACAAAGAAGGATATTACATAATGATAAAGTAGTCAGTCCAAAAAGAGGATATAACCATTATAAACACCTATACAACCAACACAGGAGCACCTACATATGTGAAACCAATACTAACAGAATTAAAGGAGGAAATAGAATGCAATTCATTCATTTATGAGACTTCAACACACAACTCACTCCAAAGGAGAGATCAACCAGACAGAAAATAAGTAAGGACACAGAGGCACTGAATGACACACTAGAACAGATATATCTACAGACTTCTAAACCCAAAAGCAGCAGGATACAGATTCTTCTCAAGTGCACATGGAACATTTTCCAAAATACTACCACATACTATGCCACAAAAAGAACCTCAGTAAATTCAAAAACATTGAAAATCTACCAACCAACTTGTCAGATCACAAAGGTATAAAACTAGAAATAAATTGCAAAAAGAAAACAAAAAGGCTCACAAACACATGGAGGCTTAACAACATGCACCTAAATAATCAATGGATCAATGACCAAATTAAAGCAGAGATCAAGCAACATATGGAGACAAATGAAAACAAGAGTACAATGCCCCAACTTCTGTGGGACACAGTGAAGGCTGTTCTAAGAGGAAAGTATATATCAATTCAGGCCTATCTGAAGAAGGAAGAACAATCCCAAATGAATAGTCTAAATTCACAATTTTTGAAACTGGATAAAGAATAAAAAATGAGGCCCAAAATCAGCAGAAGGAAGAACATAGTAAATATTAGAAAAGAAATAAATAAAATTTGGATGAATAAAATATTAGAGAATAATTAAAGAAACCAAGAGCTGGTTCTTTGAGAAAATAAGCAAAATAAACAACCCCCTAGTCAGACATATTAAGAGAAAAAGAGAATCTACACACATAAACAGAATCAGAAATGAGAAAGGAAAAATCATGATGGACAGCACAGAAATAAAAAGAATTATTAGAGAATACTATGAAAATCTATATGCTTACAAACTGGATAACCTAGATGAAATGGACAATTTTCTATAAGAGTACAAACTTCCAGGACTGACCAAGGAAGAAACAGAAAACCTAAATAGACCACTTGTCAGCAACAAAATTGATTTGGTAATCAAAAAACTACCCAAGAACAATACCCAGAGAAGACAATTAACTGCTGAATTTTATCAGATATTTATAGAAGACATAAAACCCATTCTCCTTAAAGCTGTCCAAAAAATAGAAGAGAACGGAATATTTCCAAACTCATTTTATGCAGCCAGCAACACTTTAATACCAAAAACAGGCAAAAACACCACAAAAAAAGAGAACTATACACCAATATCCCTGATGAACCTAGATGCAGAAATATCAACAAAATATTAGCACACCAAATTCAAAAATACATCAAGAGGATCATACACCATGATCAAGTGGGATTCATCCCAGGGATGCAAGGATGGTACAACATTCGAAAATCCATCAACATCATCCACCACATCAACAAAAAGAAGAACATAAACCACATGATCATCTCCATAGATGCTCAAAATGCATTTGACAAAATTCGACATCTATTCATGATAAAAACTCTCAACAAAATGGATATAGAGGACAAGTACCTCAACATAATAAAGGCCATATATGACAAACCGACAGCCAACATCATACTTAACAGCGAGAAACTGAAAGCTTTTCCCCTAAGATTGGGTACAAGACAAGGATGCCCACTCTCCCCGCTTTTATTCATCATAGTTCTGGAGATCCTAGCCCCAGCAGTCAGAAAACACAAAGAAATAAAAGACATCCAGATTGGTAAGGAAGAAGTAAAACTGACACTGTTTGTAGATACATGATATTGTTCATAAAAAACCCTAAGGAATCCAACTACTAGATCTAATATCTGAATTCAGCTAAGTTGCAGGATGCAAAATTAATACACAGAAATCTGTTTCATTCCTATACACTAACAATGAACTAGCAGAAAGAGAAATCAGGAAAACAATTCCATACACAACTGCATCAAAAAGGGTAAAATACCAAGGAATAAACCTAACCAAGGAAGTGAAAGACCTGTACCCTGAAAACTACAAGACACTCTTAAGAGAAATTAAAGAGGACACTAATAAATGGAAATTCATCCCATGCTCTTGGGTAGGAAGAATTAATACTGTCAAAATGGCCATCCTGCCTAAAGCTATCTAGTGATTCAATGCAATCCCTATCAAAACACTGACATTATTCTTAAAAGAACTGGGACAAATAGTTCTAAAATTCATACAGAACCACAAAAGTCCCTGAATAGCCAAAGCAATCATGAGAAGGAAGAATAATGCTGGGGGATCTTGCTCCCCAACTTCAAGCTCTACTACAAAGCTACAGTAATCAAGACAATTTGGTACTGGGGCAAGAACAGACCCACAGAGCAGTGGAACAGAATAGAGAGTCCAGATATTAACCAAGCATATATAGTCAATTAATATTTGATAAAGGAGCCATGGACATACAATGGGGAAATGACAGCCTCTTCAACAGCTGCTGTTGGCAAAACTGGAAAGCTACATGTAAGAGAATGAAACTGGATTACTGTCTAACCACATACACAAAACTAAACTCAAAATGGATCAAAGACCTGAATTATAGTCATGAACACATAAAACTCTTAGAAGCCAACATAGGCAAAAATCTCTTGAATATAAACATGGGAACTTTTTCCTGAACACATCTCCTTGGGCTAGGGAAACAAAAGTAAAAATGAACAAATGGGACTACATGTAGCTAAAAGCTCCTGTACAGCAAAGGACATCATTAGCAGAACAAATGGCATCCTACAGTATCAGAGAATATATTTGTAAATGACATATCTGACAAGGGGTTAACATCCAAAATATATAAAGAACTCACATACCTCCACGCCCAAAAAGCAAATAACCCAATTAATAAATGGGCAGAGGATATGAACAGACCATTCCCCAGAGAAAAAATTTAGATGGCCAACAGACACATTAAAAGATGCTCCACATCACTAATTATCAGGGAAATGCAAATTAAAACCACAATGAAATATCACATCACACCAGTTAGGATGGCCAATATTGAAAAGCCTAGGAACAACACATGCTTGTGAGGATGTGAAGAAAGTCAAACCCTCCTACACTGCTGGTGGGAATGCAAATTAGTTCAACCACTGTGGAAAGCAATATAGAGGTTCATCAAAAAACTAAAATAGAAATACCATTTGACCCTGTAATTCCACTCCTAGGAATTTACCCAAAGAAAACAACTTCTCAGATTCAAAAAGACATATGCACCTCTATATTTATCACAGCAGTATTTACAATAGCCAAGATATGGAAGCAACCTAAGTGTCCCTCAGTAGATGAATGGATAAAGAAGAGGTGGCACATATACACAATGGAATACTATTCCGTCATAAGGAAGAAACAAAGAAACAAATCCTACCATTTGCAAAAGCATGGATGGAGCTAGAAGGTATTATGCTCAGTGAAATAAATCAGGTAGAGAAAGACACATCCCAAATGATTTTCCTCATTTGTGGAGTATAACAACTAAGCAAAACTGAAGGAACAAAATAGCACCAGACTCACAGACTCCAAGAAGGGACTAGCGGTTACCAAAGGGGAGGGGTGGGTGAGGTCGGTTGGGAAGGAGGTGAGAAGGGTATTAAGGGGTATTATGATTAGTGCACATAGTGTGTGAGGGGTTACAAGGAAGACAGTTTAGTACAGAGAAGACAAGTAGTGACTTTTTGGCATCTTTCTACACTGATGGACAGTGACTTCAATCGGGTATGAGGGGGTATATGGGTGAATGTAGTAACCACAATGTTTTGCATGTGAAACCTTCTTAAGAGTGTATATCAATGATAACTTAATAAAAAAATGTAAACATCAAAAATAATTAAGTAATTATAAATAGTTATAATCAAATTAGTACCTTGCCCTACACAATAAATATCATTTCATGTAAAGCGGACCATTTAGCAAAATCAACTGTATGCTAAACCATACAGTATCATGAAAATATTTCAAAGGATTGAGATAATATATATTGTGTGATCACAGCAGAATTGACAACTAGAAAATCTCCAACTAGATGGAAGTAACACAATATGCAACTGAATTATTTGTGGTTAAAAGAAGAAATCATGATGAAAAAATATCTTAAACTATCAATGACTATATATCAATGCAAATTTGAAGCAGGTAAAACAATGATCAAAGAGAAATTTAAAAATGTAGTTATGTATAATTGCAATTATTTATGTATAAATAATATATAACACATATATTTTTAACTATATCATAAATATAATTATATATATCATATATAAAAGTCCAGTTATATATAATAAAAAATGAAGATTAAATGGATATAAGCCACTATCTCTAGAGCTAGAAAAAGTTGAGTAAATCAAAGAAAGTAGTGAAAGAAAATGATTTTTCAGTGAAATAGAAAACAAATGTTCATTGAAGAAAATCAATTAAGCCAAAAGCTTGATCTGTTGATCAATTTATTATAGAATGATATAAGTAAATAAAAAAGAAAGGAATTAGTGATTGTCAATATTAGCAATAAAAATGGGGATTGGGATATGGGGGAGGGTTACTACAGACTCTCAAGTCATTTTGAAATATAATAGCAACATATGAAAATTTTATCCCAATAAAGTTGACAACTTGGATAAATTGTAAAAACACTTCAAAAAATAAAACAAAATATGTCTTGGCCAAATCAGTAGAAGAAAAAAATGGAAAACTGAACACTCCTTTATTAAAAATATTGAATCCATTAAAAAATACCTTCCCACAAAGAAAAATAGTGGCCAAGAAATTTAACCAAAATCAGGGGAAAATTCTACCAAATGTATGAGAAAGCATCATGACCATTCGAACACACTATTTTCCAGTGAAGAGAAATTCAGTTACTCATTCTCTGTTGGTTTGGAGATGAAACTGATTGCCATTTGCCATACCACCGCTGACATTTCTGTCAGTGCCAAAGGGAAATATTTCTCCCTTCCTGGTATCTTCTTGATGACTAAAATGAAAATAAGTCTAAGTTATATGTTAATTTTGCCTTTAGTTACTAACTTCTGCTTTTACACCTTGCTGTTAATGCAAACAGATTTTAATTTAAATGCAATTTCCTTTGGGGTTTTTAAATCAGTGAGGTACAAGGGGTTGCAGTGGTTCAAAGATATTAGCATTTTTAGTTATCACTGTCCTAAGGAGACAGGTATAAATAAACAGCTGCTATTTGTCCCTCCATCTTTTCCACATAAATTTCTTTCAGCATCTCATACCTGCTTGCCATAATAAATCCTACCATTTGTCTCATGTTTCAAAATCCTGTGTATTTAATTACCTGGTTCTTCTGTGAAGTGAGAGGTTGTAAAAGTAAGGAATGGAGGCTTTGGAGGGTTGAAAAATGTTAATTCACATTTAAAGACCTGCATGAAGATGAAGAAGAGGAGGAAAATAGTGGTGACAACATCATGATGATAAATATAATACCAAAGTAATTTAAACTGTATGAAATATAGGCCATTGTCCTCAGTCCAAAATCAAAATTCTCTCATAAAAAGCAAAAACAAAAAACAAAAGAAAACAGCAGCTTACAGATGCCTGTGAATAACTTTGGATTCATTTTTAAAGGCAGGTTTTGCTCTAGGCATAACCAACTGGAGCATTTTATAGACTAGCTATGCTCCAGTTTCAATCTCCAGGCCTATAAGGGAATTCCTGATTGCTTTATATTGGATCTCTTACTAATAGTACTCAAAACTCGAAGCTCTTACTCTTAGATATTGCCTCTCCTAATGATTCCCAGTTCTCCTTAATGCCACCTAAATTATACAGATATTGGTTTATCAAGTCTCTTCTCTACTGCCTCTTCCTGAAACTCCCTGCTGAGCATGAATGTGCACAGAGGAATGCTGAGATAAAATAAAGAAGGATTTTAAGAGCAATGAAAGTGCTGTCTTTCTCCACTCCTATAAGAACATTTAAGACACATGTGAGATTTTTTTTTTTACCCCTGTTAGCTCTCACTTTTATTACAACATCTTTTCTCAAATTGGCGAAGTAGACAAACAGCTATTGCAGTGTGATCATTCTGCTACTAAACAACGGGGTATGGTGATGCAGATACAGCTAAATGATTTTCTTTCTCCCAAGGTATCAGCCTGCATATAAACAGTGTATCTATTACACAGTCTGCTTTGTATTTTTGTACAGTCTGCTTCTTATTTTTGTAGTTATAAGGCATTCAAGAAAACAAAAAACAAAACATAGCATATTAATATGTTCTGTAAAATATAGCCTGTAAGGATCTTACATAAGATGTAAAAACAGCTCTAAATAATCCTAATTAGCTAAGCCATGTTTCTTTTTTTCCACCTTAGTCTAAATCATTAGTTTCCTTAGGTTAGCAAATAATAATAGACCAACTAGCACACTAATCTTCAAAATACTCCTAAACTAAGAAATGGAAAATATTCATTATTTGAATGAGTTGTTGAATGTTTGAAAATTTTACAATGAAAATTGATGGAGTTATTAAAGATATTATCATCCTTTATTAATCTTTGTTTCAGTGAAGCTGAGGTCAGACAACATTCAGCATCCCTCCCTTTTGCAGCAAACTTGAATATCTTCCTTGCCTGTTTAACTTTTTCCAGGGCAATCTTTGCTTTAACATAATATAAATAAGTTGATATACGTGTTTAATATAGAAAGCAACCTGGTCTAAAATAAAGGTCTTTTTTTGTGTGAGATAAGGGATTTGAACCTTACCTCCACTTTGATATCAAGTTAAATAAATAATTTAAAATATTTCTGTTTTTGTATTATTATACTTATTTTTGAAATATTTTTCCAGCTCTCACATAGGAATGCAAGGATTCTAAAAGTAGGCTCCGCAGTTGATTCAAGAAACTTTTGTTAGTGATCTTAGTTTTTTTGGTGTTTTTTCATCTGGTGTCTAATTTTACTAGATTGGTTCTGTCTCATATATGCACCCTTGCTCCATGCTTGTAATACACTAGTGTATTACTTGGGGTTCTCTGGAGAAAGAGAATCAAAAGCAGATAGATATTTATATGTATATATTGTCTTATATAATTACAATTATTAATCATAACAATGTTACATAATATGCAATCATATATATTTGTGAATATTCAGTTTCCTTTAATTATTGATTTTTAATTTCATGCCACTGTGGTTTTAAAAAATAGTCTGCATGATTTCAGTTATTTTAAACTTATTCGTATTTCTTTGTGGTGTAAATATATAGTCTCCCTAAAAAATGTTTCATGTGCCATCAAAAAATGTGTATTCTGCTTTTCTTGGGTAGAGTGCTTTATAGATTTCTTTTAGTTCGGAGTCTATAGTTTTGTTTAAGGCCTTTACATCATTATTGGTATTCTGTTTAGTAAGGGTGGGCAGCGAGGGATAAGGGGAATAAGGGGCATTACGATTAGCACATACAATGTGTGGGGGGGCCATGGGGAAGGCAGTATAGCACAGAGAAGAAAAGTAGTTACTCTATAGCATCTGACCGTGCTAATGTACAGTGACTATAATGGGGTATGTGGTGGGGACTTGATAATGGGAGGAATCTAGTAACAACAATGTTGCTCATGTAATTGTATATTGATGATACCAAAATAAAAATAAATAAAAATAATGTAGTGAACTCTCAAGCTATTATTGTTCAATTATCTCTCTATGTTAACTTTTGTCTCCTTTATTTTGGGGCTTTGCTTTTAGATGCAAATATCTTTATCATGGTTACATTCTCCTGATGACTTTTATATAATGTTTCCCTACACCTTTGGTATTGTTTTTTTTAAGTTTATTTTTTTTTATAGTTCCCTTAACTCTGTAACTCTGTCAAAGTTAATGTTTACATGGTATAATATGTGCATACTTTTACTTTCAACTTAAACGTATCTTTTAAAATAAAATCTACCTCTGAGAGACAGTTTATAATCTAATATTGGTTTTTATTTTTATTTTTAATGTTAGAAAATGTTTCCCTTTTGATCAGTGTTTATTAATGTTAAAAGAGATTTCTGATACATAAGAGTGTAGATCAGGAGAATTAAAGATGGCGGCATGACAGGTGAGACACAGGCTTCCTCCTAAAACCGCATATAATACGAAAATATAACTGATACAACTACTCCTGAAAGAGCAACAGGAAAGAGGACTGTGCCAGACTGCATACAACTGAAGACAAGAGCAGGGTAACATACTAAAGCTGTGGCCTGGCAGGACCCAAGCCCTTCCCTCACTCCAGCTCACAGGTGGGAGGAAGAGAAATGGAGCAGGGAAGGAGTGGAGATCTGGGACTGCTGAATTCCTAACTCTGGAGATCTTCTCTGGGAGCACAAACCTACATTTCATGGTGCTTGCATGATACTATCATAATTAGGGGGTCGGAAAGCTAAGACAGGCAGAATTCCTAGAGAGACTGAGATTCCAGCTGCTTCTGGAAAGCAGGAATCAATATCTGGCTGCTCTGGGACAAAAGAAAGGCGGGCAGTCTGAGAGACTTCCTAACAAGGAAGCTCTTAGAAAGAGGGCTGCTAAAGGGGCAAGGTTGCACAGAGCTTACTGCTCAGGAGAAAGGACAGGTAGACAAAAATTGTCCAGGTGCACTCTGCCCAGCAGGTTGGAGCTTTCACGATCTTCAGGTGCTCCAGCTCCCTGGCTGCCTACACAGCGACAAGAACCCCCTCTGTGATAAGGCAGCCTATTGCACCTTTCTCCTGGCCAGCCCCACCTGGCTCACAAACCAGCAAACCCTACTCTGGTGTTAGCCCAGCCAGAGGGAAGATCTGTCTACATCAACTACAAACGCAAAGCATAGAGGCTTATATCTGTGTGCTAGCCCACTGGTTCAGACAGTGGAGACAGGCATAGTAGCCAGGAAGCAGGCAACAGCTCTTTCCTCCCCCCAGGCACCAATACCACTCTGCTGCGACCTATGACATTGCTTACCGGGCTGAGCAGCTCCAGAGAGTAGAGCTTCTGGGCACCAGAGGGCACTGTATGAAACTATGAAATCCCAAAAGAATGTGGTTCAGAATAAAATTATTAATACAACTCCTGAGAAAGATTTAAGTGATATAAACCTCATTACTCTCTCTGAAAGGGAGTTCAAAATAAAAATCATTAACATGCTCATGGAAGTACAGAAAGACATTCAAGAACTCAGGAATGAACTCCGGTTGGAGATCCAATCGTTAGAGAGCACAATGGAGGGTATTAAAAGCAGATTGGATATGGTGGAGGAGACAATAAATGAAATAGAAACTAGAGAAGAGGAATACAAAGAAGCTGAGGCACAGAGAGAAAAAAGAATCTCTAAGAATGAAAGAACATTTAGAGAACTGGGTCTGTCATATATGGCCTTTATTATGTTAAGGTACTTGCTTTCTATACCCATTTTGTTGAGAGTTTTTATCCAGAATGGATGTTGAATTTTGGTGAGTGCTTTTTCAGCATCTATGGAGATGATCATGTGGATTTTTCCTTCTTTTTGTTGATGTGGTGGTTGATGTTGATGAGTTTTCAAATATTGTACCACCCTGGCATCCATGGAATAAATCCTGCTTGATCATGATGGATGATATTTTTGCTGTATTTTTTTAATTCAGTTTGCTAATATTTTGTTGAGTAGTTTTGCATCTCTGTTCACCAGGGATATTGGTCTGTAATTTTTGTTTTTTTTTATGGTGTGTTTGCCTGGTTTTTGTATTAGGGTGATGCTGGCCTCATAGAATGAGTTTGGGAGTATTCCCTCCTCTTCTACTTTTTGGAAACCTTTAAAGAGAAAGGGTATTTGGTCTTCACTAAATGTTTAATAAAATTCAGTGGTGTATCCATCTGGCCTGGAGATTTTGTTCTTGGGTAGTTTTTTAATTACCAATTCCATTTTATTGCTAGTAATTGGTCTCAGATTTATAAGGTTGTATTTTTCTAGAAAGTTGCCCATTTCTTTCAGGTTATCCAGTTTGTTAGCATATAATTTTTCATAGTATTCTCTAATAATTCTTTGTATTTCTGTGGTGTCTGTAGTGATTTTTCCTTTCTCATTTCCAATTCTGTTTATGTGTGTACACTCTTTTTTTCTTGATAAGCCTGGCTAGAGGTTTATCTATTTTTTAAAATTTCCCAAAGAAGCAGCTCCTGTTTTCATTGATTCTTTCTATTGTTTTACTCTTCTCAATTTTATTTATTTCTGCTCTAATCTTTATTATGTCCCTCCCTCTACAGACTTTGTGACTCATTCGTTCTTCTTTTTCTAGTTTCATTATTTGTGAGTTTGGACTGTTCATTTGGGATTGTTTTTCTTTTCTGAGGTAGGCCTGCATTGAAATATACTTCCCTCTTAGCATGGCCTTCATGTGTCCCACAGATTTTTCAGTGTTGAATTATTGTTGTCATTTTTCTCTATATATTGCTTGATCTCTGTTTTTATTTGGTCATTGATCCATTGGTTATTTAGGAGCATGTTGTGAAGCCTCCATGTGTTTGTGGGCTTTTTCATTTTCTTTGTGTAATTTATTTCTAGTTTCATACCTTTGTGGTCTGAGAAGCTGCTTGGTACAATTACAGTCTTTTTGAATTTACTGAGGCTCTTTTTGTGGCCTAGTATATGATCTAATCTTGAAAATGTTCCATGTACGCTTGAGAAGAATGTGTATCCTGCTGCTTTCAAGTAGTGTCCCGTAGATGTCAGGTCCATCTGTTCTAATATGTTGGTCAGTGCCTCTGTCTCCCTACTTTTCTGTTTTATCTGTCCTATGGAATGAGTAGAGTGTTGAAGTCTCCTAGAATTAATGCATTGCATTCTATTTCCCCTTTTATGTCTGTTAGTACTTGTTTTAAATATGTAGGTGCTCCTGTGTTGGTTGTATAGATATTTATAGTGGTTATATCCTATTGTTGGATTAACCCCTTTATCATAATGTAATGTCCTTCTTTGTCTCTTGTGACTTTCTTTGTTTTGAAGTCTATTTTATCTGCTACAAGTACTGCAACTCCTGTTTTTTTCTCCCTATTAGTTACATGAAATATCTTTTTCCCTCCCTTCACTTTTAGTCTGTGTATGTCTTTAGGTTTCAAGTGACTCTCTTGTAGGCAGAATATAGTTGTTTCTAGTTTTTTTATCCATTCAGTATCTCTATGACTTTTGATTGATGCATTCAGACCATTTACATTTAGTGTGATTATCGATAGGTATGTACTTATTTCCATTGTAGGCTTTAGATTCGTGGTTACCAAAGGTTCAATTGTAACTTCCTTACTATCTAAGAGTCTAAATTTACTCACTTAGTATGCTCTTATAAACACAATTTAAAGGTTTATTTTTCTCCTTTTTCTTCCTCCTCCATTCTTTTTATATTAGGTATCGTATCCTGTACTCTTTGTCTTTCTCTTGACTGACTTTCAGCAAAACTGATTTAGTTTTGCATTTGCTTAGTAATTACCTCTCCTACTTTATTTACTGTGGTCTTATTACCTCTGGTGACAGCTATTTAGCCTTAGGAACTCATCCATTTATAACCATCTCTCCAAAATAGACTGTAGAGTTGTTTTGTGAGAGGTAAATTCTCTCAGCTTTCGCTTATATAGAAGTTGTTTAATCCCTCCTTTAAATTTAAATGATAATCTTGCCGGTCAGAGTATTCTTGTTATTAGGCCCTTCTGCTTCATTGCATTAAATATATCATGTAAGTTTTCTGTTGAGAAGTCTGATGATAGCCTGATGGGTTTTCCTTTGTATGTGATCATTTTTCTCTCTTTGGCTGCTGTTAAAAGTCTGTCCTTATCCTTAATCTTTGCCATTCTAATTGTTATATGTATTGGTGTTATCTTCCTTGGGTCCATTGCTTTGGGACATCTGTGCACCTACATGGCCTGAGAGGATATCTCCTTCCCCATATTGGGGAAGTTTACAGCAATTACCTCCTCAAGGACACTTTCCATCCCTTTTTTTTCCCTCTTCTTCTCTTTTCTATAATACGAATATTGATCCGTTGGGATTGGTGACAGTTCTGTCAATATTCTTTCATTCTTAGAGATCCTTTTCTCTCTCTGTGCCTCAGCTTCTTTTTGTTCCTCTTCTCTAATTTCTATTTCACTTATTGTCTCCTTCACCATATCTAATCTGCTTTTAAAACCCTCCATTGTGTTCCTTATCAATAGGATCTCCATCCTACATTCATTCCTGAGTTCTTGAATATTTTTCTGTACCTCCAGGAGTATGTTTATGATTTTTTATTTTGAAATCTCTTTCAGGAAGATTGGTTAGTTCAGTTTCACTTGTCTCCTTTTCTGGTGTTTGAGAGATTTTGGGTTGAATCAGGTTTGTTTCATGTTTCATATTTGTATGTGGTGCCCTCTAGTGCCAAGAAGCTCTGGTGTCTGGAGCTGTTTAGACCCTGGAGTGATGTCGGGTGTCACAGGGGAGAGGTGCTGGTGCCTGGGTGAAGGAAAAACTGTTTCCTGCTTCCTGGCTTCTATGCCTTTCTCTACTGCCAGAACCAGTGGGCCAAACACACATGTGTAAACCTCTATGGTTTGTGTTTATAGCTTCTGCAGGCGGACTTCCCTCTGGCTGGCCTGATGCCAGGCAAGGGTTGCCTATTTGCGAACCAGGTTTGGGCTCTCTGGGAGGAAGGTGCAGCAGGCTGCGTATCACTGTGGGGGGCCTTGAAGCTGTATAGCCAGCCAGGGGAATGCAGCGCCTGAAGATCCTGAAAGTTCCCAACCTGCTGGGCAGAGTGCACCCAGACAATTTTGTCTACCTGTTGTTTCTCCTGAATAGTAAGCTCTGTGCAATTCTTGCCCCTTTAGCAGCCTTCTCACTGTTAGGAATTTTCTCAGACTGCCCACCCAGAGCAGCTGGATATGGATCCCTGTTTTCCACAGTAGCTGGAATCTCAGCCTCTCCAAGTATTCTGCCTGTCTTAGCTTTCCAACAACACTAATAACCAGAGCACTATGCAATGTAGGTTCGTGCTCCCATTTCAGATCTCCAGACTAATGTTCAGCAGTCCAAGGCTTCCACTCCCTCCCCACTCTGTTTCTCTTTATGCCCCTGGTGAGCTGGGGTGGGGGAAGGTGTTGGGTCCTGCCGGGTCACTGCTTTGGTACGTTATCCTGTTTCGTGAGGTCTGTTATTTTCTCCAGGTGTATGCAGTCTTGCGCAGCCTTCTTTCTCGGTGCTTTTGCATTAATTATACTTTCATATTATATGTGGTTTTAGGAGGACGTCTCTGTCTCACCTCTCACTTCCATCTTTAATCCCCATCTCTTGCCTAGCTCATGTATAGCTTTATTTTAAATAGATCTTTTCTATCACACCACATTTTAAAAATTATTTTCTTAGTAGTTGTATTTTGGATTACAATTAACATCTCAGTTTAAAATAATCTAGTCCAGATTGATACCAACTTAATTTCAATAATATACAAAATTTTGTTTTAATATACCTTCATTCTCTTCTCCCTCCTTTGTGCTATAATTATCATATAGAGTGTAATTTCATAAATTAACACCAAAACATAGTTTTATAATTATTATTTTATGCAGTTTTCTTTTAAAATCATATAGCAGAATAAAAGTGTTACAAATATAAATACAATTTATACTGTCTTTTATATTTATCTGTATAGTTTATCAGTGCTCTTTAACCTTCATGGTGATTCAAGTTACTCTCTAGTGTCCTTTTATTTCAGCCTGAGGACTCCCTGTTAGTATTTTTATAGGGAAGGTCTGCTTATGATGTTTTCTTTCTGATTTGGTTTGCCTTAATTTGTCCTTCATTTTTAAGGAAATGTTTTGCTGGATATAGAACTTTTGATCAACATTCTTTTGTTTTGTTTTGTTTTGTTTTGCTTTGTTTTGTTTTGTTTTGCCATCTTGAATGTGGTAGGTATCCTACTGCTTTCTGGCCTCCATGGTTTCCTATGAGAAATCAGCTATTGATCTTATTCATGGTGTCTTGTGTATGAGAAATCATTCATTCTTTGTCTTTGTCTTTCTATTATTTAGCAATGATGGGTGTTAAGTTTTGATCTATTTGAATTTACCCCATATATCTTTGTTGATCCCCCTTGATATCAGAATGTATGTGAAGTTTTCAGCCATTATTTATCAAATATTCTTTCTCTTTCTCTCTTTTGTATCTCTTGAATTCCTATTATGTGTTTGTTGGTATATTTGATGATGTTTTAAAATCTATGAGAGGCAATTCATTTTTCTTCACTGTTTTCCATGCTTTCCTCAGACTAAATACCCTCAATCCTGCAAGTCCAAATTTGATGTTGTGTTTCTCTAGTGAATTTTTCATTTTACTTATTTTACTTTTTTTCAACTTAGAATTTCCTATTTGGTTATTTATAATGATGTCTAACTATTTATTTCTATCCTTTATTTGGAAAGACATTGCACTCATGCTTTAATTGTGTGGATGTGATTTCCTACAGTTATTTGAAACTATTCATAATAGTTGACTTAAATGTGTATAATAATTCCAACATAAGAGCTTTATTATGGATAATTTTTATTGCCTTTTCCATAGTTTATCTACTACACTGTCCTGTTTTTTTTTTTTTTTTTGCATGTTGCATACTTTGTTGTTGTTAAAAGCTGGACATTAAAAAATAAATTAATGTGACAACTCTGGAAGTCACAATAATCCACCTACAGGATTTGTTGTTATTGTTGTTCATGTTTTTACTGTTGCTATTTGTTTGCTTAATGATTTTCCTCGACTCATTCTGTAATGTTTCTATTTTTTGTAATATACAGCTTCTAAAGTCTCTGCTTGGTTATGTTATTCATCTGCTAATGATTAAATGTCTTTGACCAATATATCTCCCATGCCTTGCCAAGGGATCCTGTATTTGTGGTGTGGCACTCCTTCAAGGCTCCACAAGTCTGTGAGTCTACCTTATTATCCATTTCTTGATTGTCAAGGGTCTCAAGATCAGCCAAATTAGAGATTAGGGGCTTCTTGGGTCTTTGCTAGGAATGAACACAGACTTCACATGCATATGGCATTCAGAATCGCAAAAAATAAATCAGAACTTTCTAGAGGCCCCTACAAACAGGTCATTCCTGAAATCCTCCTTTTAAGTATTTTAGTCAGACTTTCAATGCCAAAAATAGTAACACAATCTAGGGCTGTTGCACTGTAAAATAATTTTCAACAAATGCTTTCAGATAGTATTTCTCATTGAAAGAGTTCTGAATCAGGTTAAATTAAGACCATTCCTGTGAATGGGTTTTTTTTTTCAGAATGATTCCAGTCAGTTATCCAGGGACGAAGTTTTTTGGGAAATACAAAGCTATTCTGTCATCTCCAGTGGCTATTAGGCTGCTGTTTTTCACAGTTGCCATGGCTGCCTTTCAAAGCTAAGACAGATTTGGAGAAGGGACGATGGTAATGAGGCATAAAATGCCACATGCTTTCTTACTGGGAGTAAGCTACTTTTCTTGCAGAAACACCCTTAAGATTGTTTAAAACCTCTGATTAATTAGCAGAGTTCTAAAAATGTTCATTTTGATAATTTTCCCAGTGTTCTAATTGCTTTTATGGAAGACTGGCTTTATAGAGGTGTTTATTGTACCATTTTAAAAATCCCTCCACACTTACCCAATTTTAAATACAGTCTTTAAAATAATACATTCTCTTAAACACTATGTTCAGTATAACTAAAAACTAAATGTAATTTTGTTCTTTTAAACATTTTTTTCTTGTCTAATGGATAAAAAAGTTCATTAATATATAATTTGTATCAAATAGACAAACTCCAAAATGTTTCTGATATATATTTGCTATAATATTTCAGATGGTCCAAATCTAATATAAAAATAAAAGATACCATTAGTAGAATCAAGTAGCTTACAAAATATATTAGAAACAGGTAAAATAAGTAGTTCATATGTTTGCTGAACACAGGAAAAATAAAAGAATCAAGTATGCATCAATCACTCATAAAACATGTGAGTCCCCAAACATTCATAAAGATTTAAATTAGCCACTCATTTATAAGAACCATTTTGACTCGTGTACCTTCTGCCCTAGACATAGAGATAAAAGCAATAGTTGCTTAGTAGATAATTAGTTATAGTTATTGACTAGGAGTATTGTCCCAGCTTAAATGTCCTTTCTCATTGTCTGTTTATTCATGATTCCACTTGCACAAGGCTTCTATTGTTTTCTCATTACATTCACTTTGTGACTTTTAGCTTCTTTCTCAACTAAAAATTAAGTAAATGACTAACATATCTTGTTCTTGTATTCAAGAAAAGAAAATCTAATTGGCTCAGTTAATCACAATTATCAATATTTGGATAGAGATTTAGTGCAGGACTTCTCAAAGACTGCTGATCTGGAAAGAAACAACTGCCTTGGATTACAATTTATTCTGAAATCTGGGTATCGTAGAGGCATAGTGGTAGATATCAGCACAACTCTGTTGTGATCAGTGGATAGGATCAAAAGCCTATATATAGATCAAAGTAGTCTGGCTACTGTCTTCCGGTCACATTATCCTTATGAGACATTTCACATTTGGGGATGTTAACATTGTTACATTTCCTCTATTCTAATTAGAAAGCTTCAGGGGCCAATTCATGTGATAGATTCGTATTCTGAGAAAATTTTGCCTTGCATAAGTAAATGTTTCTTCTCAAAGAATTACCTTCCACATATTGTAGATGAACATGAACCAAACAAACTTGCATGAGCTTTGGAAAGCAGAAGTGAAGCAAGAACCATATTAGGAATGTGTGACAGTCACCTGATCCAGTTGTAGCCCATGAACTTTTTGAGGAAATGCTAAGTTACTCTGTTGATTTGCAACAGCATCTTGGTCCATAACTCCTCCATCTCCTCTGTCAGCTTCTGCAACCTTGGACCAGGTGCATATTTAATTCATGATGAACGTGTCCAGCTTCTCCTGCAAGTCACCTGTATCACCAATGTTGGCAGCTTAGAAGCAATGGGAGACCAGTAGAGATTTCAAATTTTTCTTATAGATTTCAACTTTTCATTGTTCTTTGCAACTACAGGTTCATGTTTCCTTTCCAACTGGCTTGCCTTTCTGATTCAGGCCTAGCCAGATGAAAAAGGAAACTGTAATGTTTAAACAGCTGGCACAATTGTGCAACATCAAATTCTTATATTAAATTCCACATTCTATATCTTTCCTAGTTTCGTTTTTTATACGATGTGATTTTTAATGAAATGGTCCCTCTTTTGTTGTACTGCCTTGAGGTTTACTGTGATCCTTCATTAGCAGAAATTTTCTATGTTCCTCAATTCCTCTCTGTTTTTGCTATCCTCACAACTCCCAATAAACTACTTCATGAAAGCTAAAAGAACAATAAGGGGGGCCTTTCAAGCAATAGAATCAATAAGAAATCAAGATTGATTACAAGAATCTGTGATTTAGAGTTGTAGAGTATCTAAATTATAATAAATTGTTCTGTAACACTATTATATGCAAAATCTTTGGGAAAAATTACTATATTTTTCCCTTACAAATGCTCTTGTAAGAAGGAAGTGGTGTGCTGGAGGCATCCTACACCAGCTTGCAAGAGCCTACTGCATATATCTCTCTCTAATTCTTCCAGCAGTATCATTTATACCACAAAATTGCCAATCAGTATAAATTGAGCTCTACCCACCAAGAACCAGGTTTTAGACATTTAATAGCACATCACTATAGATAAGTATCATCCCAATATTACAAATATTAAAATTGAACCATATTGAATATATTTCAGAGCAAAATTCAAGCAAGAAAACAAAACATATATTATCATATAACTCATATTTCTTATGCATAGGCTAACATAGTTTGGATTTTAGAATTATTTTGCTTTTTTTGAAAATCAGTTTACACCTGTATTTAATATTTTTTAAAAAGCACTACAGATGCACATATGAGAAAGAATACATGTAATAACGCTAAAAGAAAATACAGTGGATCCTTGAACAACACAAGGATTAGGTACAACAAGCATCCTTCCCCCTTCTGCAAAGTAGAGAATCTGTATATAACTGTTGACTCCCCCAGACCTTAACTACTAATAGTCTTCTGTTGACTGCAAGCCTAACCATTAACATAAACAATGTATTAACAAATATTTTGTATGTCCTATGTGTTATACACTATATTCTTACAATAAAGTAAGCTAGAGAAGAGAAAATGTTTTTTCAAACTGATACAAATTTCCAAAAAATTTCCAATATGTTTATTGAAAAAAATCCACATATAAGTGGACCCCTGCAGCTCAAACCCATGTTGTTTAAGGGTCAAGTGTAGTCTCAAGAAGTATACCTATGTTAATTGCAAAATGATCATTTTCTACACTAAGCAAGCACACCTTAAACATATTACAATTGATTTTATATAAATGGCCTTTTGATTTTTGTGTTTATTTCTATGGTAAAACTGTTGGCTTCATGTAGCTAAGCTTTATACAGCATATCTTTGTTTCAGTGGATGACTACCTTTTAGCCTAAACTGAGCAAATGAAATAAGGAAAAGATATATTTGAAGGTAGAATATTTAAAGTTGCAAATAGTATTCTCAAGAAGTCAAATAAGCTGTTTAACTAACTTTGTTTCTATAGAGGTTATTTCCAAAAAGCATGAATAAAATCCTAAAAGGAAGTTCAATAAGCTACCAAAACTCTTCAGTGTTATTCAGCTTACAACAGACATAATTTTGTAAGAAGCTCCTAGAGCAAGCAAGAACAACATGTACTTTAATGGTAAAATGAATCCTTCCAAGTACACTTCCTTGAGACAGGTCTTAATAAACTACAGTAGTGGTGAAAGAGGTATCGTTGAGGTTACACACACCATACTTGTCAAAATGAAATCAAATTTAACAACCTAGTCAGAAGAAAACTCCTGAATTTAGCATAAAATATTTTATAGTAAAGATTTATAGATTATATGTGATTTGGATCTGTGATCCCTTAATGCAGAACAATAGGTCTTATGAAATTCAACATCACCTGGGTATTTTAACAGTGATACTACCCTCTAGTCAGTTATCAGATAGAAATAAATGAGTTCAATATCTTGTCACAATCTCCAGGTAGTAGAATATTTAGCACTGTTTTGAAATTTAAAAAAGCCTTCCTCAGTCTGACAGTGATCTCTGTTAGGTCCTAATCATATTTGCATACCAATAAGAAGACACCAATAGATATAAGGAGAGGAACATGCTAGAAGAATATTAAGGCCATTTGAAATACCCTGGTGATGGGAACATTTGCTACTTTGAGAAGCTTGGTACCAGTTGCTTTTTGGAGACCAGGATGAACAGAAGAGACTGATGTTGTAGAGTAGGAAGGCCTGGTATTAATGGGGATCCTGAGATCTCAGGCTGTGGAGACAAATTGTCTCTCTAACTGTGCAATGTGGCATAATTTAAGCAACAAAGAAGTGGCATCCAGGATGCCTTGATAGAAGAAGCTCTGGCATTGGTTAGCAAATCAATTTCCAAGGCCAAGATAGTTGGCCAGATGACTAAAGTTTTGTTCATCTCACAAAATAATGAAAAATTGAAAGATACAGTAGTCCCCCACCATCTTTAGGGTATATATTCCAAGACCCCCAGTGGATGCTTAAAACCTCAGATGATACCAAATTTCATATATCCTGTTTTTTCCAGTACATACATCTTATGTTAAAGTTTAATTGATAAATTAGGCACTGTAAGAGATTAACAACAATAATAATAAAATAGAAGTTATAACAATATGTGTGAAAATGTTGTGTGAATGCAGTCTCTCTTTCTCTCTCTCTCCTTCCCTCCCTCAAACTATTTTATTATATTGTACTCACCCTTCTTCTTGTGATGATGTAAAGTGATAAAATACCTACATGATGGGATGAAATAAGGTGAATGACACAGGTACTGTGACAAAGCATCAGACTACTGACCTGACAATATGTCAGAAGCAAGATCATTTGCTTCTGACTACAGTTGATCCCAAGTAACTGAAACCATGGAAAGTGGCACTGCGGTTAAAGGGGAAGTACTGTATTATCAGCCACCCTATGGGAAATTTTGGTCTCTTGCCCAATTTTGAGGTCTGAGCAACTTCATAGGTATCACCAATAACTGGAGGCTGGGTCATATTTCATGGGACCCAAAATACTGCAAAGAATTTTAACACATAGTCTTTCAAAACTTCTGTAAAGATATTTGTAGCTATTTGGCAGAGTAATGGTGCATAGAGGAAAAAGGAATTTCTAGCTGTTTCAAAGATTTTTAGATACAGGTCTGAGCTAGCACCAATTCCAGTAACATGAATTTCTTTGATGGGTTTCTATTTAGTGTTGATATTTATGATAACAAGGAGCTAAATGGAGTATTGGCCCAAGTTTATCTTACAGAAGCAGCTGTCAGTTGTATATTTGATCTGAAAGATAGAATATCTTTTTCTATTGCCTGTTTTTAATAAATCTCTTTATCTTTGGGCTGCATTAGTTCTACTAGGAAATATTTTGGTGCTTTTCTATTTTATTTTCTTCAGGTTCATAGTAAATTATTTTTCCCTTGAACTATATTTTTTTCAGAAGTACAACATACATTTATTAAAATGCACAAATATTAGATATACAATTCAAATTTACAACTGTACATACCTAGTATTCTCTACTCAAAACAAGCCATAGACTTTTACCTGAGCTTAAGACTTGGTCTTCCCTCACTCCAACCAACACACAGTCTCAAAGATAGCTATCATTCTTAATTCTGCTGATTTTTAAACTTTGTATAAACAAAATAATACCACACATACTTTAAGTCTGGCTCCCCTTTGAGTATTATGCCTCTGATATTTGTCCAAATTACTGCTAACAGAAGTAATAGCTATTTTTCTTTGCTGAATTGTATCCCATTATCTGAATCCACTGCAATTTAACTATCTATTATTTTCCTCAATGACATTTGAGTAGTTTCCTGTTCGGGTTAAATGAGTAAAAATGGTAAAATATCTATTATACAATTATCATTTTTTAATATACAATACTGGAAATACTAGGTACAAGTATGCATATTTTCAGTTATAGTTGGTATTTCCTGATATTATTTTCAAGTGATTATTCCTCTTTTATTACCTACCAGCAATGTATGCAGATAGTAATTGTACATCATCCTTGCTCATAACCAGATGTTCACAAGAAAAGCCTATCACTCAATATCTGAGACCAAAGGTGAGGTATGTTCCTTGATAACCAAAGGAGAGCTATGAATTTAAGTTTCAGAGTCTCTATACATGACAAACTTTCCATTTCATATAGGAATTTTAGAAGTATGGAGTTTAGGGGTTAGTAAACTTTCAGAAGTTATGTGTTTAGTGACTGATTGAACTTTGGTCATGGAATCATGGCCTGTGGAATGAAGCTGATGTTGACCAAGTGACTTGCAGAAACATGAGGCTGTCACTAATGGTCTGGCTTTCAGAAGTTTCCTTTGATTGACTAGGGGTCATTGAAGGCTGCTGCTGGTGGTCATTACTTGCTTTGTCCTAAAAACATACTGGACTTTTCTAGAAAAACAGTTTCATTTTATTCTTTGGATTGTCATGCTTTTTTTTCTTTTTTAAATTCATTCTAGTGTGTGTTTGTTGGTGTCATAAAGTGATTTTAATTAGCACTTGTCTCAGGACTAATGAAGAGTTCCATCTCATAGGCTTATTGGCAATTTAGATGTTCGCTTTTTGTGAAATGCCTCCACTTATTTTGCTTATTGTTTTAGTTCAATGATCTTTGTTTTTCTTATTGTTAGGTGATTGTATATTCATTTAAAAGTATTTTTAGAATACAAATTTCAAATATTGATTCCCTAATTTTAATGAATCCCAATTCAGCAAGACTTCACTTCACAGTTAGTACAACTTGTTTAAGAAATATTTGTTTAAGCTAAAGAAATGAAGACATTTTCCTGTGTTATCTTCTGGAAAGCTATTCTTTTACCTTCACCTTAAGCCTATGAGTCCACAGAATTTATTTTGTTCATTGTTTCAGTTAAGGTATAGAGTATATATTTTGTTTCCAGATGAATTTCTCAGTGACAAGCATTATTTATTGAAAATATCATCCTTTCTTCATTGCAATACAGTAACAGTTACGACAAATCAGTTTACCATGTAGGTATGGGAGTTTGTTAGTTCTGTATTTTCTTCTATTGTTGTATGTCAATTCTTCAACCAATTCCATTTTCTTTCAATTACTTAACTTTAATAAGTTTTGCTATCTCTAATTTCATATTTCTTTATCAAGACTATCTTCAAGTATTTAATCTATTTTAATAAATCTGAATTGCTTCTTGAATCTTCTTTTGACAACTTTTTTCAGTTTTGGAAATTGTAATCATCCTAATAATTGAGAAATTAGATCTCATTGTGGTTTGTTTTGTCTTTCCCTAATGACTAGTGATGCTGAGCATCTTTTCATGTGTTCATTGGCCATTCGTGTATTTTTTTTTGAAAAATATCTATTCAAGTTATTTTCCCATTATTGAATTGGGCTGTTTGTTAGTTTATTATAGCAGTTATTTATATATTCACGGTATTAACTGCTTATCTAATATATAATTTATAAATATTTTCTCTCACTTTTTTCTCTCTATTCACTGTGTACTTTTATGTACTGGTTTAAATATTTATGACCTCAATTTATTTTTTTCTACTTTTACTGACTGTTTTTGATAACATATCCAATAATTGATTGCCAAATTAAATGTCAGAAGATTTTTCCCATATGTTTTCTCCTAAGAGTTTAATAGTTTAAGCTCTTATGTTTAGGTCTTTGATGAATTTTGAGTTAACTTTTGTATACGGTATAAAGTAAAAGTCTAACTTCATTCTTTTGCAGGTGGATATTCAGTTTTCCTAGCACAATTTGTTTAAAACACTGTTCTTTGTACATTCAATAGTCTTGACACCCTCACTGAAAATCAGTTGACTATAAATGTGAGGGTTTATATCTGAGTTCTCTGTTACATCTATTGTTATATATATATCTACCCTTATAACAGTATCATAGTGTTTTAATTACTGTAGCTTTAACTCTCAAAGTCAAGAAATGTGAATCATCCAGTTTTGTACTTTTCAAGATCAGTGTATCTATTCAGAGCCTATTGTAATTCCATCCTCAATTTCTGCAAAAATTGTCACTGAGATTTTGATGGGTTTGCCTGAATCTGGAGATTTCTTTGGTTTGTCATTAACAATGGTTTCAATCCATAATCATTTCACTACAGAAAATGAATTAAAAACAAAATAAGGTAGTAATGAAGGAAATTAAAGGCAAAAGAGGTATAGGACATAAAGAAAACAACTGCAAATCAGCAGAAGTAATTCCTTCTAGATTAATAATTACTGTAATGTGAATTGCTTAAATTCCCCAAACAAAAGACAGAGATTGCCAGAATGGATTTAAAAATTATCCAAACATATGCTGTCTATAAAAACTCACTTTAGATCCAAAGACAGATATCGTTTGAAAGAATGGAAATAGATACTCCCTATGAATAATAAGCAAAGAAAGTAGGGTGGCTATACTTACATCAGAGAAAATAGACTTCAAGTTAGAATCTGCTATAAGACACAAGGAAGGTTGTTATGTATGGATAAAAGGGTAATTAATCAAGAATATTACCAACTGTAAACACATATGTTCTAAACAAAAGAACCCTGAAATATATGATGTAATCTTAAACCAAATTAAAGGGAGATACAGATACTTCTACAATAATAGTTAGATACATCGTTACCTTACTTCCAATGAAAGATAGAAAAAACATATTGAAGATCAATAATGGAATAGAAGATATGAAAAACACTCTAAACCAATTTGACCTAACAAACATATACAAAATAACCCACCCAACAACATCTGAACACATATTCTTCTCAAGTGTACATGCAACATCCTCCAGAATAGAATATAGGTAGGCCATTAAACAAGCCTCAGTATAGTTACAGAAATCATACAGTTTGTTTTCAGACCACAGTGGAATAAAACTAGAAATCAATAACAGAATAAAAAAAGGTAAGTACACAAATATATAGAAATTAAACAACACATTCTTAAACAGCCATATGACCCAACAATCTATCTTCTAGGTATTTACCCAATAAACTGAAACTATTCGATATGACATTGTAAGGGTTAATACATGACATTATGAATTTGCCAAAACATATAGAATTGTACAACACAAAGATTAATAATGATGTATCAGTAATTGTAAGTAAATTATAAAGTGTGTTAACAACAGGTGAAACTGCCTCTATGTGTGTGTGTGTAGGGTACACGGTAATCTTTGTACTTCTTGGTTTATTTTTATGTAAATCTAAAATTTACCAAAATATAAAGTCTATTAGTTTAAAAAAAGAAGTGATGTTCTGTATACAATGATTTTGTGTGAACTCTTGAGCAAATGTTTAGTACCTAGATAATAAAGGAAGAGTGGATTCTAATCTGCTACTTTTTTGTTCCATCCCTAAGTCTATCTCTCTGCCTCCCTTCATCCTTACTTTTCCCATTAATTTATATGCACCTTGATTTTTTTAGTATTATTATTTCTCAAAATACTTCCTTGTAACCTGTAGGCATCTTCTTTCTAAATCCTTCAAATGAAGGAAAAAATGCAGTGCATTCATGTTGCATGTCATAAAAACTTTGTTAAAATCATTCTCTACTTTGTTAAGACATTAATTCAAACATGGAGAACTATTATGGAATTCATGCTTTCATTACCATAATGATCAAAAGCAAATGGTTTTTGAGAAAGCATAAAGGCAGGGGCATGAATTTATTTTATATCATGAATTTATTCTTATAAATTGAAATAAACTATATTTTAATTTATAACATTGAGTATTCAATTTAAAAGAGATGAATTTGTTCTGTATTCAGTTTAAAAGAGGTAAAAATCACCTATCATTTCCTTTTAGTTACTCTACTGATATAGATATCTGATAAGACTAGAAGACATTAATATTTAATGATTTATTCAATTTATTTCAATCTTTACATTTTTAGTTAGTATAAATAAGGGACAATAAGCATGCTTGATTCATATGAATAGGCCAGTCATACTTTTAAGTCCTACAGATTTCAACTCTGATCTAGATAATTAAATATAACTTAAGGTGTCTTTTCAGCATTTTTCTTCATGACAAAGAATATTCTAAATGACAAAAGTCATTTAAAAAGTATACAAGTTTATTAATAAAATTAGGATATGTAGGGACCATCAGATAAGAAAGAAAATGCACTATGAACTGAAAGAATATCTATGTGCAGAAGCAGAGTGAAGGAGGGTGAGTGATATGAAATGGAGCTGGAGACGTAAGTAGGGATCAGTTAACACAGAGCCTAATAAGATATGTATTAAGGGCTGAGATATATACTTAAAAAATCCATATGTGGGAGACCCAGGCCCCAGTGCTTTAAGATGACCACATTTAGAAATAAGAACTTTAGAGAAGTGAGTAAACTAAAACAAGACCATTGTATCAGGCCCTAATCCAATATGACTGATGTCCCTGTAAGACAAGGAAGAGACACCAGGGACACCTGTGCACAGGGGGATAACTTTGAAAGGTATTTTGAAACAAGAAGATGGTTATCAGCATGCCAAGGAAAGGCCTCAGAGTTCCAACTCTGCTAGCACCTTGATCTTGGACTTGTAGCCTCCAGGGCTGTCAGTAAATAAATTTCTGTTGTTTAAGTCACACAGCCTGTAATGTTTTGTTATGGCCAACCTAGCAAACTAATGCAATATGCTATAGAGTTACTTTGAATATTTGTCTCAAAATGCAATGGGAAATTTCTTATGAAAGAGTAGAAGCAACTCACAGTTTTTAAAGTTATCTTCAGTATTTGGGTAGAGAGCAGCATTATGGAAATGGGGAAACCAATTAAGAAGCTAATGAAATTAGCAATTTGAGCAATGAGGAAGCCTGACTTAAGGTTTTACCAGGGGAGAAGGATTCAAAGTATATTTTGATGATATTTCATCAAAAGTATTTATATATCACTGAGAAAGTAGAACAAATGGATAAAAAATTTTACTTGTAATGGACATTCTATCCTTCAGAAAATTAAAAAATAGACTAGTTTTAAACAAATTTGTTTACTTTCAAAAATAGTTCTAGTCAACATCAATAGTCATTTAAATTCACATGTGCAAAGGTGGTAAATGGATAGTTTATATTATTTGTTTTATCGTGTTTCTGTTTTGTGTTAAGTATATGAAGACCACAATTTTTCCATGTATGTGAAATTCAGGACCACCAATTCTATGACAAAAATTACAAAGATTCCTTTAGAGTTAGAAATCTTTTTCACTCTTCAGACTAAATTCTTTCAGTCCTCCATTTTAAATGCCTAAAGCAGTTCCCTGTATTTGTATCCTAAGTATTTGATTTTTCAGGGCCATATAATTTCTCTTAATTAAAGCTGGAAGAAATTATTCAATGCTAATATTTCACTAACAACTGATGATATGTATCCCAATTTATAGAAAGTTTATTTAATCGTTTTAACAAAGGAAGTGTCAGCCATGTAACTGTATCTAAATACAAAATCCAGCAATGAAAGGAGAGGAGGGTAGGGTTATGTAAAGAAATCAATAATTAAGAGTTGGGATCATGGTAGGAAATTAGGACATGCACCTATTAAAAAATATAGAATCCCCTCTTCTCTGCATAACTCTACACTTTTGTGTTTTTATTATTTTATAATGCTTAATGTTGATAAATCACCAAGGCACACAAGTACTTAACTTGAAAATAGATGTGTGTGTATAACGATAAAGATGCTCAAGAGAATCATGTTACCAAAATATAAAATATATACTTGAACACTATGATGAAAAAGAAGTAGAGAATCAGCAAACAATAAGAATAGTAATAAGTGAACTTAAGGATCATTTTGCTAAAAATAACACTGGATTGTCTTTTTGATCCTCATGCTATCTCTTCATCTTTTAGATTTGCTCAAAGTAGACATGATGGCACTTGAGCACTGGGATAAGAGATGAGTAGAAGGTGCAGGACACATTGCTTGGGAGAATCAGTTTTAATATGACATTGTTGTCTTTGGAGCATAGGTGCCAAACTCCACTTTTAGTCTTGTGGCTACTTCCTGTGTTTTGATGACCCATTTTTAATAACATCTGATGTCATCTTTCCCACCACAAATAATTGACTCTTCAATCCATTGCTTATGAATTCCTCATCAAATTTGGTTTGTGTAAGTGGACCCCAAAAGACTCTTTCTGTTAATGTAATTTTTTATGTTAAAAAGCCTTAGCAAAGATGTCCAGACATTTCTAAAACATCCATTCTGCCCCACAGGAGATACTTGATAATTTTGACTCTATAAATGGAAGTGAGGGCTCACCCTAGCTTTTCTTCAGGAGCTGCCAGGTTTTCCTGGACAAGTGTCAGACACTGGTACCCTCCCTTCCAGTCTCCAGAAATATGCCAAATATTCCTAGAAAATCTTGTCAATCTTTTTTCACTTGCTATAGGGAGGGAGAAAGGGAAAAAGAAGAGCTAACACTTACTTGTTCTCAATATACTGTTTCCACACACTTGTTCATCCCTGATACATTTAATATATGTAGGCCAAAGATTGTGATGTGGCAAGGGACTTGGTTTCTTGATTATTTTAGCAAAAGTCACACAATTTCTAGGACACTCACTTTTTTAAATGTATGGAGTACAAGATACTCATTATTGTCATTATCAATTTTGAGGTATAAATATTCCTATTTTAAGCTTCTATTATTCCTTCCCTGACCTCAAAGACTAAGGTGGGAATCATAAAAGAGGATCCAGAAGGAGTGAATGGTTTATTTATATGAGCAATGTTATGACACTTAGACTTTAAGCTGTGATGCCTTTAGCTCTTGTTGACAATTCATGGAAGCAAGAAGAGGAATAAAGGCCATCAACCTACATTTGTTACCACTTCACACCCACGATAATGTCAGTGCAACAGAAGGCAGAACTGAAAGACAGAGAAAAGCTGAGTATTGGCCATATTGTTGGAGCCATGGCTGAATGGAACTTAACCTTTGGAATTGGTAACATATGTAAGCTAATAAACTTCCTTTTTGGTTAAGCCAGTGTGGAAAAAGTTTAGACACACAGAATGGAAAGTATATAAATTATTATGCAACCACTGAACAAAGTTGCTTCTTAATAAGTTTCATAATATGTGTATAATTGTATCTTTTACTTCTTCTCATATGGAAGTCCTTGTGATGGGGATGAAGTGCTAAATCAGAAACAAACTTAGGCCAGTGAAAAGAGAACATCTCACATTAATATGTGAGAAATAAATGAAGCTGATTCCAGACAGCCCTATCAGAACCACAACTAGCTTCAACTATTATATTTAGTAATTGTAGTGTAATCACATGTAATGAAAAGTCCATCCCTATTCAAGCAATAAATTTTCTGTCAGTCAAGTCCTAATGTAACTGATGTTGTTTGTTATTGTTTTAATATATGCCATGGATTGAATTGAATTGTGTCTCCTCAAAAGATAAGATGAAGCCTTAATCCTCAGTACCTGTGAGTGGGACTCAATGACCAAGAGTGGGTCACTGCAGATGTAATTGGTTAAGGTGACTGCACATTAGAGTGGGGTGAACCCTTAATCTGAGTGTTGTTATTTAAGAAGGGGAGTCTGCATACAGATACAGAGTTAAGATAACCTTATTCAGGTGGAGGCAACATGAAGTTATACTGCCACAGACCAAGGAAAGCCTGGAGCTACCACAAGCTGGAAAAAGAAAAGAAGAGTACTTCCTAGAGGCTCTATCAATACTTTGATCTCAAACTTCTAGCCACCATAACTGCAAGATAATAAGTTTCTGTTTTAAACTTTTCAGTTTGTGGTACTTTGTTACAACAGCCCTAGGAAATTAATACAGTGCATACCAAGTTATTATAACCTAAATGGATGACCTGAAGAAGATATTCTATTACTTATATCTATAGTTTTACAAGTTAGAAGTTATTTGGAAATCATAGAATTATACCACAATAAAAGTGGATTGAATTATATTTCACACTGTAACCTAGTAATAGGATAGGATGTCTATACTTGGAGTAGGTATTATTAAACACATTTTACGATAAGCAAAGAGACTTAGGGGGAGAGAGAAAGAGACTGGGAGGGAGGGAGAAAAAGAGTGAAAGAAACTAGAGTCAAACCCACATATTTCTCAAACCAAATATTTCTGTTGTTTCATTTTGCCTCTGTATTTCTAAACACCTTTTCTGAATACATTATTGGTGTACATGTAAAGTACAAATTATTTGCAAACTTTTTATTCCACATATTTTTCAGAGTTGTTGGCTAGATAAATAACACATGCATAAATCAATTAAGAAACACTGAAAGGCAGTATATGAATAAGTTCCAAACTGAAGTGTTCTTTTGAAGGTAATTGGACAATGTATCATTATTTTCAACACTGGAAAACAGTAATACCTATTATATAATTGAGTCTCTAGATTTAATGAAGGTTTTCATATGAGATCTTTATTGTGAAATACTGTGTAACTGATAATAGTGCTGCTTAATGTCATTTTAATTACAAATAGATACAAATTGCTGCTGTGCAACAAACTGTAGAAAAGAAAATCTATTAAAAATGCCTTGTTTGCTCTGTTACCTGCCACTAAGAGACATACCTATATAAAGCACACAGCATGAGCATTAGACATTCTATTCTATCATTTATGCAATTAAGGGCATTTTCTATTTTCTTAACTAAATTACTTTTTCCGTCTTATGCCTGCCACTTTAATATTAACTCTATTCCAATATGTCCCACAGAAAATTTAATTCATTTGTCATGTATGTATCATTTTAATTTAAAATTCATGTTAGCGTTTAAGACTGTTTTCAACGGTAAATGTTGAAGGCACAGCTGGGCTGTAAAACCACTCCAACTCTACATACTTGTTAAGTAATTTTTCTGTAAAGTGGTTATTCAAGGAAAATAACCCTCTAACCATGAAAATAAAATACAGTGACAAAGCTATTCTAAATTAATGATTCTTAATGTTTAAGTAGAACTCTATTTTTTTTCTTTTTTGCTGTGTATCCTCCAGGTATCTGTTAGGTCGGTTCATTTTAAAGAATTTGACAGCCTTAATATTTTTCCACGCTATTTAGACCTTTCATGTTTAAGGCTCCTGCCTACCTCTTCACTTCAGCCAAAATGTTTCTCTGTTTCTTTCTATGCTATGGCCTTTGGCATAGAGGTCCCATTTATTCTAGTCAATTTCTAGCCATCCTATTTCTCAGCCTAAGTAGTCCTCCTCAGGAAAGCCCTCGCTGGCAGCCCTCCATAGTGATACAGTTACCATGAAAACAGGAACATGGCCACTCTGCTCATGTTTTGGCCACAGTATCCTAGAGCATTTCTAAGACTCATGCACTGACTTACCTCAAGGTCATTGATTGTTGAATGAACTCCTATTGTTAGCAGTTTCTAATCTCCCAAGAGGTATTCGTGTGGTTCTAATTCAAGCCCCTCCATGACACTTGCTCCCTCAGATTTCCCCATTCTCCGCAAGTGGGGTCATCATCCATGATCTAGTCAACGCTCTGCCCATTACACTTCGTGTCTTGTCTCTCACTACTGCCCCATGTCCAGTTTTGCAGCAAATACTATTGATTTCACTTACAAAATGTTTTTCAAGTCTGTCTACTAATCTAAAACAGCAACATCTCTTATGATTTCAAGAGCCTCCTAAATATTTCTGAACTTAACTTCCAGTAACTTACTCTCCTTATAAACAAAGGTATGTTTATTTTATTCTTTTCAGAATTGTGTCTGTTTGAATAGTTAATTTAGATTGGTTAAAATTCAAAAGTTTCAAAATCGAGTTATGCAAAAATTCTCCAACACCTGGGGAGATGACCAGGAGAAACAAATGCTAGCAGTTTTCTTTATATCTAACATATTTTGAACATATACAAGCAAAAAATGTTCATTGTTTCCATAATATTCATAAGAGCACCATTCTTTTAAAATTTAATGCTACGTAACAGAGAAAGTTCAATAAAATTTCCTGAAAATGCCCCTCTCTGATTCAGAATACCTACTCCATAAAACACCATGACTATTTCTTTTCTTTTGCTTTTTTATTACCAGTTTTTGAAAGTTTATTATTTTTATTATTTTAATATAATTTATTTTGGTATCATTAATCTACAATTACATGTGCAATGTTATGGTTATTAAACTACCCCTTCATCAGGTCCGCCCCACCAACCCCATTACAGTCACTGTCCATCAGCGTAGTGAGATGCTATAGAATCACTACTTGTCTTCTCTGAGTTGTACAGCCATCCCCGTGCCCCCCCCCAAATTACGTCTGCTAATTGTAATGGCCTGTTTTCCCTCTTATCCCTCCCTTCCCACCCATTTTCCACAGTCCCTTTCCCTTTGGTAATGGTTAGTCTGTTCTTGGGTTCTGTGAGTCTGCTGCTGTTTTGCTCCTTCAGTTTTTTTCTTTGTTCTTATACTCCACATATGAGTGAAATCATTTGATACTTGTCTTTTTCGGGTTGGCTTATTTCACTGAGCATAATACCCTCCAGCTCCATCCATGCTGTTGTAAATGGTAGGATTTGTTTTCTTCTTATGGATGAATAATATTCCATTGTGTATATGTACCACCTCTTCTTTATCCATTCATCTACTGATGGACACTTAGGTTGCTTCCATTTCTTGGCTACCGTAAATAGTGCTGTGATAAACATAGGGGTGCATCTGTCTTTTCCAAATTGGGCTGCTGCATTCGTAGGGTAAATTCCTAGGAGTGGAATTCCTGGGTCAAATGGTATTTCTATTTTGAATTTTTTGAGGAACCTCCATATGCTTTCCACAATGGTTGAACTAATTTGCAGTCCCACCAGCAGTGTAGGAGGGTTCCCTTTTCTCCACATCCTTGCCAATATTTGTTGTTGTTTGTGTTTTGGATGTTGGCCATCCTCACTGGTGTGAGGTGATACCTCATTGTGTTTTTAATCTGCATTTCTCTGATGATTAGCAATGTGGAGCATCTTTTCATGTGCCTGTTGGCCATCTGAATTTCTTTTTTAGAGAAGTGGCTATTCATGTCCTCTGCCCATTTATTAATTGGATTATTTGCTTTTTGTTTGTTAGGGTGCATGAGTTCTTTATATATTTTGGATGTCAACGCTTTATCAGATACATTATTTATGAATATATACTCCCATACTGGAGGATGTCTTCTTTTTCTACTGATGGTGTCCTTTGCTCTACAGAAGCTTTTCAGCTTCATATAGTCCTACTTGTTCATTTTTGCTTTGTTTCCCTTGCCCGAGGAGATATGTTCATGAAGAAGTTGCTCATGTTTATGTCCAAGAGATTTTTGCCTATGTTTTTTTCTGAGAGTTTTATGGTTCCATGACTAACATTCAGGTCTTTGATCCACCTTGGCTTTACCTTTGTGTATGGGGCTAGACAGTAGTCCAGTTTCATTCTCTTACATGTAGCTGTCCAGTTTTTCCAACACCAGCTGCTAAAGAGGCTGTCATCACCCCATTGTATATCCAAGGATCCTTTATCAAATATTAATTGACTGTATATGTTTGAGTTAATGTTTGGATTTTCTATTCTGTTCCACTGGTCTGTGGGTCTGTTTTTGTGCCAGTACCAAATTGTCTTGATTACTGTGGCTTTGTAGTAGAGCTTGAAGTCAGGGAGCGTAATTCCCCATTTTATTCCTCCTCAGGATTGCTTTGGCTATTCGGGGTCTGTTGGGGTTCCATATGAATTTTAGAATTATTTGTTCCAGTTCATTGAAGAAAGCTGTTGGTAGTTTGATAGGGATAGCATTGAATCTGTAGATTGCTTTAGGTAGTATAGCCATTTTGACAATATTTATTCTTCCTAGCCAAGAGCATGGGATGCATTTCCATTTGTTAGTGTCCTCTTTAATTTCCCTTAGGAGTGTCTTGTAGTTTTCAGAGTACAGGTCTTTCACTTCCTTCATTAGGTTTATTCTTCTGTATTTTATTCTTTTTGATGCAATTGTGAACGGAATTGCTTTTCTGATTTCTCTTTCTGTTAGTTCATCATTAGTGTATAGGAAAGCAACAGATTTCAGTGTACTAATTTTGTATACTGCAACTTTGCTGAATTCAGATATTAGTTCTAGGAGTTTTGGAATGGAGTCTTTAGGGTTTTTTATGTACAGTATCATGTCATCTGCATATAGTGACAATTTGACTTCTTCTTTACCAATCTTTATGCCTTGTATGTCTTTGTTTTGTCTGATTGCTGTGGCTAGGACTTCCAGTTATGTTGAATAACAGTGGAGAGAGTGGGCATCCCTGTCTTGTTCCCGATCTTAGATGAAAAGCTTTCAGTGTCTCGCCGTTAAGTATGATGTTAGCTCTGGGTTTGTCGTATATAGCCTTTATTTTGTTGAGAGTTTTAATCATGAATAGGTATGTACTTATTGCCATGGCTGGTTTTAGATTCAGGGTTACCAAAGGTTCAAGGGTTCCTTCTTTACTATCTAACTTAACATTCTTGTTAGGTAATTGTAAACACTGTCTGTTGTTTCTTTACTTCTCTCCCTTATTCTTCCTCCTCCATTCTTTATATACTAGGTGTTTTATTCTTTGCCTTTAGTTAGTATTTGAATGGTCTGCTTTCTTTGCTATGATTTTATTTTCTCTGGTGATATCCTTTTAGCCGTAGGAGTGCTTCCATGTAGAGAAGTCCCTTTAAGATATCCTGTAGTGGTGGTTTATGAGAGGCAAACTCTTAACTTTCATTTGCCTGGAAATTGTTTAATCCCTCCGTCATATTTAAATGATAATTGTGCTGGATACAATATTTTTGGTTCGAGGCCCTTCTGTTTCATAATGTTAAATATATCTTGCCATTCTCTTCTGGCCTGTAAGGTTTCTGTTGAGAAGTCTGATGAGAGTCTGATGGGTTTTCCTTTGTAGGTGATCTTTTTTCTCTCTCTAGCTGCCTTTAATACTCTGTCTTTATCTTTGATCTTTGCCATCTTAATTATTATGTATCTTGGTGTTGTCTTCCTTGGGTCCCTTGTGTTGGGAGATCTGTGGGCTTCCGTGGACTGCGAGAGTATTTCCTTCCCCAGCGAGGGAAAGTTTTCAGCAATTATTTCTTCAAAGACACTTTCTATCCCTTTTTCTCTCTCTTCTTCCTCTGGTACTCCTATAATGCAAATATTGTTCCGTTTGGATTCGTCACACAGTCCTCTTAATATTCTTTCATTCCTAGAAATCCTTTTACCTCTCTCTGCCTCAGCTTCTCTGTATTCCTGTTCTCTGATTTCTATTCCATTAACAGTCTCTTACATCTCATCCATTCTGCTGTTAAGCCTGTCGATCGCTTGTCTGATTTCTGCATTGTCTTTCCTCACTTCCCTCACTTCCTCTTTCAGCTCTTGCATATTTCTCTGTAGGTCCGTCAGCATGGTTATGACTTTTATTCTGAATTCTTTTTCAGGAAGACTGTGCATTTCCATCCCTTCAGACTCCCTCTCTGGTTTTGTCTGGTTGATTTTGGTCTGAACCATGTTCCTCTGTCTTTTCATGGCTGTAGAAGTGGTCACTGGTAGTTGCCACATATGTCAGCTGGGCTCTTTAAGACTTTAAAAAGAGAAAAAAAAGAAAAAATAAGAAAGAAAGAAAGAAAAAAAGAAAAAAAAGAAAGAAAAGAAAAAATGAAAAACAAAAAAAAACAAAACAAAAAAACGAAAAACAAAACAAAAAAATGCCCACTGGGAGTAGATTCTGTGGGGATTCTGTAGGTGGTGCTCTTGCTCCACTATTCCGCAGCCATGGCCCTCGCTTCCCCGGGCCCTTTATCACTCTGGCCGGTGTGGCAACGAATGAGAGGCTGTTGATCTCAGTGAGAAGTGTGAGTACGGCCACGCTTCCCCAGTCACCAGCTAAGGCGTCCGAAATTCCCCAGGACTCCCAGCCTGCTGGGCTGAGTGTGCTGGGGCGATCTGGCTCCTCTGTTGGCCTCCGGTCTCTTTAAGACCACTGTAGAAAGAAAGTGCTTTTTTTTTTCCTTCCCGGGAACCGGCTGCAAGCACCCTGGTGCGTTCCTGCTCAAATCCTGCCCCTTTGTCTCTCCAATCTCCGCTGCACTGCTTAAGGTTGGTCAGCACTCCCCGCGCAGATGACTGGGGCTGGCTACTTTGCGGGGTGTACTTCCACTCCCTCCTGGCTCTGAATCCTCTCCTCCCACCAGTGCACTGGGGTGGGGGAGTGCTTGGGTCCCGCCAGGTCGCAGCTCCATATCTTACCAGCCACTTGGCATGCCGAGTCCTCTCGGGTGTAGATGCACGCTGTGCGCTTTCCTGTGCATTCTGGTCTCTCTTTTAGGAATAGATGTATTTGCTGTATTTTCGTAGATAAATATAGTGTTTGGAGGAGATTTCTGCCACCTGCTCACACCGCCATCTTCCCGGAAGTCGACTATTTCCTTTCTATGCTTTTCAGTTTTATGCAATTTTTTGTCTCTATGTTTTCCAGTTATTCGGGATTAGAATGTACATTTTATTTCAGCAGAATACACCATTAAATGGGTACCATATAATTTATTAAATGAGGTCCTGATTAATGAAAATTTAGTTTCTTCTAATCTATGAAATAAGCCGTGCTTCAATCATGCATGTATCAATTCCCACAGCATAACTGTATTTATAGAAGATGCTCATGGAAGTTAAAATGCAGGATCAGAAGTACATATATTTGCAATTTTAATAAATGTGGCCAAATCCAGAAAGCTATGGCAATATGCAGTTTCACTAGCATTGTAGGAGGGGTTGTATCTTTGACATTCTAAGTACCACAAGTAGAGAGAGTATAAATGCTGCTAAGTAAAGGATACCTTGTTAATGTTTATGCTGCATTCTCTATTTATTTAATGTTACATGACTCTTTCCCATGTCAGCAGCTGCTGAGTCAACCAAGGATGATACCAGCCCCAAGGAGCAAGGAAACTGGTAAGTTGACCCATAAATTATGATGTCTCTTCCCTCAAAAATATAACTTGAAAAATGTAGCTATTTCTCACTAGTTTCACCTATAAAATCCTTAGAATATGAAACAGGGAATGTTGGAAGCAGCATTTCAAAGGTTTTGATTTCGAATGAGACAGGACAGACTATGTGGCAGGCCATAAGCAAGACAAAGTCACAGTGCAAAGAACCCAATGATGAGCAGAAGGAGCTGGTGATAGAAAAATAGAGCTGAGCAGATGCACAGAGAAAATATATGTGTTGTGACATAAGCCATGCAGATTGAATCACAGAACAGCCTCAGATCAGAATAGCTTTGCAATTCCAGACCAAGTGCATGTGGATTCTTCAAAATATACCATGTTTTAGAATTAACCCGAAGTACTTTATATCTGTTCACTGCCTTATTTCACTGACCAAAACCCAAACAACAGCAGTCTAGAATGTAATTGCTTGCCAATATCACACAGATACTGCATTTACAGAGTCAAAAACACACTGAGATGAATAGTATTTTCATTATTTAGCAAAATGCCATGTTGTGGTGTTTCTTATTTCTTTTATTCCTTTTTATTTTTTTTTTTTCTTAATAAGTAGTTCGGTGTTTTGATCTGATCTCCATTTCCCTAGCAGATTTTTCCTGATATCTAAACATAAACTCTCTACTTCTTGTGCAATTCTATCCAGCAACCTTCTGCTTGGGGCAGTGCTTTGGCTGAAGTTATAGTTTATAATTATGCTAATTTTACTTGTAATGGGTTATTCGTTTTTTGTTAGCTCTTCTTTGTTGTTTTCGCTGACCTATAGGAAGAAAGCAAGAAATGCTGCCTTAATCACTGTTTTCAAACCAGGGGTGGAGCTTTCTTTTTAAAATATAAAACAAGTCATTCCTGCTTAAAAGCCTCTAAGACCCTCCCCATTCGTTTAGGATAAAGCACACACTTAAACATTCTTATTCACTCAGAATTAGGAAACTCCTAATGATGTCTTCAACTTCATCTGATAAACTACAGTCTAGCAAAATTGAACTTTGTATTGAAATAATACCCCATCATGCTCACCTGTGATCCTATGATTATATATTTCCCTATTCCTAAAGCACACACATCTCCCACTATTTTTCAAACATACAGGTCTTCTTTCTAATCCCACCTTCTGAGAGATTTTCCTGAAAATTCCCTTCTCTGATTCAGAATACCTACTCTCTAAAATATCATGTCCATTTCTTTCCTAGTACTTTTCAGTTAAATGCATTTGCTTGTCTTTAGGTTTTCTATTTTTGGGGGATTAGAATGTAATCTCCATAGGATTCAGCCTTTTCTGCCTCTATTGCCACCATAATTTTGGTACCTAAAATACATTGGAGGCACTCAATAAATACTTTGTACATAAATCGATTGAAGTTTATAATATCTTAAAGAGTTTTCATGTGAAAATTAGAAACAACAACATTCATATTAACTTGATAATAAAGTTCTATATTGGAAAGGAGGATTCTACCCCTTCATTATCTTTTGGAGAACTCAACTTCAGACACACACAAACATATATATAATGTATAATTTTTACCTTAGGACTTAGCAATATTAATACTAACTATGTATTTGGAAAGCAACACAACAATTTCAGAATTCTAGACAAACTACAAGACAAAACATTTCTAGGCCACCTAGTTGGGGATACTTTGTTATATAAAGTAGCCCTAGAATGAACACAAGTGCCGAGACAAATTGGATTAAAAACTTAATTCACATGATTACAAATGCTCATCGCAAGATCATAGCAAACAGCAAGTAACTACTTGGGACTTCCAAAAAAAAAAATCACCAGCAATCAGAAACAAAATTGTTTTCTCAGAAATAAAGAGATACTCTTAAAAGGGGTTTGTCTTCATTATATGTAGCAAAAAACAACATTTTTCAGAATTTCTCTCCTCCATAGCAGCACACCTGTATATATTAATCTCTACTCTCTAATTCCATCTAATATTTAGCACTACCAACAGGTTTAAGAAACATACAGTGTTTTCATACTTTGAATTTCATTTGCCATCATCAGGATTACTTATGTTTCCTAATTAAGAAGGACTGTTCTCCTATAGCCTTAAATTTCATGAAATAAACCCTAGTATTCATATTTATTACTTTATTCCCAGAAAAATATGTTAAGTGATCTGAATAAAGAAAAGACATTTGGTATAAATTACTAGGATTTAGTAAGGACATTTCAAAGAATAGAATTTTGATGTTGAGAATAACAAGACACCAGCAACAACAACAAAAAAAAAGAGTTTGAGAGAATAAAATGAGCATTTAGATTTCAATTTGATAGTAATTAGAAATAAATGAGGTTAATTTACACTAATTATCAATCTGGTTGCTAAAAAGAGAATATCCCAGGTAAAACTAATTAAAAAAAACATTTCTAAATACTATTGTTCTTGAAATTGAAAGTAACTAAAGTGGAGATTCTCTGATGAAGTATCAGACAAAAGAGCAGGTGAACAAGTCTTGCAACCTCATCTTTCATCTATCCCAAAAAGTGTATCAGTACTTTTAGAATATTAGGTATTCATAAACAAAAATGTTGAATCATTAAATAAAATTCTCTACAAGTTGCTTATAGCACTATTGATGCATAGGAAGGTTAAAATTATGCATTATCGTTAGAGAGCTTAAAAGTAAAAAATAAGTTCTAAAAATATTATAAGCTTCTTTTCATTTAGATTTATTAATTTTATAAACACTGTATTTCAAGGTTCTTTTTTTAAAAGTTTCTTTGAAAATGTTCACCACAATGATTTAAACTAGAAGTCCAAATGCCCCTTAGAACAATGGGACTAAGTTTGTGCTCCATGTAAACCTTACTACTGTGTGGCAGTTGGAGGTCAAGTGACAGTGCCTTTCAACACCAAACAACTTAATTTGAATTTTACTTTAATAGGAAATGTATCTTCTTTTCTTTTCCATTATTCATTCTTGTTATTATCACCTTATTATAGCATATATATGTGGCATAAGCTTCAAAGTCTTTAAATATAACTGTGACATGTTTGCTTTTTATAGAGCAAGCATGGATATCAATCAATGAATAACTGATTTGTGTGACATAGAGTTATTCTTTATTTACTAAACATATTGGCATAAGGCTGTGAAAGAAATAACTGAATAAAAGTGTTTTGGAAAAGTGTATGTTTAATTGCAATGCAGATAGATATAGAATTAGTGATAAAATGTATTCAACTTTATGAAAATAAAACATGCAAGTTTCAAACCTGCCATTTATCTAGTGCATCTGCCAATCTGTCTTACCAGCTCATCAATCCACTTATTCATATATATGCACACCCATATAGAATATTGATTATGACCTTGGAAGATGATTAATTTAACATAGTTTTTTTTTTTTGTTTAACATTGAATTTCTATTTCAACCAAAGCCTATTATTTACTTTCTCTTGTCAGGTACAATGGCAGCATAATCTCATTATTAACATTCAAGTACATCGATTTGGTAAATTTAGCTTAAAATGAACTATATACAGATCTTAATAATGGAGACCTCTCTATTCAGCATTGGAATAATTATTTCCTATTTTCCACTAAAATTTTTCAATATTTCATATACAAAACAAGCTCTTCTGACTTTGAAGAGCTTCTAATGATGAATTTCTATTATACGTTTTCATTTTCCTTATTACTTTGTTATTTTTCCTCACAAATGTTTATGTGTTCTTAAGATTTTACACTCTCATCCCATCTAGACCCTAATAAGTAACTATTTATAGTAACATATATAATTATCTATAGTACGTGTGGTATCTATATCTATCTACCTATATATATATATATATATACATACACATACACGTTTAGAATAAGTAAGGAACATTGGCATGAATGCACATCATACCTCATAATAAATCAACCTAATTCTTCTTTAATATATCAAACAGTGTAGCAAAATCAAGGGAAATTTTGAATTCCTTAGAAGTATGAATACCTGCACAAGGGTTATATAAAAAATAAATGGTAGAAATACATTTATAAGGAGTACATTCACCAGTTGATGAATAGTAATAAGGCAATAAGCCATAATGAATATCTACAAACAATGAAACACAATGACTGTGTACCATGTAAAGCAAATGCATGCCATTCTGTTACATTAATAGGGAAATATGGCTATTATTCCAGTTGTTGTTATAATATATAAATCAAAAATTTGTCTAACATAATCTAAAATCCTTTGAGACTTTAAAACAAGGCCACTTAAAACCATTGAAATCCATCTTTTTCTTAATAACCTTATTCTAGATACTTTTTAAAACCACAAAAGAAAATTCGGAAATAGAATTAAAACCAGCAACTTATTACAACTAATATTGTTTACTCAGTGATGTATAAATCAAAAGTTTTTCCTAGTTAGATTTTTAGAAACCTAACATGTTTCCTCTTTGACATGTCTTGTCATTGAAATTATATTTCAATATTATGAATACAGCACCAAATATCTCCATAATTATTGCCAAATGAAATATCAAAACCTCTTATTATCATAAATATATAGACAGTTGTTAAACTAACAGACTTTGAGATATGGTCAGTTTTTGGCATTCACATCACAAGTTGTTAGTAAGTAATTTTAAAGGACTGCATAAAGATTATGTTTAATTTTAAGGGTTTGCAATTACCTTTTCAAACTGATGAGAAAAAATGTGTTGTGAATCAAAATTCTCCATTGGAAAAATCTAAGCTCTGTCATGTAATATTGGTGTCATCTTGGTAAAATTACATTAATACTCTAAGTCTTAGTTGCCTTAAATTTAAAATGTGGATGATATAATTTAATCTTGATATTCTGAAACAATAGGCCAGTGGCCAGAAGATGGTCATAACCCTAGTGACTGGTGCATTCAAATTCATCAATAAATATGCGTTATGAGTATAAAAAAAGTAGAAAATAGTCACCAATACATCATGAAGTGAACAGTTATTTTGGAGAATATGATATATTCCTGGTATTTGACCAGATATGGTAAAATGCATATCTTAATCAGATATATTTATGATCTTAAGAAAGTTCTGGGAGAAATATATGTACCAACAGTGTATAAAAAGATAGTATACAATACTAAAATAGGGATTATCTATAGTATGTGTGGTCTAACATCATACAATCTATCCATTTAACACATTACTGATTTAAGAGGAGAAATACATATTTTAATTTATGTTTAGGTAGAAAAGAAATTCAATACTGTTCAACAGGAATTGATGAATAAATATACACTAGAAATAAAAAGCAATCATTCTTGACTCATAAAAAATTTATTTAAAAATTACAAATATCGACTTCCGGTAAGATGGTGGCATGAGCAGGGTGGCAGAAATCTCCTCCCCAAACTATATATATCTATGAAAATACAGCAAATACAACTATTCTTAAAAGAGAGACCAGAATACACATTAAAGTGCACAGCGTACAGCTACACCTGAGAGGACACGGCACCCCACGAGGCGGGTAAGATACAGAGCCGCGACCTAGCAAAACCCGAGCACTCACCCACCCCAGTGCACCAGCGGGAGGAGAGGATTCAGAGCCAGGAGGGAGTGGAAGTACACCCCACAAAATAACCAGCCCCCGTTATCTGCGAGGGGAGTGCTGACACATATAGCGTGGTGTAGCAGAGATTGGAGAGACAGAGGGTGCAGGATCTGAGCGGGGAATGCACCAGGGTGCTTGCAGCCGGCTCCCAGGAAGTAAAGAAAAAAAGAAAAAAAGAAAAGCTCGCACTTTTTCAGTGGTCTTAAAGAGACAGGAGCCCAGCAGAGGAGCCGGATCACCCTGGCACACTCAGCCCAGCAGGCTGGGAGTCCTGGGGAGTTTCAGACACCTTAGGGTGCCAACTGGGAAAGGGTGGCAGCACTTAGACTTCCCACAGAGATCAACAGCCTCCCATTCGTTCCCACCCTGGGCAGAGGTATAAATGGCCCTGTGGAGCAGCACAGCCACGGCTGCGGAATAGTGGAGCAAAGCGCCACCTACAGCATCCCCACAGAATCTACTCCCAGTGGGCGTTTTTTTTCTTTTTTTTTGGTTGTTTTGTTTTGTTTTTGTTCTTTGTTTTTTCTTCTCTTTTTTTTCTTTTCTATAAAAGGGCTTATATTATCTTTTAAAATAATTTTCATGAATGGGTGAAATAGGTGAATGGAATAAAGAACAACAAAATCTCAATCATAATATGAATTAATCATGGGGATGAAAGTGCAGCATAGAGAATATAATAAATAATTCTGTAACATCTTTGTATATTGATAGATTGTGATTACACTGTGTGGGGTGACTATTTAATAGTGTAGAGAACTTAAAAATTTTTTAAATGTATAATTTTATATGCTTTGTACTTTCACAATTTCAGGATAAATTACTGCATTATCAAGCAAAAAATACAAAATCATCAATTATTACTTAAAGAATTTTTCACATGAGGGAGGGGATTAGAGATGGTGGTGTGAGAGGTGAGACAGAGGCCTCCTCCCAAAACCACATATAATATGAAAATATAGTTAATAAAACGAATACAGAAAGAGCAACTGGAAAGAAGGCTGCACCATACTGCATACACCTGGAGAAAAGAGCAGACCTCATTGAACAGAGTAATGTACAAATGCCATGATCCAGAGGGACCCAAGCACTTCCCCCACTGCAGCTCACCAACAGGAGAAAGACAAATTGAACAGGGAAGGGGTGGAAGCCTAGGACTGCTGAACATCCAGCCCTAAGATCAGCTCTGGGAGCAGGAACCTACATTGTATGGTGCTCTGGAGGGTAGTGGGGTTGGAAAGTTAAGACAGGCAGAATACTTGGAGACACTGAGATTCCAACTGCTTGTGGAAACAGGGACCTACATCCAGCTTCTCTGGGACAAAAGGAAGGTGGGCAGTCTAAGAGAATTCCTAACATTGAGAGGGCTGCTAAAGGGGTAAGGATTACAAAGAGCTTGCTGCTCAGGAGAAAGAACAGGTGGAGAAAATTGAGCACACTATTCCATGGAGGTTGGGAACTCTCAGAAGCTTCAGGTGCTCCATCCCCCTGGGTGGATAGGCAGATCTAAGGTGCCCAGCATGATATGCAGCCTGCTGGGCCCTCCTCTTGGTGAGCCAGCAACTGTTCACAAACTGGCAGTCCCAGCCCTGGCATCAGGCCAGCCTGAGGGAGGCCCTGCCTATAGAAGCTACAAAAACAAAGCATAGAGGCTTATGCCTGCATGCTCGGCCCACTGCTGCTGGCGTTGGAGACAGGTATAGCAGCCGAACAGCAGGAAACAGCTCTTTCCTCCCACCAGGCACCAGCACCACTCCCCTGCAACTCCCAACATCACTGGAGGGGCTGAGAAGCTCTGGAGACTAGAGTTCTGGGCACTAGAGGAAGCCACATACAAATATGAAATGTCAAAGGAACATGTTTCATACCAAAATCCCACAAACATCAGAAAAAGGGCCAAACCAAAATCCCACAAACATCAGAAAAAGGGCCAAAAGAAACTGAACGCATCAATCTTCCAGAAAGAGATTTGAAAATAAAAATCATAAACATGTTCCTGGAGGTACAGAAAAATATTCAAGAATGCATGGATGAATTCAGGACACAGATTTAATCATTAAGGAATACAATATCTGAAATTAATCATACAATAGAGGGATTTAAAAGCAGACTAGATGTAGTAGACAACACCATAAATGGAATAGAAATCAGAGAAGAGGAATACAAAGAAGCTGAGGCACAGAGAGAAAAGTGTCTCTGGAAATGAAAGAATATTGAGAGAACTGTGTGACCAATCCAAACGGAACAATACTTACATTATAGGGGTACCAAAAAAAGAAGAGAGAGAAAAAGGGATAGAAAGTATCTTGAGGAGGTAATAGCTGAAAACTTCCCCAAACTGGGGAAGGAGATAGTCTATCAAGCCATGGAGATGCACAGATCTACCAACACAAGGGACCCAAGGAAGACAACATCAACATATATAATAATTAAAATGGTAAAATCAAGGATAAAGACAGACTTTTAAAAGCAGCTAGAGAGAGGAAAAGATCACATGAAAAGGAAAACCCCTCAGGCTATCATCAGACTTCTCAACAGAAACCAGAAGGGAGTGACATGATATATTTAATGCAATGAAGCAGAAGGGCCTTGAACCAAGAATACTCTACCTGGAAAGATTATCATTTAAATTTGAAGGAGGGATTAAACAATTTCCAGATAAGCAAAAGCTGATAGAATTTATCTCCCATAAACCATCTCTACGGTGTATTTTGGAGGGACTGCTATAGATGGAAGTGTTTCTAAGGTTAAACAGCTGTGACCAAAGGAAATAAAACCACAGTAAAGAAACTAGAACATTGAATTACTAAGCAAAGGCAAAATTCAAATCAAGGACCCCCAAAGTCAGTCAAGGGATAGGCAAAGAGTACAGAATATAACTAATATATAAACAAGGAGAAGGAAGAAAAAGGAGCGGAAAAAAGAAACCTTTAGATTGTGTTTTTAATAGCTTACTAAATGAGTTAGACTGTTAGAAGGTAAGGAAGTTACCTTTGAACTTTTTTAACCACCTATCTAAAGACTTCAATGGCAATAAGTGCATACCTACTCATAATCACCCTAAATTTAAATGGTCTGAATGCACTAGTCAAAAGATATGAAGTCACTGAATGGATTAAAAAATATGATCTGTCTATATGCGCCTACAAAAGACTCACTTCAAGCCCAAAGACATACACAGACTAAAAGTGATGGAATGGAAAAAGATATTTCATGCAAATAATAGGTAGAAAAAAGAGGAGTTGCAATACTTGTATCAGACAAAATAGACTTCAAAACAAAGTAACAAGACACAAAAAAGGACATTACATAATGATAAAGGGGTCAGTCCAACAAGAGGATATAACCATTATAAATATCTATGCACCCAATACAGGATCACCTACATATGTGAAACAAATACTAACAGAATTAAAGGGGGAAACAGAAAGCAATGCATTCATTCTAGGAGACCTCAACACACCACTCATTCCAAGGGACAGACCAACAAGCCAATTGATAAGTAAGGAGACAGGAGCATTGAATAACACATTAGAACAGATGGACCTAACAAACTTCCATAGAACATTCCACCCAAAAGCAACAGGACACACATTATTCTCAAGTGTACATGGAACATTTACAAAAATAGATTACTTACAAGGCCACAAAAAGAGTGTCAGTAAGTTCAAAAGGATTGAAATTGTACCAACCAGGTTCTGAGACCACAATGGTATGAAACTAGAAATAAATTATGCAAAGAAAATGAAAAGACCCAAAAACATGTGGAGGTTTAACAACATGCTCTTAAATAATCAATGGATCAATGACCAAATAAACACAGAGATCAAGCAATATACGGAGACAAATGAAAACAATAAATGAACACTGCAAAATCTGTGGGACAGAGCAAGGCCATGCTGAGAGGGATATATATATTGCAATACAGGCCTACCTCAGGAAAAAGCAATCCCATATGAACAGTCTAAACTCACAATTAAGGAAACTAGAAAAAGAAGAACAAATGATGCTCAAAGTCAGTAGAAGGAGGGATGCAATAAGGATCAGAGCATAAATAAATAAAATTGAGAAGAATAATATAATAGAAAGAATCCATGAAAGCAGGAGCTGTTACTTTGAGAAAATAAACAAAATAGAGAAACCCCTAGCCAGACATATCAAGAATAAAAAGAGAGTCTACACACATAAACAGAATCAGAAATGAGAAAGGAAAAATCATGATGGACACCACAGAAATACAAAGAATTATAAGAATACTATGAAAAATTATATGCTAACCAACTGGATTACCTAGAAGAAATAGACAACTTTCTAGAAAAATACAACCTTCCAAGCCTGACCCAGAAAGAAACAGAAAATCTTAACAGACCAATTACCAGCAAGGAAATTGAATTGGTAATCAAAAAACTACCTAAGAACAAAACTCCTGGACAAGATGAGTTCATGATGGAATTTTATCAAACATTTAGTGATGACCTAATACCCACCTCCTTAACGTTTTCCAAAAAGTAGAAGAGGAGGGAATACTCTCAAACTCATTCTATGAGGCCAGCATCACTCTAATACCAAGACCATGCAAAGATACCACAAAAAAATAAAATTATGGACCAATATCCATGATGAATATAGATGGAAAAACTCAACAAAATATTAGCAAACCGAATTCAAAAATACATCAAAAAGATCAGTCATCATGGTCACGTAGGATTTATTCCAGGGATGCAAGGACAGTACAATATTCAAAAATCCATCAACATCAACCACAACATCAAGAAAAAGAAGGACAAAAACCACATGATCATTTCCAGAGATGCAGAAAAACATTAGACAAAATTCAACATCCATTCATGATAAAAACTGTCAATAAAATGGATACAAAGGGCAAGTACCTCAACATAATAAAGGCCATATATACACACCCACAGCCTACATCATACTTAACAGTGAGAAGCTGGAAGTTTTTCCTTTAAGATCAGGAACAAAACAAATATGTCCACTCTCCCCACTTTTATTCAACATAGTTCTGGAGGTCCTAGCCACGGCAATAAGACAACATAAAAAAATAAAAGGTATTCAGATTGGTAAGGAAGAAGTTAAACTATCACTGTTTGCAGATGACATGACATAATACATAGAAAATCCTAAAGATTCTACTCAAAAACTACTAGATCTAATATCTGAATCAGAAAAGTTGCAGGATACATAATTAAAACACAGAAATATGCTGCATTCATATACACTAATGATGAATTAGCAGAAAGAGAATTGAGGGAAACAATTTCATTGAGAACTGCATCAAGAAGAATAAAATACCTAGGAATAAACCTAAGAAAGGAAGTGAAAGACCTATAACCTGAAAACAAAAGACACTCATGAGAGAAATTAAAGAAGACACCAGTAAATGGAAACACATCCATGCTCATGGATAGGAAGAAATAATAATGTAAAAATGGCCATCCTGCCTAAAGCAGTCTATAGATTCAATGCAATTCCTATCAAAATACCAACAACATTCTTCAATGAACTAGAGCAAATCATTCTAAAATTCATATGGAACCACAAAAGACTCCGAATAGACAAAGCAATTCTGAGAAGGAAGAATAAAACTGGGGAGGTTATTCTCCCCAACTTCAAGCTCTACTACAAAGCCATAGTAATCAAGACAATTTGGTTCTTGCACAAGAACAGACCCATTGACCAATGGAACAGACTAGAGAGCCCAGATATAAACCCAAGCATATATGGTCAATTAATATACGATAAAGGAGCCATAGACATACAATGGGGTTAGTGACTGCTTCTTCAATAACTGGTGTTGGCAAAACTGACAGCTATATGCAAGAGAATGAAACTGGATTATTGTATAACCCCCAAAACAAAAGTAAACTCAAAATGGATCAAAGACCTGAATGTAAGTCATGAAACCATAAAGCTATTAGGAGAAAACTTAGTCTTCATTACTGCATATGGAAGGGGTTCTGTAAAATCAGTTTTAATATTTGTGTCTTCGATTTTTAACAGGTTTATTATAATGTGTCTTTAAAATGATCTTTTAAAGTTGAGTACAAACATAAACAAATTTTTCCTGAATGCATTTCCTCAGTCAAGGGAAACAAAAGCAAAAATGAACAAATTGTACTATATCAAGCTAAAAACCTTCAGTAGAGCAGAGGTCACCATCAGCAGAACAAAATTATGGGAGAATATATTTGTAAATGACAAATCTGACAAGGGGTTAACATCCAAAATATATAAAGAACCTACATGCTTCAACACCTAAAAAGCTAATCATCCTATTAAAATATGGGTGGAGGATATGAAAAGACAATTCTCCAAAGAAGAAATTCAGATGGCCAACAGGCAGATGAAAAATGCTCCACATTGCTAATTATCAGGGAAATGCAAATTAAAAACACAATGAGATATCACCTCACACAAGTTAGGATGGCCAATATCAAAAAGACAAACAACAACAAATGTTGGTGAGGATGTGGAGAAAGGGGAACCCTCCTGCACTGCTGGTGGGAATGTCAACTAATTCAACCAAAGTGGAAAGCAATATGGTGGTTCCACAAATAACTAAAAATAGAAATACCATTTGACCTTGGAATTCCACTCCTAGGAATTTACCAAAAGAAAACATGTTCTCAGACTCAAAAAGACATATGCACCCCTATGTATATTGCAACACTATTTACAATAGCCAAGATATGGAAACAACCTAAGTGTCCATCAGTAGATGAATGGATAAAGAAGAATTGGTATATATACACAGTGGAATATTATTCAGCCATAAGAAAGAAACAAATCCTACCATTTGCAACAACATGGATGGAGCAAGAGGGTATTATGCACTGTGAAATAAGTCAGGCATATAAAGACAAATACCAAATGATTTCTCTTATTTGTGGAGTATAACAGTGAAGCAAAACTGAAGGAACAGAACAGTAGCTGACTTACAGACTCCAAGAAGGGACTAGCAATTACCAATGGGAGGGTTGGGGGAGGGTAATCGGGGAAGGAGGGAGAAGGGGATTGAAGGTTATTATGATTAGTACACATGGTGTTGTGGGATCATGGGGAAGACAGTGTAGCACATAGAAAATAAGTAGTGACTCTGTGTCATCCTACTACACTGATGGACAGTGACTGCATTGGGGTATGTGGGGGGACTCAATAATATGGGTGAATGTTGTAAGCACATTATTTTTCATGTGAAACCTTCATAGGAGTGTTTATCAATGATACCTTGATAAAAAATAGAATTTTTCACATGAATCATCATTAAAATATTGGGAACATGCCATAATTAACATTTAAAATTATATCTTCGACAAACATTTTTGAGTACTTCCAGTGACACAGAATGCAGGATGAAATTAAAAAATTTTTAATCGAATTTTGATAGGACTAAATGTATATGTTTATTTATTTTTGATGTATTATTTCACTTTTCTTTTTAGTTTCTTTGCAGTTTTTACTCTGGGTGTATTCCTTAATTTGCTTTTTTCAGTCTGATGAAGCCTACAGAACAAATATTATGTTAATTTTTAACATATTTTGCTTATGTGTTTATATTATACACTACTACAATTTAAGGCAACTAAAGTCCCCAAAGAAGTGCTGGGGCCAGGATCCCAAGGGTAGGAAAAATTAATTTACTCTTCTTTCCATTAACATGTGAAATAGTTATCAAGTATGAACTGTAAAACTATGGATCAGTTTTTCATAATGATACCAAAAAATCTTCTAATGAAAGTTCAGTCTTTATTAGTGCATATGGAAGGGCTTCTGTAAAATCAGTTTTAATATTCTCTTTGTCTTTGATTTTTAACAGGTTTATTATAATGTGTCTTTAAAAAGATCTTTTAAAGTTGAATTTTTTTGGAGTCCTAAGAGCTTCAGAAACTGGCATGCCCAAATCTGTCATGAGATGAGGCAGAGTTCTTGTTCAGTCATTATTTCTTTAAATAAGTTTTCTGATCCTTTCTTCTCGGTTTTCCTTGGAGACTGCAATAATTGGTAGATTGCTCCTCTTAATGGTGTTCTTTAGTTAATGTAGGCTTTCTTCCCTATTTTCATTCTTTTTTTGGTGTTATTCCCTGACTACATAATTTCAAAGGTGCTTTTTACTTTATAGATTCTTTCTTCTGCCTGATCCATCTGACGTTGATGCTATTGCATTTTTCTTTTCATTTTTGGTAATTTTCAGATTCAGAATTTCTTTTTTTGCTCTTTCTTGTGATTTTTGTGTTAAACTTCAAATTTTGTTCATGTATTGTGTTCATGGTTGTGTTTCATTGTCTTTTTGTGTTTTCTTGTATCTCATTGAACTTCCTCAAAACAGCTATTTTGAATTCTTTATCAGATAGATTGAAGATCTGCATATCTTCGGGGGTCAGCTATAGAAGACTATTGTGATCCTTTGGTGACATCATGTTTCCTTGATTTTTCATGTTCCTTGAAGTCGGCATTACTGTCTTAATGTTTGAAATAATCACCTTCTCCCATCTTTACTGACTAAGACAAGTACTTTCTGTCAGCTTTGCTAGGGATTCTGAGGCTTTCTCAGACCTTCAGGTACACCAGCTCCACTCCTTTAATCCTTCTTGTGGCAGAATCTTTAAGAACACCATCTCTATCATGCAACAAACCAGTCCAAAGGCTGATGTCTCCCTTTTGTTTTTCCAAGGGTAGTGATAAGTGCCCAAGTTGGCAATCTCTCCTTGGTGTGCAGATTTGGCTGGCTTTCTGTTTGTTCTCATTATCTATCTGCCAAAACTTCCTCCAAATGCCACTGGAATACACACAGGAATCCAGCCACAAGGTGGTAGGGGATGTGTAATAAAGCAAGCAGAGAAGTGAGGGTTTTTATGGGTCAGTTGGGGGATCTACAGGCAAAGCATCCTGATGGCTAGTGGGCACCAGCTTCCTGATGGAGTCTGTGATACGGTTAATAGAATCCTCATTCCTTTTATACCTTCCAACCTCAGGCTGCTATTCTCCCAGGTGCTAACTGCCCCCAGCTAAGTAGCTCATGACTCAGTACTCCACTTAGGGTGATAGAGAAGTGGGCCTCCTTGGCTAAATCTCATATAGCTTGGGAGGCTGAGCACTCATTCACATGCTGTCACTCTTCCACATGGAGAAACCAAAGACCAAGAAGGGTTTTCATGGCACTGTTCTGTGTGGCTTTAGTGGAAGGTGAGACATGAGTAATGTCACAGCTTCCCTTTTACACTCTCCATTCTACCCAACTTGGATTTTTTGCTCCAACAATATGCTGGAACTTTCTACTGGAATCTTGGACCTCCACAAAGGCTCTCTCATTTCTTGTTGATTTTCTAAATCAGTGTTTTCCAGGAATTCCAAGACCATTGACAAGAGGGCCTAGAGCCAGTTCAAGGTCCACCTCATGATGCATTCACAGCTCGGTCTGAGGTCTGTATATCTCTTATCTGATGCATAGAAGGGTGGGTTAGATCTCCTCAAAGGCCATTTGGAGTATGGTGCAAGATCCCACATTTCCCACAGAGGTACGTTTGTCCAGTAAACACATGCCAAATTTTTTGGTGAGGGGGAGATGTGAGCTAGGGATATCTTATTCTGCCATCTTGCTACCATCACTCCCAATACAAACTTTACTGAAGTTATATTAGTTCTTATATATGTGTTTTATTTGGAAATACTTAATAAATATAGGAAAGCAAATACAATTATATTAAATACCCAAGCCTCTTCCCAGAGTAATAAGCACACTGATCTGTTTTCTCATTTCATTAATTTATATTGAGAAAATAAAGAATTTCAGTTAAAATTTACATTATTTGCATTTTCTGTACCATTAATATCTGGTATTTGACTTAGAATACCTTAAATGCTTTATTTCCTCTGTCTTACCCAGGAGAAGCCATTAATCTACAAAATTTTGTTTTGAAATGATTTTCTAACATCTATATAACAAATAATTTTATATGAGTATGCAAAATGACACTATATGTTTCCATTTTCAATCAAGTGCTCAAGAAGAAAATAAGCAATATTTTAAGTAAACCAACATGGAATTTGCTTTTCACCATGTCTCAAAAATGCCAAACAATGAAATGATTTAGTTTTAAAATTATTATATCCCAGTTTATCTTCCAGGCAATGGACTTAGTATCTAATTATGAAGATATGCACATTGATCAAAAGTTAGAACCATCTGTCTCAATTCTGTTTAATTTCATTACACATTCATCATTTAGACATTCAGCTTATGACATAAGCCTCTATTGAAGAGTAATTTTATATTATCACTTAAGAACGTGCACAGGCAGATATCAGTCAACTCTTATTAATCTACTTTGAAATTGAAAGTCTGCTAGAATAGGCTGCTAACTAGCCAATCATTGCTGATATATTCAAGAAAATTTCTGGCATTCTTCTAAAAAAACCTAAAACTATTAAATTCTTTCTTTCAGCAAATATATAGATGGACTCCAAATTTAATTTTGAATTAAGAAGTAAATAAATTTAGATCTATGTGCATATCTGTGAAATTCTCATTTTTAAATAGAGGGAGACCAAAAGAGAGCAATCACAATTTAATTCAACTTTAAAATATTTGTGACATTCATGATATTCTGGAATTTAGATGAACTTATCAATCATTATGGATAGTGCCTCTGGGTCAGAACACAAGATAGATATTGAATACAATTTTTTTCTTATATGTGTGATTATTATTGACAGAGATGAGTGAAAATATGAAGAATTATTTATTTAACACACTGCAACTTTCTGTGCATCTAGAACAAAGATAAAAAATATTTGACATTCTATCATGGAATACTTAAACTCATTATGTTATCTCATAAATAAGAATACAGAGCACTGCTGTCCCGAGATGGTGATTTAGGTCATTTCTGACTTCACTGTGCCCCACAAGAACAACTTACAACTACTCAAGAACAAGGAGCCACTGGGAGAATCCTCGAATTTGGGGACAGATGCTTAAGCACACCCATGCACCATACAGACCAACACTGACTGCATTAGAAGGGTAAGAGGAGCAGCTACACATTGACCCTATGGCTTAGGCCAGTGCAGCACCAAGCAAAGAAGTCTCCCCTAAGCCTCTGGTTCCTCCAGAGGGGAAAAAGAACCTGGGGGGACAACCAGCCCCTTCCTCCACAGCATTAAGTTCACTTTCTGGAAGTCCCTATTCTAATCTCATACCACAAAGATTACAGGGAAATCTGCAGGGCTCAACCACTGGGAATTTGACTGTGATGGAAAAGGGGGAGGGGCTTGCAACACCTAGCACATGGATCTTGGCACATTTTCATAACTAGTATTCTCAGCGAGAGGTTTGCTTACTGCAGAAGGAAATTGGAGCATACTCTGACCAGGGAACTCAGTATGGTGCAGATATGCCTGATTCAGATACTCAAATGAGGATTTCTGCTGGCTTTAGGGCCCAGTTTGTCCACACCCAGGCAAGGGGCTCAATCACAGCCCCACCTATTGTGCAGTGTCTTTCAGTCCCATCTGACCAGAAGGGTTTGCAACAACTCCTTGAAGCTGAGTAGCCCAGTTGTGCTTGAACCAAAATGCAGGAAAGCAGAGCTGATTGTCCCCAGAGTAAAGCCAGTATTGGGAATGGACCATTCCTGTGCTGTGCACAGGGAGGGGGATTAACTCCAAGCCAAGGTTGAGGAAAGCTCCCTCTGCTCACAACTGGAGAGTCTTTTCGGGAAATTTAGGGTGACCTGGAGCTGCCCTCCTCAGCCTGACAAATCCAGGGAGCAGCAACATCCCTTCCCACTGTAGAAAGTCTTTCAGCTGCATGTGACCAGAAGGCAAATGGCAACTGTATAGTCCAATGACACTCAAGCCAACAGGAGGGCAGGTAGGACTGATAGTTTGGAAAAAATAAACAGTGGCAGTATTCAGTCAGGGAACGTATGGTGCATGTAAACTTGAGTTAACAAACAACAATAAACAAATGGTTTTACAGCCTTTAGAGCTGCTTCTCCTTCTGCATCCAGGCAGGGAATCTAATTAGCCCTGCTCATCATTGAATGCAGCCTTTAGCCTGTCTGAACAGGGAAACTCACCAGAGTACATAGGAAGCATACGTCATTCAAAAGCTCTGTGTGTAATGACGTTTGAACATAGAGCACAACCCAGTGTCCACCATCTGCCGAGCAAAACTGATTGCTTCACCTAACCATGGAATTCAGTACCTACACTGACCTGATTTGGGTCCCAACACAATGATCTGCATAGGGCAGGGTAACTAATTCACAGCTCGATCTACTTATAAATATAGTGCCCAGTCCCAAATATCTAATAAGCCTGATCAGGAAATCCATGCAATCACAGAGACAATCCTGCAGTCTCAGCAGGGTAAGGTACAAAGTCAGCAGTCCTGTTCAACTGTTCTCAGCCAGTGTCACATCCTCCTGTCACCATCCCCAAGAACTCAAACAGTTGCCTTGCCCCAAAATAGACAAAAATAGCAGGGCTCACCTGCCAAAGAACATTACCAGCAGAAATACTCAGAAATCCAAACTGAACCGACTAATGAAGGTCTGTCTCAGACAAAGCAAACCTATGATGTCTGGAAGAGGAGCCTAATTACTCAATGCTCAGATATCAATGTAAGGGATCAAGGATCATGAAAAAAATAAGGTAAATATGACACCACCAAAGGGAAATAACAACACTCTAATACCTGACTGTAAAGGAATTGAGACATATGAGCGTCAAGACAAAAAATTCAGAATAATCCTCAAGAAAATTTAGTGAACTACTACAAAAAATTCAGAATAGTCCTCAAGAAAATTTAGTGAACTACAAGAAAACAGAAACAGACAACTAAATGAAATAAGGAAAACAATGCATGAACAAAATCAGAAGCTTGATGAGGAAATAGCAGCCATGAAAAAACAAACACAGAAATCCTAAAGTTGAAAATAACTGAAATAAAGAAATCAGTCATTTCAAAAGGTAAGATCAACCCCGTAAAAGAAAATATGAGCTACCTGGAAGATAGAACATTGGAAATTACCAAGTCAGAGGAGCAAAAAGAAAAAATAATGAAAGTTTATGGGGATTATAAGATACAATGAAAAAAAATCACATTATGGAAATTTCAGAAGGAGAAGAGAAAGATAATGGGACAGAAAGTAAGTTTAAAGCAATAATGGCTAAAAACTGCCCAAACCTGGGGAGAGAAATGGACATCCAAATCCATGAGGCCCAAAATACCCCATACAGGTTTAACCCAAATAGGACTACACCAAAGCCTATTATAATTAAAATTGTCGACATTCTAAGGCAAAGAAAGAATTTAAGAGCAGCAAGAGGAAAGAGAAACCACACACAAGGTAACCACCATACCACCATAGGATTTCTCAACAGAAACTTTTCAGGCCAGGAGAGAATGAGATGACATACACAAAATGTTAAAGAAAATAATTGCCAAACAAGAATTTTACACCCAGTGAAGCTTTCCAAAAGAAATGAAGGAGGGATAAAGACTTTTCCAAACAAACAAAAGCTAAGAGTTCATTACAAACAGACCTGCCTTATAAGAAATTTTTAGGGGGTTCTTTGAGTGGAAGTGAAAAAATGTGAGTTAACATAAAAGCTTGAAAAGGTAGTGTAAATTTCATTGGTAATGAAGAATATATACACTCATAAATTCTGAAATATGGTAATAGTGGTTCAGAATTCACTTACAATCACTTAAAAATTAAAATGTGATGTAGCAAAAATAAACATTACAAGAATCAGTTACACAACATAGAAAGTGTAAATTGTAACAGCAATAATCTAAAATGAAAAGGGTTGGAAAAGTAAAAGTATAAAGTTAACAAATTTTATTAAAGTTAGGCCATTTAAATGTAAGTTTAAAATAAGTTATTATAAGTTTAAGATATTTATGTAAGCTTCATGGTAACCACAAGGAAAATCCTGTGGTAATTACACAAAACAACACAATAAAGAATTTAAAAAATACTGATACCAAAAAACTTCAACACACATACACAAAAAGACAGCAGGATAAGAAAAAGGGACAATAGGTTGATAAAAAATATAATAAAACAACAAAATGTCAATGGTAAGTCTTGCCTATCAATAATTTAAATATATATGGATTAAGTTATACACAGAAGAAACATAATTTTTTAAATTATGGCTGAATTGATTGAAAAAACAACAACTGGCAATATATATATTGCCTAGGGACATTCACTTTAGCTTTAAATATGCATGTAGATTTAGAGTGATGAGGTAGAAAAAGACATTTTAAGCAAATGGTAAGCAAAAAAACAAACATCAACAACAAAACAGGGATAGCAATACTAACTAAAGACAAAATAAAATGAGAGACAAAGAAGGTTATTATATAACCATAAAGGGGTCAATATATTAGGAAGATATAACAATTGTAAATATCTATGCCTCCAACATTGGATCAACTAAATATATAAAGCAAAACTAAAAGAGCTAGAAAGATAAACAATAATACAATAGTATTTGGGGATTGGGGATTGAATGCTCTACTCTCAACAATGGATCGATCATCCAAACAGATCATCAAAAATGAAGCAGTGGATTTGGGAACACTATATACCAAATAGACCTAACAGACATATACAGGACTTTCTATCACAAAACAGCAGCATACACACTCAAGCACACGTGAAATTTTTTTTTTTATGATAGACCATATGTTAGGCAGTTCCCAGAGGGATGTTCATAGCAATAAATACATAGGTTAAGAAGGAAGAAAGATCCCAAATAAAAAAAGCCTCTCTACAGCTTAAGGAACTAGAAGAACAAATTAAGCCCAAAGTTAGCAGAAGTCAATACTAAATATTAGAGCAGAAACAACATAAATAGAGAACAGAAAAATAATAGAAAAAAATTAAACTAAGAGTTGGTTCTTTGAAAAGATAAGCAAAATTGACAAACTCTTAACTAGATTAACCAAGGAAAGGAAGAGAAAGGACCCAAATCAACAAAATTATAATTCAAAAAGGAGACATTACAATTGAGCACAGAATTTCAAAGGATCATAGACGTTATTACGAAATAATATATGCCAACAAACTGGACAATCTAGAAGAAATAGGAAAAATAATTCATAGAAATATACAACTAAGACTAAATTAATTAGAAAAGGAATATCTTAATAGATCAATTACTAGTAAAGAGATTGAATCAGCAATCAAAAATCTCTTGATAAAGAAAATTCTAGGACCAGATGACTTCACTGGTGAACTTTAACAAACATTTAAAGAATAATTAATACAAATCATCCTCAGCATCTTGAAGAGAACACTCCCAAACTCATTTTATGAGGTCAGAAATATTCTACTACCAGAACTAGAAAAGGATTCTACTAGAAAATAAAACTATAGACAAATATGCCTGATGTATAAAGATTCAAAAGATTTCAATAAATACTAGGAAACCCAATTCAGCTGCACATTAAAAGGAGCATCAAGTGGAATTTATACTTAGGATGCAAGAATGTTTCAACATACACAAATCAATCAATATGATATATCACATTAATAGAATGAAAGAAAATAACTATGTGATCATATCACTAGATGCAGAAAAAGCATTGGATAGAATTCAACATTCACTCATGATAAAACTCTTAACAAATTAGGCACAGAAGGTACATATCTCAACAAAGTCCATATATGATAAGCTCACAGCTAACATCATACTTAATATAAAAAGCTGAAATATTTTCCTCTAAGATGAAGAAAAAGAGAAAGGTGCCCACTCACAGTACTCTTATTCAAAATAGTACTAGAAATCCCAGTTAGAACAATCAGGCAAGAAAAAGAAATAAGAGCTATAATAATTGAAAAGGAGGAAGTAAAATAGACTCTTTGTATAGGTAACTTGATTTTATATACAGAAAATCCTAAAGACTTAGCCAAAAATCTGAAAGATTTAATCAATGAATTCAGTAATTATAGGAAACAAAACTAACATAAAAAATCAGTATTGTTTCTATACACTAACATCAATTTTCTGAAAACAAAAAAATTATCCTACTTAAAATAGCTTCAAAAGCAATAAACACTTAATAATACAGGCATAAAAACAAATAAATAAAGCAATGGAACAGAATCAAGGGCCCATAAAAAAACATAAACATATACAGTTCACTAATATTTAAAAAGGAAACCAGGAATACTCATGGAAAAATCTCTTTTCAATAAGTGATGCTGGGATAGATATTTGGATACTCACATGTAAAAGAAGGAAACTGGACCCAATCTTATACCACTTACAAAAACTAACTCAAAGTGGATTAAGTATTTAAATTTAAGATGAGAGAACAGGGATAAAGCACCTTGACACGGGACTTTATAATTTTTTGGAATATGACACCTAAAGCGCATACAACAAATTCAAGCACAAGCAAGTGAGGCTATGTAAGACTAAAAGCTTCTTTACAGCAAAAGAAACTATAAACAAAATAAAAAGACATCTTACAGAATGGGGAAAACAATTTCAAACCAGAATTTGATAATCAATATCCAAAATATATACAGAATTAATACAACTCAATAGCAAAAAATCCCAAATAAGTCTATTAAAAATGGGCAAAGAACTTGAATAGACATTTCTCTAAAGAAGATAAATGAAGGGTCAATACGCCCATGAAAAGGTGTTCAAAATCTTTCAGCCATGTTGAAAGCAGAGATAGCTGAAAGTTAGGCCTCTTGTACCAAACAGTTACTCAAGTTGTGATTGCAAATAAAAAGTTCTTAAAAGGAAATTAGACATGCTACTCCAGTGAATGCACACATGGTAAGAAAGCTAAACAGCCTCACGCTGATATAGAGAAAGTTTTGTTGGTCTAGATGAAATTTCATACCAATCACAGCATTCCCTTAAACCAAAGCCTAATCCAGAGCAAGGTCCTAACTCACTTGTCTATGAAGACTTAGAAAGTTGATAAATCTTCCAAAGAAAAGTTTGAAGCTAGCTTTCTTGTGATAATATGCTTTATTATGGTGATCTGGAACCAAACTCTATGTAAGTTAAAACTGACACCACAGAAATTCAAAGAATTATAAGAGGAATTCTATGAAAAATTATATGTCAATAAATTGGACAACCTAGAAGTGGACAAGTTTCTAGAAACATACAAACTTCTAAGACTACCACAGGAAGAAACAGAAATTCTAAACAGACTGATTAGCAGCAACAAATTGAATTGGTAATAAAAAAAACCAAATAAAATTCTAGGACCAAATGGATTCACAGCTCAATTCTACCAAAAATTTAAAGATGGGCTAAGATCCATCCTTCTTAAAGTGCTCCAAAATATAGTAGAGGAAAGAATACTTCCAAACTCCTATGAGGCCAGTACCACTCTAATACCAAAACCAGACAGACACTACAAAAAAAGAAAATTATAAACCAATATCCCTGATGAACTTAGATGCAAAATCCTCAACAAAATATTAGCAAACTGAATTAAAAAAAAATACATCAAAAGTATCATCTATGACAACCAAGTGGGACTTATTCCAAGGATGCATGTACAGTGTAATATTTTAAATCAATCAATGTGGTATACCACATTAACAAAAGGAAGGATAAAAACTATATGATCATGTCAATAGATGCTGAGAAAACACATGACAAAAAAAATCAAAATCCATTCATGATGAAAAATCTCAACAAAATGGGTATAGAGGGATCATACCTCAAAAAAATAAAGGTCATATATGATATAACAAACCCAGACCTAACAACATACTCTGTGCCAAAAAGCTGAAAGCTTTTCCATGATGATCAAGACAAGAATACCCACTCTTGCCACTTTTATTCAACATAGTACTGGAAGTCTGACAAACACACCAGAGAAGAAAAAGAGATGGAAGCTATCCAAATTGGTAAGAAAGAATTAAAGAAAGGGTCACTATTCACAGATATCATGATACTATATGGAGAAAACCTTAAGACTCCACCAAAAACTATTATAACTAATAACGGATTCAGCAAAGTGGCAGGATACAAAATCAATACACAGAAATCTGTCGCATTCCAATATACTAACAATAAACTAGCAGAAAGATAAATCAAGAAAAACAATTCCATTCACAATGCATCAAAAAGAATAAAACACCCAGTAATAAACCTAACCAAGGAAGTGAAAGACCTGTACCCTGAGAACTACAACACACTCATGAGAGAAATTAAAGAAGACACCAAAAAATGGAAATACATCCAATACTCATGGGTAGGAAGAATTAATATTGTCAAAATGGCCATCCTGCCTAAAGCAATCTACAGATTCAATGCAATCCCTATCAAGATACCAACAGCATTCTTCAATGAACTAGAGCAAATCATTCTAAAATTCATATGGAACCACAAAAGACCCGGAATAGCCAAAGCAATCCTGAGAAGGAGGAATAAAACGGGGAATTATGCTCCCTGACTTCAAGCTCTACTACAAAGCCACAGTAATCAAGACAATTTGGTATTGGCACAAGAACAGACCCATAGACCAATGGAACAGACTAGAGAGCTCAGATATAAACCCAAGCATATATGGTCAGTTAATATACAATAAAGGACCCATGGATATACAATGGGAAATGACAGCCTCTTCATCAGCTGGTGTCGGCAATTCTGGACAGCTACATGTAAGACAATGAAATTGGATTATTGTCTAACCCCATATATAAAAGCAAACTCAAAATGGATCAAAGACCTGAATGTAAGTCATGAAACCATAAAACTCTTAGGAAAAAACATAGGCAAAAATCTCTTGGACATAAATATGAGCAACTTTTCGTGAACATATCTCCATGGGCAAGGGTAACAAAGTAAAAAATGAACAAATGGGACTACATCATGCTAAAAAGCTTCTGTACAGTAAAGGACACCATCAGCAGAACAAAAAGGCATCCTACAGTATGGGAGAATATATTTATAAATGACATATCTGATAAGGGGTTGAAATCAAAATTATAGTAAGAGCTCACACACCTCAACAAACAAAAAGCAAATAAGCCAAATCAAAAATAGGCAGACGAGCTGAACAGACACTTATCCAAAGAAGAAATTCAGATGGCCAACAGGCATATGAAATGATGCCACATACCTAATCATCAGAGAAATGCAAATTAAAACCACAATGAGGTATCACCTCACACCAGTTAGGGTGGCTAACATCCAAAAGACAAACAACAAATGTTGGTGAGGATGTGGAAAAAGGGGAACCCTCCTGCACTGCTGGTGGGAATGCAAACTAGTTCAACCATTGTGGAAAGCAGTATGGAGGTTCCTCAAAAAGCTAAAAATAGAAATAGCATTTGACACAGGATTTCCACTCCTATGAATTCACCCTAAGAATGCAGCAGCCATGTTTGAAAAAGACATGCACCCCTATGTTTATCTCAGCACTATTTACAATAGCCAAGAAATGGAAGCAACCTAAGTGTCCATCAGTAGATGAATGGATAAAGATGTGGTACATGTACAAAATGGAATATTATTCAGCCTTAAGAAGAAAATAAATCCTACCATTTGCAACAACATGGATGGAGCTAGAGGGTATTATGCTCAGTGAAATAAGCCAGGTGGAGAAAGACAAGTAACAAATGATTTTACTCATCTGTGGAGTATAAGAGCAAAGAAAAAACTGAAGGAACAAAACAGTAGCAGACTCAAAGAGCCCAAGAATGGACTAACAGTTACCAAAGGGAAAGGGATTTGGGAGGATGGGTGGGAAAGGAGGGATTAGGGGGAAACAGCGCCATTACAATTAGCACATATAATACAGGGGGGTGGACACGGGGAAGTCAGTATAACACAGAAAAGACAAGTAGTGTTTCTGTAGCATCTTACTATGCCAATGGACAGTGACTGTAATGGGGTATGTGGTGGGGACTTGATAATAGGGTAGTCTAGTAAACATAATGTTGTTCATGTAATTGTACATTAATGATAGCAAAAAAATAAAAATAAATAAATAAATAAAAAGGTTAATTAAAGAAAAAAAAGAATTGCATATTTGTGCTTACTTTCTGTATCATTTCCAATATATAATGCACTTGAAACTCAACATTCACTTCATTATAATATGAAATATGCAACAGAAAGAAAATTAACAATTTTTATTTTACGTTAGAGAGCTGAGATGCAGAGAAAACCAGCAACATGAAATCTGGGCAGACAGGCAAATCAAGAGAGTTTCAGGCAAGATCTTGCCAAGAGCCACAGACAAGTAGAGATACTTAAATGGTAATTGCTGGAGACTAATTATGGATTAGATTGACAATGTGAAACTATTGGGAGTCTCAGTCTTATAAAGGCTCACATTTTCCTGACTTAAACTTTCAGGAAATCCACACATTTCTCCAAGTGAATAGACAGAGAATGACTCTGGAAAAGGATAGGGAAAAGTACCCATATTGAAGTATGCAGAGAATTCTTCATAAAAGTAGCCTACCACCCAGGGTAAAATACTGAGCCTTATTACATATATGCTAAGGACATTTCTCTAAGCTGAGCACCTTCTATCTTTCCTTTCTCAACTATGTTGGCAGGAAGCAGGATAGAAAACTTGTGACAATAATAGCCCAGAGATAGCCTAACTATAACTCTGAGATTTAATAATATTATAGAACACTTCCCTTATACGTCACCACTACACCAAAAGGTCATCACAGTAACAGCTGTGGATTATAGCTAGAGCAGCAAGACAGAGACACTATTTTATAAGAGTTCTTATGGGAGGCCAAAGACAATAGAGATAAAAATCAAGACATTAGAGGGACAGAAACATCCATTATACACAGCTTCAATAAACATTGCCCACTCGTAGAAAGATTTATATAAAATATCACACTGAGTCTTATTTATCTCAGGTCATACTACCTAATACATTATCTTTGGCTTTCAACAAAAAACTACAGAGGATGCTAAAAGGCAAGAACAAGTCTGAATAGACAAAGCAGACATCAAAACCATATTCCTAATATGACACAGATTTTGGAATTATCAGATAAGGAATACAAAATAGCTGATTAATATGTTAAGGGCTCTAAAGGAAAAGTTGATAGCATGTAAAAATGGATGGATATTACAAGCAAAGAGATGGAATTTCTAAGACAGAATGAAAAGGAAATGCTCTATTGCAGAATGTCTTTGATGGACTAGCCAGAAGATTATACCAAGCTAATAAAAACATAAGTGAGTTTGAAAATTGTCAACCAAAGTTGTAAGATAATAATTGGAATACCAGAAGGAGATGAAAAATAAAATGGAGGAAATCAATGAAAGACACCAGACAATAGATCCAGGAAGCTCAGAAAACATGATGCAGAAGAAATACCAAAAATCTACACAAAGACATATTCAAACTGAAGAATCCCAAATATAGAAAATCTTGAAGTAACTCTAGGGGTGGTAATGTGACTGGAAAACAAGGATAAGAATTATAATATATTTTTCATCAGAAACTATGAAATCAAGAAGAAAGTAGAGTGAAATGGTTGAAGGAAAAATGTATCAGTCTTGGATTCTATGCTCATAAACATGATTCTCCAAAAGTGAAGGAGAAATAAAGTTTTTTCAAACAAAAACTGAGGAGAATCACTGCCAGAATACTTGCCCTGTTAGAAATGTTAAAAGTAATTCTTCAGCAAGAAGGAAATTAAATAGGTCAGTAACTAAGATCTACATTAAAAAGGAAGATCATCAGAGAAGAAAAAATGAATGTAAAATAAGTTTTATGCTTCCATAATTAATTATAAAAGTTAAAAAAGTATAAAAGTTAACTGTGTAAACTAATAGTCTTACAAAGGTAATGACTAATAGATATGGGTAAATGAAATGAATGACAATAACCATACAGTGATAAAAGGTGAGAATTGGAAATATGCTACTACAAGGTGCCTACATTAAAAATGAAGTGATACAGTTTTATCATAGGTAGAAATATACTAGTTAAAGAAATGAAGTATAAAAATTTAAAGTACATTTGAAATGCTAAGGAGGAATATAAAATATAATTATATATAATTTTATTAAAATCAGAGAAGGCAGAAAACAACTGGGAAAGATGTTAAATTAAAAACAAGGCAATGAATGGAAGCACAGTAGATATTAATTCAATTATTTCAATAATCACTTTGATATGAATGGTCTAAATACACTCTTTGCAAGATAAACATTGTCAGAGTATATTAAAGAAGACCTAAGTATGAATTTTCCATTAAAAGCACTTAAAATATAAACACTCTGAAAGGTAAAAAGTAAAGGGTTGGATAAAGATGGACCAATTGTACCTATAACAACAACAAATAAATAAACCAAAAAAGCTTGAGTATTTATATTAAATTAAAACAAAGCAAGATTCAGAACAAGAAAAATTATTAGAATAAAGAGTGATGTTTCATGGTAATGAATGGATCAATAATCTAAGAAGATATACAAATCCTAAATGCACCTAACAACAGAGTATGAAAATATGTGAGGCAGAACTAGGTACAACTAAAAGGTTAAATAAGTCCACAAGTATAGTTACAAAAGTCAACATTCCTCTTTTAGTGACTGATAAATTGAGGAGACAGAAATTAGTAAAGATACAACTGACCCAAAAAACACTATCAGTCACCTTGCTGTAATTGACATTTAGAGAATATAAAATATTCCATCTAGCAACAGCAGACTACATCCTCTCAAGCTCATGTGAAAATTCAGAGAGACCACATTTTGGGCCACAAGACAAACCTAATATATATAAAATAATAGATATCATAAAGTATCCTCTCAGACCACAATAGACAAGACTAGAAAGCAAGAACAGATAGTTGGATAAAAAAAGTTAAACAACACACTTCTAAATAACACATAGACCAAAAAATATCAAGAACTTTTCAAAATAATTTGAATTAATTGAAAATCAAATGCAACTTATCTAAATTTGGGGGGAGCAGCAAAAGCAGTGTTTCAGGAGAAATTTATAGAATTAAATATGTACATTGGAAATAATGATCTAAAAAGGATCACCTCAGGAAAATAGATTAAGAAGAACAATTTAAGTGTAAGGCAAGCAGAAAAAAATAAATAAAAATTAGACTAGAAATCAAAGATATTAAAAACAGGAAAACAATAAGACAATAAACAATAGGTTATTTAATTAGCTAAAAATGACAAATATCTAGCCATGCTAACAAATTAAGAGATGACAGAAATTACTAATATCAGCAATGAAATAGGAGTCATCACTACTATTGTCAGGGATATTTAAAGGATTATAAAACAATACTGTGAACAACTCCATGCCCACAAACTTGACAACATAAGTAAAATAATTTCAAATCTTGAAAAACACGAATTATAAAATTTAACACTAGGAGAAATAATTTATCTGAATAGATATATCTCTACTAAAGAAACTGAATCTCTAATCATGTTTCAAAAAAGAATGCAGCAGGCTCAGATGCTTTTACTGGTGAATTCTACCACACTTTTTGATGAAGAAATATTTGTCCTCCACATCTCTTTTAGAAATAGAAGCAGAGGAAAGACTTTCAAACTAATTTTATGAAGGAAGTATTACCCTATTACTAATATCATGAAAATATATTAAGAAAATGAACCTACAGACTAATATTGTTCATAATCATAGATGGAAAATGTATAAAAGTAATTATACACCATGAACAAGTGACATTTATTCCAGATAGGAAAGGCTCATATAATGTTCTAAAATCCATCACATCACAACAGTCTAAAGTAGAAAAACAATATGATCATATCAGCTGATGCAGAAAATTATTTGACAAAATCCAACACTCACAACAAAAACTATCAGAAACCAAGAATAGTTTGGAATGTCCTCAACTTGATAAAGAACAACTATAGGAGTACAATTTAATTCTTCTTTTTAATTTTTATTAAGGTATTGATATACACTGTTTTGAAGGTTTCACATGAAAAACAATGTGATTACTACATTCACCCATATTATCAAGTCCTCCCCACCCTATTGAAGTCACTGTCCATCAGTGCAGTATGATACCACAGAGTCACTATTTGTTTTCTCTGTGCTACACTATCCTCCCCATGAAACCCCCACACCATGTGTACTAATCATAATATCCCTCAATCTCCCTTGCTCCCCACCCAGCCTCCCCCACCAATCCACTCTTTACTATTAATCACTTACTGAAAAAGGGTTTCTAAAGTGTTCATCACTTTTATAAAAATTGTACTAAATAAATTTGTTTCATAATGAGCAAAAAAAAAAAAAGAACAACTATAAAAAATTGATGAAAAACTGGATACTTTCTAAGACCAGGCAAAATATTGACTCAACATTTCATCATCAATAAAATAAATACAAATCATGCCAGTTGGAAAAACAAATAAAATTGTCATTGTTTACAGATGACATTGTATATGTAGAAGACCTTAAAGAACCAACAATAAAGTTCCTGGAATTATTAGATGAGTATAGCTAGGTCTCAGGATACAAGATTTATATATATAAATAAATTATTTGCCTATATACCAGCAATGAAAAACTATCATTTAAAATTAAAGAATAAACAATATCAATTAGATTAGCACAAAAAATTAAATTTGTACTTATAACAAAATACGTATAGGATCTTTATGAGGAAAATTGCAAGCCTTGAAATAAATCAAAGAAGATATAAATAAGTAAACAGAATATTTTATATTCATATATAGAAAGACTCAATATTGCTGCCACATCTTCCCACTTTGTTCAATAGAATCAATGCAATCCCCATCTAAATTCAAACAAGCTATTTTGTAGATATGAACAATCTGATTCTAACGTTTGTAAGAAAGACAAGTCCTAAAATGTATAACATAATATGAAAGAATAAAATGTAGTTGGAGGACATTCATTACTCATTTTTAAACCTTAATATAAAACCACATTAATCAAAACAGCATTGTATTGGTCAAAGAACAGACACCAAGATCAATGGAACAAAATGGAGAGCCCAGAAATAGACCCAAACAAATTTGTCAACTGATTGTTGGAAACTGAGTAAAGGCAGTTCAACTGAGAATGGATAGAGTTTCCAACAAATGGTGATGGAAAGTCTGCATGTCAATGATGCAAAAACAAAGCAACCAAACCAAACCTTAGACACAGACCTTACACTATACACAAAAAATACTTCAAAAAGGATCAAAATGACCTATAGAGATCTAAATCTAAAACTCTAAGTTGAAATTTATCTAGAGGAAAATATATGAGAAAATCTAATTGCCTTTGGTTTTTGCCATGGGTTTTTAGAAACAACATTAAAGCATGATTCATAAAGGGAAAAAATGCAGAAGATGTATTCGGTTAAGATTAAAGAGTTCTGTTATACAAAAATGCTGCTAGGAGAATGAAAATCAAATTCACAGATTAGAAGAAAATATTTATGAAACATTTATCTGATAAAATATTTAAATTTAAAATGTACAAGAGACAAAAAACTTAACAAACAACGCAATTGACAAAAGATCTGAGCACATGCTTTGCAAAAGATGATACAGAGATGGAAATAAACACATAAAATGGTGTTCAACACCATCTGTTATTACAGAATTGCAAAATAACAATGAATACTACACACATAGTAGACTGGCCAAAATCCAAAAAATCTGACAATACCAACTTCTATTGAAAATGTACAGTGTCAGAAATAATCATTTGTTATTAGTCACAATGTACTTTTAAAATAGTTTAGTAGTTTCTTGCAAACTAAACAGTCTTGTGTTACCATCAAGAAATCATGATCCTTAAGTATTGATTCTACTGACTTGAAAATTATGTTCACACAAAATCCTGCATGTGAATGTTAGTAGCATATTTATTTATATCTCTCCAAACTGGGTGCAACCAAAAATAGATTAAGGGATGAACAAACTGGTACATCCATACAATGGAATATTATTTAGAAATATAACAAAATGAATCATCAAACAACAAAAAGACAAGAAAGAAACAAATGCACATTGCTTAGTTAAGGACCCAAGTCTAAAATCTCAATGTATTCTATAGCAATGATAAAAAGATCAGATGACAGGGGTTTGGAGGAGAGGGAAAAAGTTTGATGGATGGAGTACAAGGTATTTATTGGGAGCAGTAAAACAATTCTATATGATGTTATAGTTAAGGGTAAATAATACTATTTCTCTGTCATAACACATAGAAATTTACAGAACAAAGAGTGAACCTTCATGCATAGAAACACAGTTAATGAAAAAAGCAATGTCATTGATTTATATGTTGTATAAAACAATTTTCCCGAAGCGACTGGGAGGAAAAGTTGCTTATATAAATAACTTTGAAATAAGTGGAGTCTGTAAGACTAAGGCAAAATAAACTGGATAAGCATCATACCTTACTCTAGAAAGTTGCTCCCCAGGGGTGTAAAAGTGGGTCCACAATTCTGATACTGGTACACTAGTGTATTTGAACTGAACAATTGAGCAAACGTGTGTCTGATGGTTTGACCCAGCTTTCTTAATGTTTGAATATGGAATTACAGAGAAGCAAGGGGAGGACTCTAGAATGACTTATGTTGTAATGGATTCAAGTTTGAGACATCAATATGAGCTCATGTTTAGCTTAATATGTGATGTGTGAATGTACAGCTATATATAGAAATATTTATGCATATGTGTAGATAACAGGTTAGTATATTTGCATATATTTCCTTGTTCTGTTAGGTGAAATGCCCTAGAGGCAGTAACAACCTACAGGTAGTAAACACATGTAGCACAGATTTTGTTTCTAATATCATTCTCAATTAAAAAAACCACAGCTTCTTGGAGAAATGGCTAAATTAGGACTGTAGCAAGAAATGTATGCCATAAACCTGGAGCATCATTTGGTAGAGAGTGTCATTAAGTGCTCCAAAACAAAAGCCCACAGTGTTGGGACTATTTCAAAGGGACACAAGAGCCAACTCAAATAGTTCCCCAAGGCCATATCTAGAAAAATATGAACAGCAAAATAAATACACTAGCAATGGATAATAACAGAAGGTATAAAATTAATAGCTATTGGTCTATTCTGATATGAATCAATGATTGAATTAATAAATACATGAGGAAGAAGAGAAAAATAGATTGTATTGCAGAAATTTTTATAAATTATGTAAATTCTCCACTATAAATGGGAGGGCTACATACCCCAGTCCTTAATTTTGAGATGTATATACTTTCTTTCAAAGAGTACAATATGGAAAATGGGGTGGAGGAGGAAGTGGATAGTAAACTTGTAGTGGGGAAACCTGACAAATATTTTCAGACATATGACCATAGTTAATATCAATAATTACAACTAGGTTGATAGTATATACCACTGATAAAATGTGATGAAAATGGCACTTTACCTTATTGGTCTTTCACCCCAAAACCCATAACCCCAGTCTAATCATAATAAAAACATCAGACACATTTGATTGATGGATATTCTACAAAATATCTGACCAGTACTCTATAAAAATATGAAAAGGTGTTCAAAAACAAGTCTATGAAAGGAAGCCTAAGGAAACATGACAACTAAATATTATCTGTTAATTCTCCATGAGATTTTGAGACAGGAAAAAGACATTAGGTAAAAACTAAGGAAATATTAATAAAGTATGGCATGTATTAGGGCATTATGTGTCGATATCAGTTTCTTAATTATAACAAATATACTATGCTAAAGTAAGACACTAATAATGGGAGAAACTGGGCAGGGGCACATAGAAATTCTATGTACTATCGTCACAGTTTTTTTTTATAAATCTTAAACATTTTTAGAAGAGTTAAAGTTTATTGTTAAAACACTTTTATGATTAATTTAAGGATATGAATGATGTTATCTTTATCCAAAAATAATTGTATTTCCTTCCGTCAAGCCTCCAGCAATAATAGCCTCTTTACCAAATCAGAATTCTTTGAGGATTAGTTTATTTCTGGTTTATTCTTTCTCCTTAAATGTATTCCTTTGAGGTGTCAAGCCAAAAGTTACTTTTTAAATAAGAAGGAACTATTTTCACTGGAAACTTCTCATCTATGACTTTTGTTTCTCCAGCCCCTGAACCTGTCAAAACTCTGTAAGGCATTTCTGCTCTCAAAAGAAACAGGAGGCAATTCTAGAAAAAAGTGGCCCTATATCTTTAGCTCACTGTTGTGAGACTCCCTTCCTTTTTTTATCTGGATCTTGGTTGCACAATTCTTTATTGTCTGCATCTTTCTTATACATCTTCCAACAGATTTTTAAAAAATACTACATATATTTTTTCCCCTATTTATTCTCCTGAGGTTATCAGACCAAACCCTTTGCCCACCATTATAATAAGTGGATCCTTAAGATACATTTTTAAGCATAAAACTACATTCTGATGATTTCTACATGATAATTTATCTTTGAAATATATTTTCTCACTATAAATAAATTATCCTCTTTTATCAGATCCTTCAAAGCTCTACATTTTGATAACACTAATACACAATAATAACAAATGTGCCTTGCATATAATTAGCCATTGTGTTTTTGGAACCCAGATATTCTTAATTCTAATCTATTGCTCTTTCCACTACATCATACCTTGCCTAGCCTGAATAAGAACTGCCTAGACTACTTTCAACTACTTTCTCATTCTTTCTTCTATGGATTGATAACTGAATTGGAAAAAAAAACTGAGAAAAATATTTATGGACCTAGATTCTTCACACTGTCTTCAATCCAAAAATGACTTCTGTATTTGTGTATAAGGTGGACTTGAAAGGATATCAATAAGAATAACTAGTAAAGGAGAATGGGTGGGAATTTACCTTCATCATTTAAGCTTCCATTTAGTTACTGCTACACTGTAAGAATCTAGGTTAAACATAATTTGGTAGTTGTCTCTTACATGACATTTATTGCCTACATATATTCACTAACTGGTTATAAATATATTTACTGAATCCAGGTTTTTAAATTTTCATATTGCTGTGATGCATTTTCAATATATACAAAGAATTGATTGTGTATGTTAACTGTCCTTTCTGCAACATTGCTAAAATTATTTACTAGACCTGGAATTTAATTTGTATATTCTTTGGTATTTTTTTACATTCTGTATAGACAATCATTCTCTCTTTCAATACAAAAAAAAATTATTCCTTCATTTCAAATTGAATTTTTTTCTTATCATATTCCTTACCCTTGATTTTTTCCTGATATTATAGTGTAAAAAGTATACTGTTTTCACCGCTAGGTAAGATGTTAGCAGTGGTTATTTTGTAGATGGCTTTTATTGGGTTAAGAAAGTTCCATCTATTCCTACTTTCTGAGAATTTTATAATGATAAATTGTTGAATTTTTCCAAAGACTTTGTCAACATCCATTAATATGATCATGATTTTCTATTCCTTAGTCTGTTAAGATCATGATTTGCATTGATTTATGAATTTGGAGCCAGTTTTGCATTGCTGGGATAAACCTCACTAGGTCATGATGTAGTACCACTGGTGTATATTATATTTGTATATCAATAACACAAAATGCAAGATGCTTGTCCAGATAAAAAAAATTGAGTAATTTATATTAATGTTAAAAATTTCTTTCAACAATCTTTCAGTTAGCCACTGGCTTCAATATGTATTAAAAATAATGCATTTCAGAATTCTGGGAAGATGGTGGCATGAGCAGGGCGGCGGAAATCTCCTCCCAAAACCATATATATTTGTGAAAATACAACAAATGCAACTATTCCTAAAAGAGAGATCAGAAGATAAAGTACAACAGCCACGCTACAAATACATCTGAGAGAAATCAGCACCTCACGAAGGGGGTAAGATACAAAGCCGTGTCCCAGCAGGACCCGAGCACTCCCCCACCCCAGTCAACTGGTGGTGGGAGGAAAAGGATCAGAGTGGGGAGGGAGTGGAAGCACAGGCCTGCTAAATAAACAGCCATGGTGGTCTGCACGGGAGCACAGACACACACCACATGGTGTATCGGAGATTGGAGAAACAGAAGGGCAGGATCCAGGATGGAGACTGCGAGTGGGTCCCCTCAGCCAGCTCCCCTGGGACAAAAGAAAAGAGGGAATTTTTTTTTTAATTCTTAAAGCGACAAGGGCCCAACAACAGAACAAAATCATCCAAGCACACTCAGCCCAGTAGGCTGGGAATCTTGAGAAATTTCGCACCCCCTAACTGACTGCCGGGTAAAGCCTCCCACAGAGATAAGCAGCCTGCCATTTGTTACCCCCACTGGCCAGTGCTGCAAAGGGTCTGGAGGATCTGCCACAGCTGTGGACAGCAGCAGAGTGGCTCCACCCAGAGCAACCACACAGAATCTCCTCCTGGTTTGCACGTAGCTAACCGGGAAGGGCCACAGAAACCAGAACAAGGTCTGGAAGGCACCAAGGGGAGCTGAATGCAATCAGTGTGATTGCAAACCCCCACAGTACTATAGGCTAGGCTGAGGCCGGTGCCACACACAGACAGCTCAGGGAATTATCCCAGAGACAGCCTCACAGTGTGCAGGTAACAGCTCAGGCTCTGGAAAGGGCAAGGAGAACAACAAGCAAGAAGGGACTTTGTTCTCCCAGCTGACACAACATGGCACCTACCAGTGACCACTTCTATCACCATGAAAAGAAAGAGGAATGTGGTTCAGACAAGGATCACCCAGACAACCACAGAGAGATGGCCTGATGGGATAGATTTAAATAATCTTCCTGAGAAAGAATTAAGAATAAAAGTCATAACCATACTGATGGATCTAAAGAGAAATATGCAAGAGCTAAGGGAGGAAATCAGGGTAGAAAATACACAAATGACATGAGTGATTGACGAGCTTAAGAGAAGAGTCGACAAGGTAAAAGAGACTATTAATGGAATAGAAACCAGAGAATAAGAATACAGAGAAGATGAGTCAGAGAGAGATAAAAGGATCTCTAGGAATGAAAGAATATTAAGACAACTGTGTGACCAATCCAAATGGAATAATATTCGCATTATAGGGGGTACCAGAAGAAGGAGACAGAGAAAAAGGGATAGAAAGTGTCTTTGAAGAAATAGTTGCTGAAAACTTCCCCAAGCTGGGGAAGGAAATAGTTTCTCAGACCATGGAAACCCACAGATCTGCCAACACAACAGAAACAAGGAACACAAAACCAAGACACATAATAATTAAAATGACAAAGAGTATTAAAGGCAGCCAGAGAGAGAAAAAAGATCACCGACAAAGGAAAACCCATCAGACTATCATCAGACTTTTCAACAGAAACTTTACAGACCAGAAGAGAATGACATGACATATTTAAAGTAATGAAACAGAAAGGCCTTGAACCAAGAATACTGTATCCAGCACAATAATCATTAAAATTAGAGGGAGGGATTAAACAATTCCCAGACAAGTAAAAGTTGAAGGAATTCCTCTCCCACAAACCACCTCTACAGAATATCTTAAAGGGACTTCTCTAGATGGAAGCACTCCTAAGGCTAAAAAGATGTCACCAGAGAAAATAAAATCATAGCAAAGAAAGCATACCATCCAAATACAAACTAAAGGCAAAAAGTAAAATCACCTGTCCACAAAAATAGTCAAAGGAAATGTAAAAGTGTACAGAATAAAACACCTAGTATATAAAGAATGGAGGAGGAAGAAGAAGGGAGAGAAATAAAGAATCATCACACTGTGTTTATAATAGCTTAACAAGAGAGTAAAGTTAGACTGTTAGATAGTAAAGAAGCTACCTTGAACCTTTGGTAACCACGAATCTAAAGCTGGCAGTGGCAATAAGTACATGTCTATCTATAACCACCCTAAATGTAAATGGACTAAATGCACCAATCAAAAGACACAGAGTAATAGAATGGATAAAAAAGGAAGACCCATCTATATGCTGCTTACAAGAGACTCACCTCAAACCCAAAGATATACACAGACTAAAAGCGAAGGGAATGAAAAAGATATTTCATGAAAACAAGACAGAGAAAAAAGCAGATGTTGCAGTACTTGTATAAGACAAAATAGACTTCAGAACAAAGAAAGTAGCAACAGATAAAGAAGGACATTGCATAATGATAAAGGGGTCAGTCCAACAAGAGGATATAACCATTATAAATACATATGCACCCAACACAGGAGTGCCGACATATGTGAAACAAATACGAACAGAATTAAAGGAGGAAATAGAAAGCAATGCATTCATTTTAGGCGACTTCAACACACCACGCACTCCAAAGGACAAACAAGAAGACAGAAAATAAGTAAAGACACAGAAGCACTGAACAGCACACTAGAACAGATGGACCTAACAGACATCTACAGAACTCTGCACCCAAAAGCAACCCGATACACATTCTTCTCAAATGTACATGGAACATTTTCCAGAATAGACCACATATTAGGCCACAAAAAGAATCTCAGTAAATTCAAAAAAAATTGAAATTCTACCAACCAACTTCTCAGATCACAAAGGTATAAAACGAGAAATAAATCGTACAAAGAAAACAAAAAGACTCACAAATACATGGAGGCTCAACAACATGCTCCTCAATAATCAATGGATATAGAGACAAACGACAACAACAGAAAGCTGCAACTTCTGTGGGATGCAGCAAAGGCAGTTCTAAGAGGAAAGAACATTGCAGTCCTGACCTATTTAAAGAAGGAATAACAATCCCAAATGAATAGTCTAAAGACAGAATTACTGAAATTGGAAAAAGAAGAACAAAAGATGCCCAAAGTGACCAGAAGGAGGGACATAATAAAATTTAGAGAAGAAATAAATAAAATTGAGAACAATAAAAAAAGAGAAAAAATCAATGAAATGAAGAGCTGGTTCTTTGAAAAAATAAACAAAATAGATAAATGCTTAGTCAGACTTATTAAGAGAAAAAGAGAATCTACACACATAAACAGAATCAGAAATGAGAAAGGAAAAAAAATCACAATGGACTCCAGAGAAATAAAAAGAATTATTAGAGAGTACTATGAAAATCTATATGTTAAGTTGGAAAATGTAGAAGAAATGGACAACTTCTTAGAAAAATACAACCTTCCAAGACTGACCAAGAAAGAAACAAAAAACCTAACCAGATCAATTACCAGCAATGAAATTGATTCAGCAACCAGAAAACTACACAAAAACAAAAGAACCTGGGCCAAATGGATACACCGCTGAATTTTACCAGACATATAGAGATGAAATAATAGCCATTCTTCTTAAAGTTTTCCAAAAAATAGAAGAGGACGGAATACTTGATTCATTCTATGAAGCCAACATCCCTTTAATACCAAAACCAGGCAAAGAACCCACCAAAAAAGAAAATTACAGACCATTATACCTGATGAACATACATGCAAAAATACTCAACAAAATATTAGTAAACAGAATACAAATATGCATCACGAGGATCATACACCATGATCAAGTGAGATTCATCTCAGGGATACAAGGATGGTGCAACATTCCAAAATCCATCAACATCATCCACCACATCAACAAAAAGAACAACAAAAACCACATCATCATCTCCATAGATGCTGAAAAAGCATTTTACAAAATTCAGCATCCATTCATGATAAAAACTCTCAACAAAATGGGTATAGAGGCCAGTACCTCAACATCATTAAAGCCACATATGACAGACCCACAGACAACATCATACTTAACAGCGAGAAGCTGAAAACTTTTCATCTAAGATACGGAACAAGACAAGGATGCCCCTTCTCCCCACTGTTATTCAACATAGTACTGGGGCTCCTAGCCATGGCAATCAGATAAAACAAAGAAACACAAGTCATCCAGATTGGTAAAGAAGAAGTCAAATTGTCACTATTTGCAGATGACATGATATTGTACATAAAAAAACCCTAAAGACTCCAATCCAAAATTACTAGAACTAATACCTGAAATCAGCAAGGTTGCAGGATACAAAATTAATCACAGAAATTTCTTGCTTTCCTATACACTAAGTATGAGCTAACAGAAAGAGAAATTAGGAAAACAATTTGATTCACAGTTCCATCAAAAAGAATAAAATACCTAGGAATAAACCTAACCAAGGAAGTGAAAGACCCACACGCTGAAAACTACAAGATACTCCTAAAAGAAAATAAGAGGACACTAACAAATGGAAACTCATCCCATGCTCTTGGCTAGGAAGAATAAATATTGTCAAAATGGTTATACTACCTAAAGCAATCTACAGTTTCAATGCAATTCCTATCAAAATACCAACAGCATTCCTCAATGAACTGGAACAAATAGTTCTAAAATTCATATGGAACCACAAATGACCCCAAATATCCAAAGCAATCTTGAGAAGGAAGAATAAAACAGGGGGAATTATGCTCCCAGACTTCTAGCTCTACTACAAAGCTACAGTAGTCAAGACAATTTGGTACTGGCACAAGAACAGACCCACAGACCATGGGAACAGAATAGAAAGTCCAGACATTAACCCAAACATATACGGTCAATTAATATATGATAAAGGAGCCATGGATCTAGAATGGGGAAATTAGAGCCTCTTCAACATCTGGTGTTGGAAAAACTGGACAGCTACATGTAAGAGAATGAAACTGGATTATTATCTAACCACATACACAAAAGTGAACTCAAAATGGATCAAAGACCTAAATGTAAGTCAGGAAACCATAAAACTCTTAGAAAAAAACATAGGCAAAAATTTCTTGGACATAAACTTGAGCAACTTCTTCATGAACATATCTCCCCGGGCAAGGGAAACAAAAGCAAAAATGAACAAGTGGGACTATATAAAGCTGAAAAGCTTCTGTACAGCAGAGGACACCATCAGTAGAAAAAAAAAGACGTCCTACAGTATGGAAGAATATATTCATAAATGACATATCCGATAAGGGTTTGACATCCAAATCTATAGAACTCACACACCTCAACAAACAAAAAGCAAATAATCCAATTAAAAAATGGGCAGAGTTCCTGAACAGACACTTCTCCAAAGGAGAAATTCAGATGGACAACAGGCACATGAAAAGATGCTCCACGTCACTATTCATCAGAGAAATGCAAATTAAAACCACAATGAGCTATTACCTCACACCTGTAAGGATGGCCAACATCCAAAACACAAACAACAACAAATGTTGAAGAGGATGTGGAGAAAGGGGAACCCTCCTACACCGCTTGTGGGAATGCAAATTAGTTCAACCATTGTGGAAAGCAGTATGGAGGTTCCCCACAAAACTCAAAATAGAAATACCATTTGACACAGGAATCCCACTCCTAGGAATTTATCCTAAGAATGCAGCAGCCCAGTTTCAAAAAGACAGATGCACCCCAATGTTTATTGTAGCACTATTTATAATTGCCAAGAAATGGAAGCAACCTAAGTGTCCATCAGTAGATGAATGGATAGAGGAGGTGGTACATATACCCAATGGAATATTATTCAGCCATAAGAAGAAAACAAATCCTACCATTTCCAACAACATGGATGGAGCTAGAGGGTATTATGCTCAGTGAAATAAGCCAGGCAGAGAAAGACAAGTATCAAATGAATTCAATCATATGTGGAGTATAAGAGCAAAGAAAAAAACTGAAGGAACAAAACAGCAGCAGACTCACAGAACACAAGAATGAACTAACAGTTACCAAATAGAAAGGGACTGGGGATGATGGGTCGGAAGGGAGGGACAAGGGGGAAAAAGGGGCATTATGATTAGCAGACATAATGTGGGGGGGCATGGGGAGGGCTGTACAACTCAGAGAAGACAAGTAGTGATTCTATAGCATCTCACTATGCTGATGGACGGTGACTGTAATGGGGTATATGGGGGGACTTGATGAAGTGGGGAGTTTAGTAACCATAGTGTTGCACATATAATTGTAGATTAATGATACCAAAAAAAAAATGCATTTCACATGGACTATTAATTTCATCTCAGTAAGTAGAGCTACAAGTTTTTCCAACTGTTTTCAGGAATACAAAACCATACAAAGGAACTATTATTCAGCATGTGCAACTTCTTGTATATATGTGGGGATGAGAATAGAAAAGGAACATGTTGGTTGCATACGGGAATTCCTCTCTTGTATTGTCATCTTTCAATACAAATATATTAATTTAAAATAAATAGGCATAATGAAACTTTATAAAGATTGTTTAGTAGAATTCCCTTTTAGATAATTGGTTTTATATTAGATGAATAATTTGAGCCTGAAGTGAAAAGGCAGATTAATTTTTATTAAAAATAGTATTAGAATAACTTATGCTCACTGCCAATACAATTTTTTAACAAACTAAATGATCCGATGATATAAATGAAGACAAAATCAAATCTTTTGTAATTAAAGAAAAATTAATCGTGAATATATAATTACTTTCACAAAAATGAGAAAATTATCTCACTTCCTCATTTTGTCTGAGTGTAACATCAAAATTTTTAAATATAATCATGTTCCCAGTAAGTTTCCATAATTTAATAAATTATAAGTTTAAAGAATATATTTCTGTAGGAAAATCAATAATTTCATGTGTTACAACAGCAATTCCAATATGACTGGATACTTGATATGCCTTTTAAATACATTTGTTTACCCTTTTTTCTACAAATAAAAGATTCTAAAATGAATACTTTAGAGTACTAAAACTTATATTGCTTAAACATTTTTCCACCAGAGGTAATGATTTGAAGAGATGATAATACATGCATACTAATTTTTTTTCCTCAGTGGTGAGCCTCATTACATATAATTAATTTTCACCATATGCTTTAAAAAATGACTAACTTCATCGGGTTTCTCAATAATTCTAATCCCTAAAATCAAAACACAGATTCAGAAAACTTAAATAAATATCTGTGAAGTTAACAGAATGTCTGACAAGTTACTAAGACCCTTACTCAGATTTTGCTTGTCATAGCATTTCATGCATGATAAAAATATATTCTTCCTGGAATTTATTCAGTTTATGACTTTGTGTTAATTTTTCTACAGAAAAATCTTATTTACCTTTCTTAAATAAGGAAAAGCAGGCAAGAAGGAAGGAGAGCGGGAAGGAAGGAAGGAAGGGAGGAAGGAGGGATGGAAGGAAGAAGGAAGGAAAGAAAGAAATCCCACCACTATGCCTTGCCCTTTAGGATATTCTCATTTTCTCCTTAAGTATAACTGAAGTAGACACTGTGGGGTATAAAGTCTTTGGAGACATATAACTTTTGCATATAGTGCTTGCTGCTAGTGAAAATTTGGTAATCCAATATTATTTTTGTGTTTTGCAGGACAGACATGTTTTCTTAGGAAGCAGATTTTCCTCAGGATCATAGTAGACTCATAGTATCTTTGTTTCTGGTCTGTTCCATGTACCAGTGACTATTCCGTGTTCTTCTCTAAATGCCATTTTTACATCCACCTCATTCCTTTTCATACTAGGTCTGCCTGTGTTGGGTAGACCCCAGTGAAACAACATATGTGTTTGGGAAGTGCTTAAATACTGGGGCTTGATCTTTTGGGATGTCCTCCTTAGAATACAGCTATGGTGAGGAAAAGAAGCTCAAGCTATACTTCCCATGACTGAGAGGCCAGGTGGATATAGATCTCAAAAAAAGAGAGGCCTTTTTAGATGTCCCAGATCCAGCCAGGTATATGCAGCTATATGAGTGATTTCTAACCTTGTAGAAAACAATATCCCAGATGATCCCACGCAACCTACAGAATAATGAGTAATACTATATCACTGTTTTAAACTACTAAGTTTTGTGGTAGCTTGTAACCCAGGAAGAGAAATGTCATACCTCTCCCCTTTTCTTATATCAAGACCATGAGCTTGATTGCTATCTGAAATAATAGGGTTGGAAAAGGTTTGTGGGAGACTCTATCTGAATCTCCTACTTATTGGATCCTACAAATCTTTGTGTCTCCTGATCTCTGGACTTTATTCTCTTTCATCTCTCTTTGCAACTTGCTACATTATTAATATTGTTTGTAATCATTTATTAAATGTCATCATACTAATAATTTGTTGTTTCAACAATTTCCTCCAAAGCTAGTAGCTTGGGACTACCTTCCTAGTTTTTGTAAATAACAGTTTTCTCACGCATAATTTCTGCTTCCTCTTTTCATGCTGTTAGTAAACCAAAGGAATATCCTTTATATTATTGATAGGTAGTCCCCACTCCAAAATGTTGATCTGCTCTAAAAAGGAGACCCAATATTCAATAACTTGGTAAGACGGAATTTTACTTCTAATGTAGAATGTTTCTGTTCCATGTTTAACATTCAGAAAGCTCTGTTCCCTTTATTTTTTTGGATTTTGATGGGTTATTTTGGTTTTTGTTTCTTTGTTTCAATTAATGTTCAGCGTGTAGGGCAGCATCATCATCTGATTAATCATGCACACAACTGTACTGTGGCCTAGGGGAAGAGGAAGGGACTGTGCAGAAAGCATGGGTTATTCCTAAGGGTCTGTTCCTGGAACTTGTATATATTACTTTTGTTTGCCTTCTATTGGGGATACAAGTAAGTTTAGTGAGAATCCCCCCACCCTTAATATCTGATCACATTTTATAGCTCATCAAGTTCTTCATCTCCACCTTTGATAAATCCTTGGTCTGTCTTTAGCAAAACCCCATTAGTTCAGTTTAGCAATAATTCCCTTATCTTTGATGTCTCTTAGTTATTATTCCATCCACTGAATCCTTTACCCTGTTCCTTGATCATAAATCCCCACCATAAATACATGAGGAGTTGAGAACGCTCTCCCTCCCCTGTTGCAACAGACTTGAATAATGTCTTCCTTATCATCTTTACACGTCAGAATATTTTTCTCTATTAGTTTTGCATAATTAATGGGAGATTCCAAAATACAGTATCACAGGGCAACCGTGTAACTGGTAATATGTATGGAGGGGAGAAATAATTTTGGTGGAGAGATGGTTGTCTCTACTACGTGACGAATGGGTGCAATAAAATTCATACTAGCCAATTGTCACAAGACTAGCATCATCATCAAAATGAAAAAGGACTATTTCTACCCTACTACAAGTACGTGGTTCTCTTTTTGGATAAATTAAGAACAAATCACTTTGTTTAAAGTAGTTTACTAGAATTCCATGGAGTACATTTACAAGTTTTACTTATATGAAATAATTATTATATAAAACCTATACTAAGTTGAATAGTAAGTAAAATAGTAAGTAAAAGAGATAGGAAAAATAAAGGTATATCCTTGGGGTGCTTTAATTAAGTTTCATTTAAGTTTCTTATCTACAGAAAGTTTGCATTACAAACGTATATTAACTAAGCAATTAAGTTGGTCACAGTTCTATTGATTTTCCATTTCTTTTCCATTAGTTTCTCATTAATATTGGAGAGCTAGTACACTTTAATCCATAGTTGTCATTCATTTATATAGGTAAAGGGATTAGCATTTTTAAACAGGTGAACATTTTTTAGGAATTTTAATGATAAATTTATACAAGAACTTTAATATGCAGAAAAACACATATTGCTGTTAAAGCAGTATTATGAGTCTTAATTCATATTCAGATATTTTATCTTTAGTAACTTCAAAACAAAGAGAATGATTTGAACAGATGTGATCTTAGTAGGATTCCACTCTTTAAAGAATACCATGTTGAGCTACCACAGGCCTAAAACTCAAGAAGAAAAAGAATACTGAGTGCATTTTATGAAGTCCCAGAGGATGCTCAAAGCTGATTTATCATGTGGCATGCCTGAGCACCTTAAATAAGATGGTTAAAATAAATGTTTCATGATAGTGAAAAACACTGAGAAGCAAACAATATAGTATTCCTTTCCATGAATAGAAAAGACTCTGAATTCAGTGCTGCAACAAAACAGGGAAAGTTGTGTATATGTTGTAAAATAAAACCAAAAACTTCTGTTTGTATATTATGTGACAATTATGACTTTATGTTACAATCATAAATACATATTTTATTCTTTAAATACATATTTTAACTCTCTATAATATTTTTTAAACTGAAGTTATTCTGAGTCACTGTCTTGGTACAAATCCCCCACCTGACATTCCTATAAGGGTAATGCAATCACTGAATATATAGTGCATTTTGCAATGGATGAGAGCACAGGCCCTGACATCAGAGTGCCTAATTTACAGCCTAGCTGTGTCATAGGTGGGTGACCTTTTGCAAGTTACTTAATTTCTCTCTTCCTCAGTTTCCTCATCTATAAATGGGCATATTAGCAGGGATTTTTCATTTTCATTTTTGTTCTATTTTTGTAACAAATCTGTGATGTGACCTGGGTAGCCACCGACTTTTCTAAATGTTTGCTTGTCATTAAAATGAAAAGGATAGGCTAGGAAAACTCCTTTAAAGTTAACTCCAGAGAATGGTTAAGGTTCCATTCATTAAATCTAAACCTGATCCAGGAACAGAGGAAACTCCACAAATGACCTCCCTGGTCTTCTGCTCACCTGGAGTCTGAAATTCTCTCTAGGCCTCTGCTCAGTTTTTGTGCTTTAACCCTGATTCCTCTGCTTATTCATGGTCCCTGCTGCCAAATAATCATAATTAGCACAGATCATACCATGACCTTCCCAACTCCTCTCCTATTCACTGTGGCATGCAGATGGTATAACACTGACTTTTTCTTTAGTAACTCCAAATTCAAATGCCTGAGAGAATATTTTGTTGATACTTTTGAGCCATATATGGATTGGATTGTGTAACCCTTTTTGTGATGTTCCATACAACAACTTCATTTGGCTTTGGCTCGGGTGGAATTAAAGAATGGGATGAGGTCATGTGAGTTATGGGTAAAACAAACATTTTCATTTAGAATGAGGGATTGTAGATACATAACACAAGTCAGTCCTTAAATATGAAGTATGTGTACTCTTTTAAGACTTAAAGTTTCAAGGATATTCCCATTGCAGATGGGACTGTCAATTAGCTGGTCTTTCATAGGGAGAAATAAAAACCTATCAAAATTTAAAATGCATATTTAGTTTTACCTAGTAATTCTATTTCTGGATGATTATCATAGAAATATACATACTCACATACAGAATGGGGAGTTCGTACAAGGTTATTCACTGCAACCTTCATTTTAGTAGCAAAAGGAGTTAAGTAAACTAAAAGTCTACCAATAAAATATTTAGCATATTAAATATAGTACCACACAATGTAATAGTATGCATCCATTAAAAAGGATGAGGAAGTTCTATGTATAACAACAGAGAAAAAAGATTTCATAATATGGCAAAAAAGGAAAAGACAACAGAATGCACAAAATTGTATACACATTGATGCATGTGTATCTTTGTGTGAATATATAAGAAACAGATAATAATTACCTCTGATTGCATAAGAAAAGAAGTCTGACAGTTCTTTTCTGTCCTATACACCCTGTGGAAAGTTTTTTAATTTGTAACATGTGCATTCATTTTCTACTCAAGATAAATAGATATATGATTTCAAAGCATTCAAACATATGTCTAATACAAAAAAACACTTTGCCTATTCTTAAAAAATAGCCACTTATTTTTAATAAGCAAATTTTATCATTGTTGGGAAAATATTCCATTATCCTTCACATCATGCTTTCTCACTCCTCTTTTTCCCTTTCAGAAAACCAACACAGCTTTAATCTCAATGAACATTCCTCTAGACCTAGATAAAATCCTATTTGAGTTGTAGAAATAACATATTGATAAACACAAAGAATTGAATATCTCTATAGTTTTTCATTTTCATGGTTGTAAGTCCAGGGAAAGGAAATCCTGGGGCAAAATACCTTTAAAAACCTACATCAGTCAAAGGAAGAAATAAAGTTTAAAACCTGTTTATTGCTTAAAAAACTGCAGGCCCATCTCTCTCTCCTGCTCCAGCAGCAGCAAAACCGGCCCTCCCCCTCACCTCTCAGGTACAGATAAGCCCTCCTTGCCCAGGTAATTACCCATTGATATGAAGATCAACTTCTCTCCACACCTGAGGAATGATGCAAATGCACTAAAGCCATACTTCTTTCCACCTCTGAATGCCTATTGTAATGCGGATGTACTAAAGCCAGGTGAGATATTCTAGAAATGTTACAATTTTACCCACAGGCCATCCCTCAAGAAATTTCACCTTACATTTACTCATTCCCACTCTTCCCACCAATCTAGTAACATACAATAGCAATGATGCCGGGGTTCTTGTTCACGAAGCCAAAGAATGAGCTTCACAAACACTCAAGGTAGGAGAGCAAGGTACAGGCTTTTATTTAGAAATAACGTGAGAGGAAAGAGCTCCTAGCTCCTGCAAGGAGGGGGCAAGGGATCCCAGGGTGGTGCATTGTCTAGGGGATTCATAGGCATTTGAAGATTTTTTTGGAAACTGAGGGCTTAGGGTGTGGACTGTACCAGATGCCCTTCCTCAAGGTGGGCTGGGTTACTGTCTGTTTGCTAGGGCTGTTTACAATGAAGTCATGGGTTATGCTGAGATACCCTTGCAGAACACTCAAACATTCCAGGAGAAGTTGCTCCCAGCCTTTTGACCTTTAACTGATTTCACTGAAGATGTCTATATTCCTTTACCCTAGAGAGTTAGTGTGACCTTAACTTTGCATAATGCTGAACACAGAGTTTCCATAGGGACTTTACATTTTTACATTGCTTTGACTGTAAATATCCTGCCTTGCTTTTTTCCAGAGGCCCTCACCCTACTCTGACTACACCCATGGTCCCTGTCTCAGTAACAGCAATAAAATCTTGATAATCATCAAGCCAGAGGATTCAGCCTATGCAGATTAAGTCCAAAGCTCATCCATTCGATCCATCACATTGCAGCTGCAGCCAGGGGGTGCATCCAGGACACAAGGACTTTAGAAGCAAATAACCATGACTATGGGGGACCAGTTTTCTGTTATTCAAGGAATACAAAGGACGCTAGCTTCCTGGCCTTTTCCTCAAAGTGCAAGAAGAACTAGCCACCGCTGGTCCACGTGTCAATATGTCCAAGGCCACATCCATTTTATTCCATATTGCTGCACCCATCTTTGCAACACATGTCCAATAAAGTGGGTGCCTTGATCACTCTCAATCACTGGCAACTGGCCATAGGCTGCAAAGAGATGCTCTAGGCCCCTCTTGGCGGTTTGCTGATCTGCACAAAGTGCAGGGCACTCCTTCCAGGCTCAGCTGACTACTTCAAAGGTCAATGGCAGCCCCACCAATGGGCTACAGCACACATTGTCTTTTGCCACACATGCAACAGATGCTGAGGTAGCCATTGGACCACATCAGAGGCAGACTCCTTCTAGCCAGCACACCTGGGCTAATGCAACTGCTTCATCATTCCCTGGGGATGCCAAAGGCAAATGGCCAGTCACATAATATATGGTAGGTGTCTGTGCCACAGCACTCCGTGGCTTTTGGGTCCAGTCTCTCACCCACCCTGCGATGGAATAGGTGATTATTACCTTGGTTGGAGCTGTTCTGGCGATGGGCTCCATAGCCAGCAAGGTGTGGTACACAGCAGCCAGTTGCTTTTCTATTAAGGAGACCTGGACCTCTGCTCCTTTCCATAGTTGTGACCAGGCTCTGGCCAGCAGCAGTGGTAGAAGCAGTAGCCTTAGGCTCGGGCCACAGGCCAGGGTCAACGCAGCCAGCAGCAGTGGTGGCACCTCCACGACCACAGGAGTGTAGACACATGTCCCTTGGCACAAGTGCTACTTCTCCCCATGATTTCTAGGGGCTGCCCTGCCAAAGGTCACCCCCATTATGACAGATTTCAGGTCAGAGGAATCCTGCCGACTATTTCAGGTGTAAGTCCAGGGAAAGGAAATCTTGGAGCAAAATACCTCTAAAAACCGAAATCAATCGAAGGGAGAAATCTCTCTCTACTAAGGCCTATCTCTCACTACTGTTCCAGCAGCAGCAAAACCAGCCCTCCCCCATCAACTCTCAGGTACAGATAAGCCCTCCTTGCCCAGGTAATTACCCATTGATATGTAGATCAACTTCTCTCCACCCCTGAGGAATGATGCAAATGCACTAAAGCCATGCTTCTTTCCACCTCTAAATGCCTATTGATATTCAGATGTACTAAAGCCAGGCGAGATATTCTGGAAATGTTACGATTTTACCCACAATGGTTTATAAAAATTTCCCTGTCAATATTTGTGAAATTTTTGAGTGTGAGTGCATGTTTGTATATTAAGAAGCATCATTAACATTTCCAAAGGCACTAGCAAAAACTTCAGCATTCTATCAAATAACGTCATAGGTAACATTCCAATATTAAGAGTATGTTACTCTCTCATATACTTTCTCAAACTCCTTAACAATTACAGGTCTTATATCTAACTCTTAGCTCATTCTCTCATGTAAGTAAAAAATTTTTTTTATTACTTTCAAACTTCTCCTGGGAATTTCTCAGTAATAATGTTCTTACATATTAGTCTTAAAGATATTAATAATTGTCATAAACATTCCAATACCCTTAAAATTTACATTAGTAAAAAGGAGTATCAGAAATTTGATTTGATCTTCTTAATAATATGAAATAATATATTCATTGTAGAGTTCAGTCAAGGCAAGCAATTTCTTAACACTTATCACACATTGTTAATATCACAAATTTATGAATACTAAATGATATTTACTGTTGAAGAAAATACTTCAAGTGAAACAAACCTTATTTTTAATAACTAATGTTGCTAGATAGTGTAAGGTTTGAGGTTATTAATTTAGGTTATTAATTCAACTTTTAATATGTCAGCAAATCTAGAAACTATTCTTTGAAATTTAATTTCCAATTATAAATTATGAAATTACTTATATTTCTGTGTAGATTCATTGAAAAACAAGAACCAAAGTGAGAAGTGAATAGTATTTGAATAGACATCCTGTATTAGTTAGACTCTCGTAATAACTGATGTGACTCATGATGTCAATAGCAGTGCTGGCCAAATGGAATTAGATTTGCCCTAAGGAAAGAAGAAAATCAGAAATTTTATTGCCATTGCCTTTTGAAGTTGGAACCATAATTACTGCTGCTTCTCTACAGCATTACTTTACAGAAGACTGAAGAGATACAGTTGAAATAGTTCTGTCCGTATCCTAATAAATTCATAAACATAATCAAAAAAATATCCATGCACACTAGGCTTTTCATCTTGGGCTTGTAGCTGTCTGACTTGCAATTTATACTTTTCAGTCTGTTTTCTCTTCTGTGAGATGAACACAAGAACCACAGACACAAGGAGTTATTCAATGAAGTGAAAGTGAAACAGCTTTGTATATTCCCCAGTAATTACAAAAATTATGTTACTGTCTCAAGCCAAAACGCCCTCAGCTGGAGTCAAAGTTCTGTGTGTATTGAACCTCTTTTGTCATTGTCTTTCTCTTAACAAAATATTTAAACTTATTTTTTTTAATTATGATTCCTCATTGTAGCTGAACTCACTCTTAAATTTTTCCTCCCCTCCTTCCCTACTTAGGACTTGCAGTCATTAACCCTTTCTCTGCCCTCCTCCCTGATACATCTGACCACTTTGTCCAGGTCTACAGAATGGTGTCAGTGCAGGAGGGTCCCCATGGCAGGAGGGGCAGTAAAAAGAATTCTGAGAACAGGCTGGTTTAAAAGGCATCTTCTCTTGCCACAATTGCATTTAAAGAGAGAGAGTGAGAGAGAAAAAAGAGGCGTGCGAGCCAGGGAAGAATGCCCTGAGACCATTCAGGGACCTCTTGAGCAGGCATTATAGTCTCCTGGGATGAATTCCAGAACACTGGACAGTTGACTGGAGGAACAACTGCCCTGGAGAAAACAAATCTGTACCTTTGGATTGCTGTGGCTGTAACTTGGACTTTGGAAGAAGTCAGATTGGGGTCCTAGTGGTCCATTCCAGAATCACCTCCATACCCCTGGTGTCTGGTCCCCTGGAAGCGTACAGATTTGCAGCATGTACAAATTCATTTTACTTCCATACTGGCCTTTGGCTTGACCGACAAAACCTTCAGGTCAGAGCTTGGTCCCACACCTGGCCAGGTGGTGAAGCAAGGCACCCCTGCCCTGTGACTCTGAGTGAGGTGGGGCTGTTGACCAGGGCTGGGTTTATTTTGGTAGGTGGCAAAGCCAGACTGCATACAGTGGAGTCCGAGAGGGGGACACTTATGCCTCAGGGCTTCCAGATGTTTCTTGTTGCAGGGAACCCCTATCAGCCAGAGATCCCAACAGATCCACCTTCCTCTAGGAATAAGAAAATCCAAAATGAGTATTACCATGGCTTTAATTGTGTTCCCCAAAAAACAATATGTTGAAATTGTACCCAAATTCCTAGTACCCAGAATGTGACCTTCTTTGGAAATAAGGTTATTGCAGATGTAACTTGTTAAGATGTGAATATTCTGGAGTAAGGTATTCTCCAGCTCACATACGACCAGTATACTTTTTAAAAGGTGATGTGAAGAGACAGAAATACAGGGGGCGAACAGCTGCATGAAGATGGATGCACAGTGGGGCTATGCTGGCAAAGGACAAGGAAAGCCTGGCTTGACCAGAAGCTAGGAAAAGGCAAAGAAGTATCCTCTCCTGGAGTCTTCAGAGGGAGCACGACCCTGCCAACACACCGGTTACACACATCTAGCTTGCACAACTGTGTTAGAAAAAGTGTCTGTTTTAAGCCACCTAGTCTGTAATACTTTGGATAGGTACCCCTTCTATATTCTCCTCCATCACAGTGTGTTTCCCCCATCTTAGCACTAATATTTAACAGTATTCTTTCATCTTTTTGCCAGTTTTTCACCTTATTCCATGAAATTTCCAAGATGAAGCTTTCTGCTTATTTTGTGATCTAGTTCAACTCTTGCCCCTGCCCCTTAGGCCTTACATTTTATTCATTCAATAAAAGGATTAATGGACATTTGGGTAATTTCTGCTTTAAGCAATTATTAATCATGATGCTATAAACATCTATGTATAAGGTTTTATAGACAAGTATTTCCTGTTTTCTTGGATACATTCCTAGGAGAGGAATTGGTGGTCATATGTTTAACCTTCTGAGGAATTGCCAAACTATTTTCCAAAGCAACTGTACAATTTCACCTTCCCACTAAAAATGTACAAGAGCTCCAATTTCTCTAATTCACCAAAGAAGAAATTCAGATGGCCAACAACATGAAAAGATGCTCCACATCACTAAATGTCAGGGAAATGCAAATTAAAACAACAATGAGATATCACCTCACACCAGTTAGGATGGCCAACATCAAAAAAACTAGGAACAACAAATGCTGGCGAGAATGCAAAAAAACGGAAACCCTCCTACACGGCTGGTGGGAATCTAAACTAGTTCAACTATTGTGGAAAGCAATATGGAGGTTCTTCAAAAAAGTCAAAATAGAAATAACATTGGACCCGGGAATTCCACTCCTAGGAATTTATCCAAAGAATACAAGTTCTCAGATTCAAAAAGACATAGGCACCCCTTTGTTTATTGCAGCACTATTTACAGTAGCCAAGATATGGAAGCAACCTAAGTGTCCATCAGTAGATGAATGGATAAAGAAGAGGCAGTGCATATACACAATGGAATATTATTCAGCCATAAGAAAGTAATAATACTAACATTTGCAACAACATGGATGGAGCTAGAGGGTATTATGCTCAGTGAAATAATTCAGGCAGAGAAAGACAAATATCAAATGATTTCCCTCATTTGCAGAGTATAACAATGAAGCAAAACTGAAGAAACAAAACAGCAGGAGACTCACAGAATCCAAGAATGGACTACTGGTTACCAAAGGGGAGGGGTAGAGGAGGGCAAGTGGGGAGGGAGGGAGGAGGGGATTGAAGGGTATTATGATTAGTACACATGGTGTGGGGGAGGTCACAAGGAAGACAGTGTAGCACAGACAAGGCAAATAGTGACACTGTGGTATCTTACTACACTGATGGACAGTCACGGCCATGGGATATAGGGGGAATCGATAATATGGGTGAATGTAGTAACCACATTGTTTTTCTTGTGAAACATTTATCAGTCTGTATAACAATGGTATCTTAATATAAATAAATAAATAAAACACAGGAAGAAAAAGAGTTCCAGTTTCTCTACCTCCTTGTCAACACTTATTATCCATCTTTTTGATTATATCTAACCTGAGAAGTGATGTGTCATTGTGATTTTGATTTGCCTTTCCTTAATGACTAATGATACTTGACATTTTTTTGTGCTTATTGACCATTTGTATATTTCTTTGAAGCAATGTTTATTCAAATTATTTTCCATGTTTTTGGAAATAAGATCATATGCACTTGTATTGTTGAGCTGTAAGAGTTCTTCATATATTTTGGATATATTGTGATAGTCCCTTGTCAGATAATGTACATTGCAAATATTTTTCTCATTTGGTGGTTGCCTCTTCACTTTATTGATAGTGTCTGTTGTACACTGAATGTGCCTTCCCAAAAGTTATAGGTTGAAATCGAATCTACAATATAATGGTATTTGGAGTTGGGTTCTTTAGGGGGTAATTAGATCATGAGGGTAGAGCTTTCATGAACAGGATTAGTTCCTTTAAAATAAGAGATCAGAGAAATAGCCCTCTCTCTCTCAGTCAGGTGAGGACATAAGAAGTACCTTATAAATCAGGGAGAGGACATCTGCCAAGAACTCATGATGGCATCTTGATCTCACACCTCCAGGCTCAAGAACTATGAGAAGTAAATTATTGGGTAAGCCACCCAGTTTATAGAAATTCGTTATAGAAGACCAAACTGAATAAAATAGTATCCTTTCAGTCATACTTAATTTGATGAAAACTAGTTTATTTATTTATTTTTCTTTTTATTGTTACTGGTTTTCCTGTTATATCTAAGAAACCATTAACTCATTCAAGCTCAGAAAGCTTTCCAACTATGTTTTCTTCTAAGAGTTTTATACTTTTAGCTCATATTTATATTTTTTATCCATTCTGAGTTGATTTTTATACATGGTATGGGGTGGGAGTCCAACATTCTCTTTCATATCAATATTCATTTTTTTCTAAGAATGGTAAGTTTTTTAATCCAATTTATACATAGATTTTGAGACCTAAATGTCTAATAAAAAATAATAATACTAATTTTGCACTTATGTTTTCTTCACTGGTAACTTGAAAATTAATCACAGCACAAACAAGTTACAATATAAAAATCATGAATTTACTTTTCTATTATTTTCTATAATTTAATTTAGAGAAGAAGCATCCAAAGAAAAGTTTTAAGCAAAAGAAAAAACGGATTCTGGAAATGAAACTCCACGGAGATAAATCATACAAATTGAAAACTGAGTGCAAAATTTTCTGAGATTCTTTCCAATAAAATATGTACCAGTAGTTTTAGGAGCAGGAGGAGAAGCAACCCAAAGATTAACATGTCAAACCTATAATTAAAAATTGTTTACCAAAATTTTCGAAATACTGGTATATTAAGAATGATATCAGAAAAGCCCTTAAATAATTAAAAGCACATGATAGATTATTTTTCTTTTTGGTTTTAATAATTTCAATGCCTTCCAAAAATAAGTATATTATTATTTTCATTAAGTTCACATATATAGAAATCATACAACTCAAAAAATTGTGTTTCAGTGGTATTTCTGAATTGACTACATTAGGATAGAAACAAAATCTTTCTTACAAATTTGGAATTAAAGTTGAAATGAAACAAAAATCTCAAGGCAAACTGACAAAACATTCTATACTGAAGAGATAACAGGCAGTGTTGTGAGTATAGTGTTTAGGGAAGATAAGTACAACTTGATTTCTATACCTAATGATCTTATTGTGTATCAAGCTTTAAGTTTTAAATAGAATCTATCTTTGGGCTGTTCCACACATCTTTAAGAAAAAAAAAAAAAGATTCCCACAATACCTAGAGCTCTACATTTTCCTTACTTAATTTGGAATTTAGTACCTACATCTTTTAAAAGAGAAAATTGGAATCTGAATTTATAAAATCATTTATGAAATGGAATTGGATGAATGCTAAATATCAGATAATTTAAGTCTTCAAAACTGCTGTGATTTAGAAAATAGTTTCAGTATATTATAACAATAAAATGAAATAATATCTTTTAGAACATTTCATGTGAAGGATATGCATTAAAAATGCTGCTCACTTTCTTCTTCCACTGATATATTGACTTCATATAAAAGCTGAGATGTATTAGTTCTTTGTCTTCCTTTTATTTTTTTTGTCTCCTGGTATGCAGACTTTGTGTGGAAAGTTCTTATTTTAAATATAAACTATAAATTACTTTCTTTAACACAAATAGAACTAGTGATCATTAATTTATTCTTGGATCAGTTTGTTGGGGGTGGTTGTATTTATTTATCACTGTCTAATTAGCTGTATGTATCAGAGTAACTTGTTCATATAATCCCTTATTGTGCTTTCAACCAGTGCAGCTATTTTATTCTTTTACTATTTTATTAGGTTCACTGACTATTCAAAACATCTAAAAACCCACAGGGCAGAATGATAAAGTTCTGGTATACGTCCTTTGTGCTGTCAAACTCTGACAGAACTCTTTTATTATGTGATTTACTATATCCTTCTAATTTTTTCTTTTTTATGCTTTTGAGCGTTAGGAATTTATTTGGACAATTAGAGTTTAAAGAAAGGAGAGAGTACATGCCTGAGGGTTGGGCCATGGGCAGACCCAGAGGAAGTTGCCTATCCTACTTATTTCATGCTTCACTATTGTTCTTAATATGAAAATTACAAAAGATTTTGTCTGAAAAGAAACATATTGAGGTAATCATTCATGTAATTTATTTAGGAAGTAATCTATAGAAATGAGGAAGGAGGGTGGTAATTAAGATAGGAAAGGAAAAAAATCCACTGATGGGTGTTATCAAGCCAATTGCCACTGAGGGGCTCAGTTTCAGAGGACATTGGTGATCATTTAGAAGAATAAACTGAGAGCTATGCCACATGCACTTTGGAAGACTATTGCCATTGAACATATTAATTCCTGTGTGTCACATTTCCAGAAAATGGTAGAGCTGGGGTTCAAATACAGGAATTTTGGTTCCAGAGCATGCGCTCCTGATATAAGAGAGGGACCTGGGACAAGCATAATAGTTTATTTTTCCTGCCTATGATGAAAAATGCTGAGATATAAACAGTATAGTAAGAACAGGAAGGGGACTGGATAAAAGAAGACGGTGTGAGAGGTTAGAGAGACTTCCTCCTAAAACCACACATAATATGAAAATATAACTAATACACCTGCTCTTGAAAGAGCAACACAAAAGAGGACTGCAACAAACTGCATACACCTGGAGAAAAAAGCAGCCCTCAGGGAAAAGGGTAACATACTAAAGATGTGGTCCAGTGGGATCCAAGCCCTTCCACCACCCCAGGTCACTGGAAGGAGGAAGAGGAACAGAGCAGGGAGGGAGTGGAGATGTAGGACTGCTGAGTACATAACTCTAGAGATCTTCTCTGGGAGCACAAACCTACATTTCATGGTGCATGCATGATACTCTCATAATTAGGGGGTTGGAAAGCTAAGACAGGCAGAATTCCTGGGGAGACTAAGATTCCAACTGCTTGTGGAAAGCACGGATCCATATCCAGCTGCTCTGGGACAAAAGAAAGGTGGGAAGTCTGAGAGACTTCCTAACAAAGAAGCCCTTAGCAAGAGGGCTGCTAAAGGGGCAAGGATTGCACAGAGCTTACTGCTCAGGAGAAAGGACAGGTAGACAAAATTGTCCAGGTGCACTCTTCCTAGCAGATTGCGAGCTTTCACGATCTTCAGAAGCTCCAGCTCCATGGCTGCCTACACAGTTCCAAGAAGCCCTTCTGTGACAGGAAGACTAGTGTGCCTTTCTTCTGGCCAGCCCCACTGGGCTTGCAAACTGGGAAACCATACCCTGGCGTTATGCCAGCCAGAGGGAAGATCTGTCTACAGCAACTAAAAACGCAAAGCACAGAGGCTTATACCTGTGTGCTCGGCCCCCCGGTTCAGGCAGTGGAGACAGGCATAGCAGCCAGGAACCAGGAAACAGCTCTTTCCTTCCCCAAGTCACCAATACCACTCCCCTACAATCCCTGACATTGCTTCAGGGACTGAGCAGCTCCAGAGAGTACAGCTTCTGGGCAGTAGATGGCACCATAAACAAATATGAAATGCAAAAGGAACCTGGTCCAGAGTAAAATTATGAATACAACTCCTGAGAAAGATTTAAATGATATGGACGTCATGACTCTCCCTGAAAGGGAGTTCAAAATAAAAATCATTAACATGCTCATGGAGGTATGCAAAGATATTCAAGAACTCAGGAATGAATTACAGTTGGAGATCCAATTATTGAAGAGCACAATGGACGGTGTTAAAAGCAGATTGGATGTGGTGGAGGAGACGATAAATGAAATGGAAACTAAAGAAGAGGAATACAGAGAAGCTGAGGCACAGAGAGAAAGAAGGATCTCTAAGAATGAAAGAATATTGAGAGAACTGTGTGACCAATCCAAACGGAACAATATTCGCATTACAGGGGTACCAGAAGAAGAGAGAGAAAAAGGGATAGAAAGTGTCTTTGAAGAGTGATTGCTGAAAACTTCCCCAATCTGGGGAAGGAGATAGTCTCTCAGGCCATGGAGGTGCACAGATCTCCCAACACAAGGACCCCAAGGAACACAAAACCAATACATATAGTAATTAAAATGGCAAAGATCAAGGATAAGGAGAGAGTATTAAAAGAAGCCAGAGAGAGAAATAAGATCACAAACAAAGGAAAGCCCATCAGGCTATCATCAGACTTCTCAGCAGAAACCTTACAGGCCAGAAGGGAGTGGCATGATGTATTCAATGCAATGAAGCAGAAGGGCCTTGAACCATGAATACTTAATCAGGCAAGATTATCATTTAAATTTGAAGGAGGGATTAAACAATTCCCAGATAAGCAAAAGCTGAGAGAATTTGCCTCCCACAAACAATTTCTACAGTGTATTTTGGAGGGACTGCTATAGATGGAAGAGCTCCTACGGTTGAATAGCTGTCACCAGAGGTAATAAAACCAAAGTAGGGAAAATAGAACAGCTAATTACTACGAAAAAGCAAAATTAAATTACCTATTCCTAAAGTCAATCAAGGGATAGACAGAGTACAGAATATGATACGTAATATATAAAGAATGGAGGAGGAAGAAAAAGGAGGAGGGGAAAAAATAACCTTTGGATTCTGTTTGTAATAGCATATTAAGTGAATTGTTCGACTCTTCGATAGTGGGGAAGTTAGCCTTGAAACTTTGGTAACCACGAATCTGAAGCCTGCAATGCCAATAAGTAGATACCTACCCATTATTACCCCAAATGTAAATGGACTGAATGCACCAATCAGAAGACACAGAGTGACTGAATCTGAAGCCTGCAATGCCAATAAGTAGATACCTACCCATTATTACCCCAAATGTAAATGGACTGAATGCACCAATCAAAAGACACAGAGTCACTGAATGGATAAAAATACAAGACCCATCTATATGCTGCCTACAAGAGACTCACTTTAAACCCAAAGATATACACAGACTAAAAGTGAAGGGATGGAGAAAGACATTTCATGCAACTAACAGGGAGAAAAATCAGGAGTTGCAATACTTATATCAGACATTATAGACTTCAAAATAAAGAAAGTAACAAGAGACAAAGGACATTACATAATGATAAAAAGGTCAATCCAGCAAGAAGATATAACCATTATAAATATCTATGAGCCAAACTCAGGAGCACCTGCATATGTGAAACAAATACAAACAGAATTAAAATGGGAAATAGAATGCAGTGAATTTATTCTGGGACATTCCAACACTCCACTCATTCTGAAGGGCAGGTTAACTGGATAGAAAATAAGTAAGGAGACAGAGGCACTGAACAACATATTGGAACCTATGGACCTAAGAGACATCTACAGAACTCTACACCCAAAAGCAGCAGAATACACATTATTCTCAAGTGCACATGGAACATTTTCAAGACTAGATCATATACTAGGCCACAAAAAGAGCTTCAGTAAATTCGAAAAGTTTGAAATTGTACTAACCAGTATCAGACCACAAATGTAAGAAACTAGAAATAAATTATGCAAAGAAAATGAAAAATCCCACAGACACGTAGAGGCTTCACAACATGCTCCTAAACAACCAATGGATCAATGACCAAATAAAAACAGAGATCAAGCAATATATGGAGACAAAGGACAACAATAATTGAACAACGCAAAATCTGTGGAACGCAGCAAAGGCCGTGCTAAGAGGAAAGTACATTGCAATACAGGCCTACCTCAGGAAAGAAGAACATTCCATTATGAGCAGTCTAACCTCACAATTAACAAAACTAGAAAAAGAACAAATGAGACCCAAAGTCAGTAGAAGGAGGGACATAATAAAGATTAGAGCAGAAATAAACAAAATTGAGAAGAATAAAACAATAGAAAGGATCAATGAAAGCAAGAGCTGGTTCTTCAAGAAAATAAACAAAATAGATAAACCCCTAGCCAGACTTATCAAGAATAAAAGAGAGTCTACTTACATAAACAGAATCAGAAATGAGAAAGGAAAAATCACTACAGACAGCACAGAAATACAAAGGACTATTAGAGAATACTATTAAAAAGTATACACTAACAAACTGGATAACCTAGAAGAAATGGACAACTTTCTAGAAAAATACAACCTACCATGGCGGACCCAGAAAGAAACAGAAAATCTCAACAGACCAATTACCAACAACAAAATTGAACTACTAATTAAAAACCTACCTAAGAACAAAAAACCTGGACCAGATGGCTTCACCGCTGAATTTTATCAAACACTTAATGAAGACCTAATACCCATCTCCTTTAAGTTTTCCAAAGAGGGGAAGAAGAGGGAATACTTCCAAACTCATTCTGTGAGGCCAGCATCACTCTAATAACAAAACGTAGCAAAGACACCAAAGGAAAAGACACCAATCTCAACAAAATGGGTACAGAGGGTAAGTACCTCAACATAATAAAGACCATATATGACAAACCCAAAACCAACATTATACTTAACAGCCAGAAGCTGAAAGCTTTTCCTTGAAGATGGGGAACAAGAAAAGAATGCTGACTCTCCCCACTTCTATTTAACATAGTACTGGGGGTCCTGGCCATGACAATCAGACAACACAAAGAAATAAAAGGCATCCAGATTGGCAGGGAAAAGTTAAACTGTCCCTGTTTGCAAATGACATTATATTGTACATAAAAACCCTAAAGAATCTATTCCAAACTACTAGATCTAATATCTGAATTCAGCAAAGTTGTGGGATACAAAATTAATGCACAGAAATATATGGCACTCCTATACACTAACAATGACCTAGCAGAGAGAGAAATCAGGAAAACAATTCCATTCAAAGTTGCATCAAAAAGAATAAAACACCTAGGAGTAAACCTAACCAAGGAAGTAAAAGACCTATACTCTGAAAACTACAAAGACACTCATGGGAGAAATTAAAGAAGATAACCACTAAATAGAAACACATCCCATGCTCATGAATAGGAAGAATTAATATTGTCAAAATGGTCATTCTGCCTAAAGCAATCTACAGATTCAATGCAATTCCTATCAAAATACCAACAGCATTTTTCAACAAACTAGAGAAAATCATTCTAAAATTCATATGGAACCACAAAACCCCCAATAGCCAAAGCAATCCTGAGAAGGAAGAATAAAGCTGGGGGATTATGCTCCCCAACCTCAAGCTTTACCACAAAGCCACAGTACTCAAGACAATTTGGTATTGGCACAAGAACAGACCCATAGACCAATGGAACAGACTAGAGAGCCCTGATATATACCCAACAATATATGGGCAATTAGTATATGATAAAGGAGCCATGGATATACAATGGGGAAATGACAGCCTCTTCAACAGCTGGTGTTGGCAAAACTGGACAGCTACACACAAGAGAATGAAACTGGATTATTGTTTAACCCCATACACAAAAGTAAACTCGAAATGGATCAAGGACCTTAATGTAAGTCATGAAACCATAAAACTCTTAGAAGACAACATAGGCAAAAATGTCCTGAATATAAGCATGAGCGACTTCTTCCTAAATGCATCTCCTCGAGCAAGGGAAACAAAAGCAAAAATGAACTCATGGGGTTACATCAACCTAAAAAGTTTCTGTACAGCAAAGGACACCATCAACAGAACAAAAAGGTATCCTGCAGTATGGGAGAATATATTTGTAAATGACATATCCGACAAGGGGTTAACATCCAAAATATATAAAGAACTTACACGCCTCTACACCCAAAAAGCAAATAACCCGATTAAAATATGAGCAGAGGATATGAAGGGCAGTTCTCCAAAGAAGAAATTCATATGGCCAACAGACTCATGAAAAGATGCTCCACATCACTAATCATCAGAGAAATGCACATCAATACCACAATGAGATATCACCTCACACCAGCTAGGATGGCCAGCATCGAAAAGACTAAGAACAACAAATGCTGGTGAGGATGCGGAGAAAGGGGAACCCTCCTACACTGCTGGTGGGAATGTAAGCTAGTTCAACCATTGTGAAAAGCAATATGGAGGTTCCTCAAAAAACTAAAAATAGAAATACCACTTGAGCCAGGAATCCCACTCCTTGGAATTTACTCAAAGAATACAACTTCTCCGATTCAAAAAGACATATCCACCAATATGTTTATTGCAACACTTTTTACAATAGCCAAGATATGGAAGCACCCTATGTGTCCATCAGTAGATGCATGGATAAGGAAGAAGTGGTACATACACACAATGGAATACTATTCAGCCATAAGAAGGAAACAAAACATGCCATTTGCAACAACATGGATGGATCTGGAGGATATTACGCTCAGTGAAATAAGCCAGGCAGCGAAAGACTAGTGCCAAATGATTCCCCTCATTTGTGGAGTATAAGAAGGAAGCAAAACTGAAGGAACAAAATAGTAGCAGACTCAGAGACTTCGAGAAGAAACTAGTGGTTACCAAAGGGGAGGAGTGTGGGAGGGTGGGAGGAAAGAATTGTAGGGTATTATGTTTAGTACACATGGTGTGGGGAATCACGGGGAAAACAGTGTAGCACAGAGAAGGCCAACAGTGAATCTGTGTCATCTTACTACACTGATGGACAGTGACTGAACTGGGGTATGAGTGGGGACTTGATAATATAGGTAAATGTAGTAACCACATTGTTTTTTCATGTGAAACCTTCATAAGAGTGTTTATCAATAATATCTTAATAAAAAAAAGAGGAAAGAACAGGAAGGAGTCCGTCTTAAAGCTAAGATTCCATTTTAGAAATTAGGAAGTTAAGAAGTAAGATTCCTAACATGTTCTTGAGCAAACAGACAATAACTCAATCCATTTTGGGGGCATAGTGGGTAGTCTTGATTGACAGTTCCCAGAGGGAAACTTCCCTGGAGAGGGACCAGATCAATAAATTTCTTGTGTTAAGTTAATTGTACAGAATTACCTGGAAGACTGATATTAGAAGATAAAAACTTAATGTCTCTCACCAGAGAGAAGCATTTTAAGACCACTTTACAAGCCTATACCAACTGGCCCTTTAAAAAAAATCCTTAAAAGAAGAGGGAAGCCCCCCAGCATTTTAGAGCACGTCCTCTTTGAGGATGCCCACACTTTTTCTCTCTTTAAGTGCATAACTTTATTAGGCAGAAAGACAGAAAGGAGTGGGATTAAAAGAAGAGAGGGTACCCAAAGATGACTCAGGGAGTAGGGCAAATAGAAGCAGAAAGCCAGAAATTACAGAGTTAATCAGATGAAGCCACAGGGTCCAAGAGTGACTCAATAAATGTCCAGGGTCTCCCCAGATAAGAAACATCAGAAGCAGAGGGACATCACAGACCTTGTCACCATTTCAATCAATCAAAACAAGCCTAGAGAGCTGACAGGTGTCAATCAAGGACCTCTCTGCCCTCCCCAAACTGCATAAAAGTAGCCTCAGAATGAGTACCCGGGCCTGTTTTATCTTAGGCATGCCGGCTCTGTTACTCTTTACAGAGTGCATTAAAACTTACTTCACTTTCTTTACTTGGTTTCTTGTCTCACTACATCTGAATTACCTGTGACACCAAGCAGAGTCCTTTCCTTCCTAACACCTTTAAATAAAGCTTTCTCCCTGCTCAATTTACTGCATTTTGTCTTTTTGCTATTTCATTATATCTCCAAGTCTCCATTTTACCCCTGATAAGTAAGAAGGGGCTGCTGAGAGCTCAGATTTGGGCCTGCAAGTTCCGGTCACCTGGGTGCCCCGGAGGGAACCGCAGCTGCAGGAGCCTGCCTGAAAACCTCCCTTCTCAGGAAGTTCTTGGAACATAATCTCACTCCACCCCATGCTCCACAGCTCCTCAAATCCTGGGGTGCTAGGGGCAGGCCCCCACACGGTGCAGATCCAAGTGGACATGGGACACCAAGTGACCCTGGCTTTAACAGATAGCAAGGGAATCTGCCCTATACCAAGAAAATGTTTAGCAAACTTTCCCTCTGCACCTCTCATTTTTTTGCTCGTGGCTCCCTCCAAGGCCGCTGCCATTCATTTCTACTCTAGCTCTAATGAATTCCTTCCTTACCTACACTCTTCTGATCTGCTCAAGAATTCTTTCTTGTTCAGAGTCAAGAAGGCTCCCCAGTTTAGGCTGAGGTTTCACCTGATGTGCAAGGGGAGACCTCCCAAACGCAGCTGCCTGGCAACATGCCTAACCATTTTTCTTATCTGTCCATATTGATATGCAATCTGATTCAGATCCACTGGAAAATGTTTACAGTACTTTGCATAACAAGGAGAACAAGGAACACTGATAATACTGAGTGTATATAGAAACTTCTGCCTGGTTAATCTCTCATCATACAGTTGTGCATTAAATTGAATTATATAACAAATAGAAAGCAACAGTAATCTTAATAGCACCTATTTCTGGATTAAATAATTTACATTTACTAACACAGAATTCTGAGTTTTGCAACCTTCATTTAAAGAAAATCATACCTTAAAATCATTGTAAAAAAATATAGGAAAGTATTTGGCAAATCATTATTTGTCCCTAATAAAATTAAAATATTCTGCTTATATAAGCTATAAAAGTTAAATCATAATAGGCTGGAATGTTTGGATCAAAATGGTACATGTAGAACTGGATTTATTGCAATCAATTTCAAATTCTTACTAAAATCCTTATAAAAATTTAACAGAAAAAGATGAAGTTTCCTAGTACAACTGACATTCTACGATTGAGAAAGACCACATTCTAAGACAGAAATTTTCACAAGCTACAAAATTCAAAACTCAAAAATAAAGCAGTGTCTGAATGACTACCATTGTTAATATGCATTAAATATATGGAATGGTATGGCACAGTAATAAGACTAAAAAATATTTTGGTTAATAGTAGGAACTGACATAAAATATACACCAAACAGAATCAAGAAATCATATTTCGCCAGTATGACTTCTACATTTTTATTTGGAAAGTGCTGTCTTTTCCCGATTAATGTAATTATTCTCATAGTTGGTTTTAGAATTACTATTTTGTTTTCCATTTGCCTTATTTTTTTTCCTAGGTTCCTCTTTCTTCTTTCTTCTAAGTTAATTTAAAAATAGTATTGTATTTTAATTACTCTATTGAGTTTTAGGCTATACCTATTTCTTTATTTTCAGTGCTTGATCTATGTGATGCCGGGGTTCTTGTTCACAAAGCTGAAGAATGAGCTTTACAAAGACGCAAGGTAGGAGAGCAAGGTACAGGTTTTTATTTAGAGATAAAGTGAAAGGACAGAGCTATGGGCTCATGCCAGGAGGGGACAAGAGAGTCCGGGGTGGTGGGTTGTCCAGGGGTTGTATAGGCATATGAGGATTTTTCGAGAACATGAAAAAAAGGCTTAGGGGTTTGGACTTATACCACCTGCCCTGCCCTCAAGGTGCGCTGGATTTTTCTCTGCTTGCTAGGGCTGTTTACAGTGAAGTCATGGGTTATGCTGAGATACCCTTCTTTGTTTATGAAACACTCCAACATTCCAGGCCAAGTTGCTCTTGGTCTTTTGACCTTTAACTGATCTCACTGAAGATGTCCATATTCTTAGTCTGGTATCTTTACCCTAGAGAATTAGTGTGACCTTAACTTTGCATACTGCTTAACAAAGAGTTTCAGTAGGGACTTCTTTGCCCATTGTTATATTGCTCTGACTGTAAATATCCTACCCTGCTTTTTCTGGAGGCCCTCACCCTACTCTGACTACATCCACGGTCCCTGGGTCTCATAAGTATTATATGTATCATCAACCTATCAAGTATTAGAGTTAATATTTTACTACCGCATTTAAAAGAGCCTTTACTAGTACAATTCAATTCATTGCCCTGCCCTTAGTGTAGTTATTGTCACATATATTATATTCACATATATTAGAAAACACAATATGGTGTTATAATTTTTAATTTCCCATATCCTTGGCTGTTTGTTTCTTCTAGAGGACCTGAGTTTTCACATGGTGTTATTTTCCTTGAGCATGAAGAACTTCCTTTGGCTTATTTTACAGTGTGCAGATCAGCTGGTGATGAATTATTACAGTTAAGAGTTATATGAACATGTTATTTTGCCTTTATCTTTGAAATATGATTTTTCCAGATATAGAATATAAGGTTCATTACTGATTTTTTTCTTTCAATTCAGCACTTTGAATATTTCATTCCTTTGACTTATAGTTACCATTATTCTGATTGGAAGTCAGTCTCATTAGTACAGTTGTTTTCCTGGAGGCAATATGATTTTTTTTTCTCTGCTTTCTGGCAGTATACAAGATTTTTTAAAACCTTTTTGTTTGTTTGGCTTTATTCTCAACAGTTTGACTATGATAAGCTTAGGGGTGTTTTCATTGTTTTATTCTCTCTTGAAGTGGGCTGAGTTTCTTGGATCTGTAAGCTTATTTGTTTTCAAGGAGACTTTGGGAAATATTCATCCAGTGATTTCTGAAATATTCTTTCATGCCATTCTCTCACTCCTATTCTTCTTGAACTCTTATTATATATCATTTTATATCTATATCTATTTATACATACATTATAATAGATATGGGCTTTTATCTATTTTCTATCATCTATCCATCTATATTAGATCACTTGATATTGTCCCATGTCACTGTAATTATCTTCATAATTTTTAATTATTTTTTCTGTGGAAAATCTGTATTTTCAAATTCACCCAACCTTGTCATCTGTCACCTCCAATTTGCTTATTAGCCCACACAATAAGTTTATTATTCTAAATATTGTACATTTCAGTTTTGGAATTCTATCAATCAATCATCTATCTATCATTTATTTATATTTCTAGTTTTTCTTCTCATAATATTCTATATCAGTTCATTAAGTATGTTTATATATTTACCTTTAAGTTGTTGAATATTCATTTAATAATTAACATCCTTGTTTTATGATTCTATCACCTAAGTCATTTCTAGTTTGTTTTATTAAGTTGTGTGGTCCTTTCCTATTTTTTATAAGCTTATTATTTCTTTTTATAATTTTAGCCACAGTATTGTGAATAGTAATATATTTGGTAATCTTTCTCTGAAATATGCAGATTTTTTCTTGGGAAGAAGTCATCTTGGCTGGACTTAAACTGCAAATCAATTTCCGCAGTGAAATTGAAATCTTCACTCAATTTACTAGTCCTTGGATTCTCCCCTATAAATGTACAGTTTATGAGTCCAGCCAAGAATTTGAGTGGAGTTTACATAAACATTTGGGCTTCTCCTTCTGCAGCTTCTTCCTTTATGTAATTTTCATCTTCACCTTTCAGCTTCTTTGGCAATCCCAAGCTACAATATCTTGCTACTGTTGCAAGAAAACCAGGGCATTTTGCCTGAGTTCTCAGCTCCCTTTTCTGACGCATGTGCTTTACTGAGCATTCTCAAGTAAGAATTCTTATATATACAAATCTCAGTTCTCTTTTTTCATGGTATATTTCCCATCTAATTTATGCCTTTTTTTAAAAATCTTTTCTCACAAATGCCGACAAATAGCTGTTTTCTAAAACATCTCCTTTAATTAATAAGTGTTTTAAAGAACTTGGTCTGATACAATCTACTTTTTATTGTCAGAAACAGAACTGATGAGATATTTTGATATAGCCAAATAATATTCTTTTCCCACACATATTTTCAAATGAAGCTAAATTGTATATTATTAAGCAAATTCACAAGAAAGTAAATGGGACTTAATGAATTTTTTTGCAAGACAGGGTACCCTCAAGTGTAGCCTCTTGGAAGCAATTTATTTTGGAAGAGCAGTTATTTATTTTCTTTTGTTTAATTAGATCAGAGTATCAAATACCCAATAATATAGTGTTGCTGAATAATTATTTGTCCATGTAAGTTGAACTGTAAGCTCTGGACATCAGCTTAACTACTAATGAAAAATCTGAGGAAAGAATTTACCCCGTATAAATGAGAGGATCATTCGTTTTGCTGCGTGATCTTACCTAGGCTCAGTGACTAAAATGTTGTACTAGTTTAAGGACTCTTATATTTTGTTTCCTTGTAATTTATACCAACTTAACATGATGTCTTCTTTACCTTAGTAAATTCAAATCTAAGAATCTGAAAACCAGCATTTCTAAGACTTAACTCATCATCTTTCTCCAAAACTTTCCTACTCTTAAATCTATGAATTTCTTTCCATTTATGGCAACACAATCATGAATATGCTATCATCTTTTATTGGTGGCTTCAAATAGCTTTCTTACTTGTCCCTCTGCTTCCAGACTTGCTTCTTTCTGATCTTTGATCTGCAAAATGTTCAAAATTATATTTTTAAGCCAAAAGTTTACTACCTTCCTTTAAAAAACAAACTGTGCAGAGATATGTTTTACTTCATGAAAAGGAAAAAAACAATGTTTCCCAAAGGTATTCTGAATTATTACTATAATTTCTTATTGTTTACCTTTATACTTTTCATTTGTTATGACAATACATGAATCTTATATGAACACTGCTAAAAATTGGACAAATCAACCTCACTGACAAAGAGTTCAAAAAAAAAAAAGAACAAAAATATATGTTTGAGACCAAGTATTTTGTTGGTATCATATAATTGGCTTTTAGATAGAATTGAGTAGTTGAGCCCTATATGAGTGAGTGTTTATTTTAAATACAATATCACATAGACCATCTTATTATTTGCCATATGTTATGTGATTACATAAATGTTGGTATATGCTGTGAATATGCTACAAATTAACAACACTTCTTGTTTCTAGAGAGAAAATGAGAAATTAATTTGGCAAATGTCAAGTTCAGTTCCTGTCAAGATGCTTTTTGAGCCATGATCCATCATGAAAAATTAAATGGATATGTTCTACTAAATAGATCAATTTGGGGGCAGCAGCTGTGGCTCATGTTCTTTCATTTGACAGATTCATTCCACCTGACTTCAGAGAAATTGATAAAATGATGTTTTCATGGTATATTTTGTTGCCTTTGCCCAATTCAGTTAGAGTTAGTAGAGGAAGAGAATATTTTGTTGTATTCTGTATCACTGGTTGAAAATAGCTACTACAATATTGGTATTTATATACCAATAATTAGAAAATAAATGTAAATAAAAACTGCATACTTCTAAAGCTTATTTTAATGTAAAATGGAATATCTATAAGTATCATAACTGTTCTGAATGATACATAACTTTATAAGATTTTAAATGTTCACAGTGAAGATGGATATCAGCAGTGTGCATCATTTCCCATGTATTCCAAACTATACGTATTAAAAGTGATACAGGGGGAAATAACAGTTTTTCATACTTCACAGCCAAGAGGCATTTTAAGTGTCTTGCTTCTGATTCCCTGTTGAACAAAAATGTAACCCACATTTTTTATGATTTAACAGTTTCTCTCCACAGCTGTGTGATTGTCACAGTTCTTTGCTACAAAATTACTTCTCATGGAAACAGTGTTTTTAATACATTTTCACCAAGAGAATATTTTTGAATAGTAAGTTTAATTTATATCATGAAAAAATATAGATATGGACTTAAAAGCTTTGAATTATTCTGAATTCCTTTCTGACTCAAATAATTACATGATTTTTGTAAGCTAAACATACCATCATGGCTTTCAACAATGTAGTTTTCTCCCCTGCAAGATACTGTGGAACAGCCTAAGTAACAAAATATTAAATGACTTTAGTATCTGCATATGTGCCAGACATTGTATTAATTTTACATAGATTTTTACCTTATATTCATAATAGACTCACTTATCCCTAATATGCACATCAAAAATACAGATAATACAATGTTAAATAGTTTGATCCAGTTATGGATTCAGCACATAGTGTTGGGACTCAGTGCAAATCCATCTATTCAATAAATTTTGTTCCTAATCTCTATAAGGAAATTGATCTAATGGCAATTACCTCATCCTTTCCACTTGTGACTAGAGCAAGGGATATGCAATGGTCTTCTAATACCCAGAACAACATGAGCTGCTCCTTGTTTTTAAATAAGGCAATTATTGATCTTTTTATATCTATGAATGAATCATTTAATTGGCATATGAAATTCAGACAGATCTAAAACCACATGTGTAATTATCTCTAATTATTTATTTGAAGGTTATAATGTAGAAGTTTTATCCAAAGATGATTTTCATATGAGTTAAAGAATTATTATTATTATTACAGTGAATCAGCATAAATTCAAAGAATATTTGCACTACATCCTTCTTTCCAGATCATTTCAGAAACTTCAGAGACCAAGTAATTCTTGCAGTAGATTAGCTTACATTTTAAAGCTCCAGTGATCCCAATAATCTCCTTGGGGAATTCATCTCACTCTTTACTGCTCCAAAGAAAATACAGCATTTCCTTTAAAGAATAATATTTTTATAATAAAACTTAAAAAGTAGAGAAAAAACATATCCATTTACCAGTGTATTTTTTAAGACAGTACTTGAATAATTTCAAGAATAAACTGTCCCTGCTATAAATATTTGTACTGTTTTGATCGTGTGTTTAAACACATAAACCAATGATTCAACACCTAAATGCAAATATGACAGTGGTGGGGGACATTATTGTGTAACACTTTCTGTAAAATACTCGAGAGGCAATCTGATGAATTCATTAAAATTAATGGCTCCAGAGGCATAAAGATGGACAATGATTTCTTTCCTAGAAAAAAAGCTACAGAGAGGAGGCATATTTAGTGTTATGCCAAATAAAACATCTGAGTTTATTTTTCTTCCTTCTCCTACACAAAACTAGAGAATCTATCTCTTTGAATTCTTCAAATTTTTAACACAGCTGATAATAAATCATTACCTTCAGAGCTCTGCCTAGGTTCCAAATATGGATGGTGGACAATATATGGATATTCAGAAATAGGAATGCAAAGGGTAAGGTCCAAAATCAGAACATTCCTTACATATTGAACCACTAGTCAGTGAAGTAAAAAAATTTAAAAGGCTGAGCACTTGAAAGTATGGGGATAAAAAGATTTATTGTAGTAGGAATAATGTCTCAAATATTGTTTGCTTTCTATTAAAAATTTCTGAAATATTAAAATTATATAAAATTATATAAAAAATGGTGGATTACCTGATGGTCCAGTTTCTACATGAATTAGCTTAAATTACTAATACTGAGATACCAAAAGTAATTAAGGAAAATGTGAAACTTAACTCTTGCTACATTGAATTTCTTGGGAAGCAGAAACTTAGATGGAGATAAACATATGTAAGTGTACTGGAGAGTACTCTCAGGGTCAACATCTTTGAGGGTTTAAAAAAAGTAGAATTGGGCATAATAAGGTTGAATTTATTATGATGCAGGAATAGTCTTATGAAAAGTTCTGGACCTGAAGTGATTTTTCAGAGTTGTTCTACCTTAAGGGAAAGAATCAGAGCCCTGATACCATATATAGACCTGCCATTGTCAGAACATGGCACCCCAGAGAAGAGACAGGTTCTTGGCTAGGTGGATCTTTTCAATCAAAAACAGTTCTTAGAGCAAGTCTCAGTTTATGACAAAAACACACGCTACAGATAGAGTAATGAGTATCTCAGTACAAAAGGGGATCTGAGTTGGTCCTACAGTATCTGCTATGATCCTCCCCTTACATTGTACACATCCATTTTTCTGAGTTGTGGCAATTATTTATGCAACATACTGGGTGAACTATTTCTGGGGGAAATTCAAAGATTAAAATATATAGAAGAGGGATTGGATTAAAGATGGCAGCATGAGAGGTGAGAGAGAGGCTTGATCAAAAAAAATGCATATAATATGAAAATATAATTAATAGAACTAATCCTAAAAGAGCAACAGGAAAGGGAACTGTGCCAGACTGCATACACCAGGAGAAAAGAGCTGACCTCACAGAACATGATAACGTACCAAAACTGTGTCCCAGCGGGACCCAAGCCCTTCCCCCAAACCACCTTACCAGCAGGAGGAAGAGAAATGGAGTGGGAAGGGAGTGGAGGCCTGGGACTGCTGAATACCTAACTCCAGAGATCTGCTCTGGTAGCACAAACCTACATTTCATGGTGCTTGCATGATACTCTTGTGATTAGGGGGTTGGAAAGCTAAGACAGTCAGAATTCCTGGAGAGACTGAGATTCCAGCTCCTTGTGGAAAGCAGGGATCTATATACAGCTGCTCTGGGACAAAAAAAAGGTGGACAGTCTGAGAGACTTCCTAATAGCAGGAGGCTGCTAAAGGGGCAAGGATGACACAGAGATTACTGCACAGGAGAAAGGACAAGTAGACAAAATTGTCTGGGTGCATTCTGCCCAGCAGGTTGAGAGCTTTCATGCTCTTCAGGTGCTCCAGCTCCCTAGCTGGCTACACAGCTCCAAGGACAACCTCTGTGATATGTAGCCTACTGCAGCTATCTCCTGGCCAGTACCACCTGGCTCACAAATCGGCAAACACTACCCTAGTATTAGGACAGCCAGAGGGAAGATCTGTCTACAGCAACTACAAACACAAAGCACAGAGGCTTATACCTGTGTGCTTGGCACACTGGTTCAGACAGTGGAGACAGGCATAGAAGCCAGGAAGCAGGACTCAGCCCTTTCCTCTCCCCAGGCACTATTACCACTCCCCTGCAACATCCCACATTGCTTTAGGGGCTGAGCAGCTCCAGGGAGTAGAGCTTCTGGGCACTAGAGGGTGCCATATACACATATGAAACAACAAAGGAACCTGGTCCAGAGTAAAATTAAGAATACAACTCCTGAGAAAGACTTAAATGACATCAACTTCATGAATCTTCCTGAAAGGGATATCAAAATAAAAATCATTAAGATGCTCATGGAGGTACGGAAAGATATTCAAGAACTCAGGAATGAATTCTGGTAAGAGTTCAAATTGTTGAAGAGCACAATGGACGGTATTAAAGGCATAATGGATACAGTGGAGGAGATGATAAATGAAATAGAAACTAGAGAAGAGGAATACAAAGGAGCTGAGGCACAGAGAGGACAAAGGATCCCTAAGAGTAAAAGAATATTGAGAGAAATGTGTGACCAATCCAAATGGAACAATATTCGCATTATAGGGGTACCAGAAGAAGGAGAGAGAGGAAAATGGATAGAAAGTATATTTGAGGAGGTAATGGCTGAAAACTTCCTCAATATGGGGTAGGAGATAGTCTCTCAGGACACGGAGGTGCAAAGATATCCCAACACAAGGGACCCAGGGAAGACAACATCAAGACATATAATAATTAAAATGGCAAAGATCAAGGATAAGGACAGACAATTAAAAGCAGCCAGAGAGAGAAATAAGATTACAAACAAAGGAAAGCCCAAAAGGCTATCATCAGACTTCTCAACAGAAACCTTACAGGCCAGAAGGGAGGGGCATGATGTATTTAATGCAATGAAGCAGAAGGGCCTTGAACCATGAATACTTAATCAGGCAAGATTATCATTTAAATTTGAAGGAGGGATTAAACAATTCCCAGATAAGCAAAAGGTGAGAGAATTTACCTCCCACAAACCATCTGTCCAGTGTATTTTGGAGGGAATGCTCTAGATGGAAATGTTCCTAAGGTTTAATAGCTGTCACCACAGGTAAAAAACCACAGTAAAGAAAGTAGAACAGCTAATTACTAAGCAAATGCAAAATTAGATTACCTTCCCCAAAGTCAATCAAGGGACAGATAAAGAGTACAGTATATGATACCTAATATATAAAGAATGGATGTGGAAGAAAAATGAGGGAGAAAAAGATGGAACCTTCAGATTGTGTTTGTAATAGTGTATTAAGTGAGTTAAGCTAAACTCTTAGATAGTAAGGAAGTTAACCTTAAACTTTGGTAACCACGAATCTAAAGACAGCAATGACAATAAATACATACCTATCAATAATCACACTAAATGTAAATGGACTGAATGCACCAATCAAAAGACACAGAGTCACTGAATGGATAAAAATACAAGACCCATCTATATGCTGCCTACAAGAGACTCACTTTAAACCCAAAACACAGACTAAAAGTGAAGGGATGGAGAAAGACATTTCATGCAACTAACAGGGAGAAAAAATCAGGAGTTGCAATACTTATATCAGACATTATAGACTTCAAAATAAAGAAAGTAACAAGAGACAAAGGACATTACATAATGATAAAAAGGTCAATCCAACAAGAAGATATAACCATTATAAATATCTATGAGCCAAACAGAGGACCACCTACATATGTGAAACAAATACTAACAGAATTAAAAGGGGAAATAGAATGCAGTGTATTTATTCTGGGTCATTCCAACACTCCACTCATTCTGAAGGACAGATCAAACTGACAGAAAATAAGTAAGGAGACAGAGGCACTGAACAACACATTGAAACCTATGGACCTAAGAGATATCTACAGAACTCTACACCCAAAAGCAGCAGAATACACATTCTTCTCAAGTGCACATGTAACATTTTCAAGACTAGATCATATACTAGGCCACAAAAAGAGCCTCAGTAAATGCAAAAAGTTTGAAATTGTACTAACCAGTATCAGACCACAAATGTAAGAAACTAGAAATAAATTATGCAAAGAAAATGAAAAATCCCACAAACGTATAGAGGCTTCAGAACATGCTCCTAAATAACCAATGGATCAATGACCAAATAAAAACAGATATCAAGCAATATATGGAGACAAATGACAACAATAATTGAACAACACAAAATCTGTGGGAATTAGTAAAGGCCGTGTTAAGAGGAGAGTATATTGTAATACTGGCCTAAGTCAGGAAAGAAGAACAATCCCATATGAGCAGTCTAAACTCACAATTAGCAAAACTAGAAAAAGAAGAAAAAATGAAGCCCAAAGTCAGTAGAAGGAGAGACATAATAAACATTAGAGCAGAAATAATTAAAATGAAGAATAAAACAATAGAAAGAATAAATGAAAGCAGGAGCCAGTTCTTCAAGAAAATAAACAAATAGATAAACCCCTAGCAGGACTTATCAAGAAAAAAAGAGAGACTACTCACATAAACAGAATCAGAAATGAGAAAATAAAAATCACTACAGACACCACAGATATACAAAGAATTATTAGGGAATACTATGAAAAATTATATGCTATCAAACTAGATAACCTAGAAGAAATGGACAACTTTCTAGAAAAATACAGCATTCCAAGGCTGACCCAGAAAAAGCAGAAAATCTAAATAGACCAATTAACAGCAACAAAATTTAACTGCTAATCAAAAACCTACCTAAGATCAAAACCCCTGTACCAGGTGGCTATACCACTGAATTTTATGAAACACTTAGTGAAGACCTAATACCCATCCTCCTTAATGATTTCCAAAGAGTAGAAGAAGAGGGAGCACTTCCAAACTCATTTTATGAGGTCTGTGTCACTCTTATAACAAAACAAGGCAAAGTCTCCAGAAAAAAAGAAAAAAACCGAACAATATCCCAGATGAACATCGATGCAAAATTACTCAACACAATATTAGCAAACTGAATTCAAAATACATCAAAAAGATCATCCATCATGATCAAGTAGGATTTACTGCAGTGATGCAAAGATGGTACAACATTCAAAAATCCATCGACATCATCCACTACAGCAACAAAAAGAAGGACAAAAACCACATGATCATCTCCACAGATGCTGAAAAGCCTTTGAGAAAATTCAGCACCCATTCATGGTAAAAACTCTCAACAAAGTGCGTACAGAGGGCAAGTACCACAACATAATAAAGGCCATATATGACAAACCCACAGCAAACATTAAACTTAACAGTGAGAAGCTGAAAGCTTTTCCTTTAAGATCAGGAACAAGACAAGGATGCCCACTCTCCACTTCTATTCAACATAGTACTGGAGGCCTAGCCATGGCAATCAGACAATACAAATAAATAAAAGGCATCCAGATTGGCAAGGAAGAAGTTAAACTGTCCCTGTTTGGAGATGACATGATATTGTACATAAAAAACCCTAAAGAATCCATTCCAAAACTACTAGATCTAATATCTGAATTCAGCAAAGTTGCAGGATACAAAATTTATAAGCAGAAATCTGTTGCATTGCTATACACTTAATGATCAACTAGCAGAGAGAGAAATCAGGAAAACAATTCCATTCACAGTTGCATCATAAAGAATAAAATACCTAGGAATAAACCTAAGGAAGGAAGTGAAAGACTTATACTCTGAAAAGTACAAAACATTCATGAGAGAAATTAAAGAAGATACCAATAAATGGAAACACATCCCGTGGTCATGGATAGGAAAAATTAATATTGTCAAAATGGCCATCCGGTCTAAAGCAATCTACACATTCAGTGCAAGTCCTATCAAAATATCAACAGCATTCTTCAACGAACTGGGACAAATAGTTCTAAAATTCACATGGAACCACAAAAGACCCCAAATAGCCAATGCAATCCTGAGAAGGAAGAATAAAGCTGGGGGGATTATGCTCCCCAACTTCAAGATCTACTACAAAGCCACAGTAATCAAGACAATTTGGTACTGGCACAAGAACAGACCCAAACACCAAAGGAACAGTCTAGAGAACCCTGATCTAAACCCAAGCATATACGGTCAATTAATATATGATTAAGGAGCCATGGACCTAAAATGGGGAAATGACAGCCTCTTCAACAGCTGGTGTTGGCAAAAACTGGACAGCTACATGCAAGAGAATGAAACCAGATTACTGTTTAATCCCACACACAAAAGTATACTCGAAATGGGTCAAGGTACTGAATGTAAGTCATGAAACCATAAAACTCTTAGAAAACAAGATAGGCAAAAATATAAGCATGAGCAACATCTTCCTCAACGCATCTCCTCGGGCAAGGGAAACAGAAGCAAATATGAACTCATGGGACTACATCAAACTAAAAAGTTTCAGTATGGAAAGGGACACCATCAAGAGAACAAAAAGGCATCCTACAGTATGGGAAAAAATATTTGTAAATGACATATCTAATAAAGGGTTAACATCCTAAATATATAGAGAACTTACATGCCTCAACACCCAAAAAGAAAATAACCCAATTAATATATGGGCAGAGGATATGAAGAGACAATGATCCATAGAACTAATTCAGATGGTCAATAGACACATGAATAGATGCTCCACATCACTAATCATCAGGGAAATGCAATCTAAAATCACGATGAGATATCAACTCACACCAGTAAGAATGGCCAGCATCGAAAATACTAAAAACAACAAATGCTGGTGAGGATGTGGAGAAAGGGGAACCCTCCTACACTGCTGGTGGGAATGCAAGCTAGTTCAACCACTGTGGAAAGCAATATGGAGGTTCCTCAAAAAACTGAAAATAAAAATACAGTTTGACCCAGGAATCCCACTCCTTGGAATTTACCCAAAGAATACAACTTCTCAGATTCAAAAAGACATAAGCACCCCTATATTTATTGCAGCACTTTTTACAATAGCCAAATAATGGAAGGAACCTAAGGGTAAATGTAGTAACCACATTGTTTTTTCATGTGAAAACTTCATAAGAGTGTATATCAATAATACCTTAATTAAAAAAAAAAACTTTCTTAGTCAAACAAATACGTTAAAGCAAAAAAAAACAAACAAAAAATATATAGAAGAAACTACCTTCATCAATGTAGCTGCTCTCAAAACATTAGTTGATACCAATAACTCTCTGCTTCATGGATTGGAGATTCCCCTACTCTTAGCTCTAGTACCTCTATGAGTCTGTAATAATTACATGGGCTTGTAATAACAAATTACTACAAATTTTCTGGTTTATAACTGTAGGAATTTATTCTCTCATAGTTATAAGAGCAGCAAGTCATAAATTAAGTTGTTGGCAGGGCCAGGCTCCCTCCAGGTGTTCTAGGGGAAAATACTCCCTTGATTTTTTAGATTCTGGTGGTTCCTGGCATTCTAGAGCAAACAGTAAGTCCTCAGAAAATGGTGCTAGCAGAGCCCTGGAGGTAGAGACATAAACTCATATGCTGAATATGTATTACTTATAGGCAAGGTAATCACACTCCCTTATATGTGAAAAGATTCAATATAAGCAAGTTGTCACCAAGTGACTCCATGAACTTTTGGAGATGGTGTCAACCTGAGGGCTCATCACAAACAGTAGCACACTATGCCATTTCCGTAACTAGATTAACCTTGACATGAGAGTCCATACTCTTGGGTCCATAAATATTCTCCATCCTTGCCACCATAATTATTTAATAGCACACTATGCCATTCATGTAGGTGACTGATGACAAAAACTGCATGACCCAAACTAGTCAAGACATTATGTCTACCTGCATATCTTCTATGTCAGATGTATGGTTGATGTTAATGTGATCTACATTATGTACTTTTTCATATGTCCCTTTGTATGCTTCCTTACAGACTTCCTACTCCCCAAACTTTAATTGATCAGTGGCCAACCTATTCACCAATGAACATGAATCAGGGTATAGTCACATCTCAGGTAATTTCTCTTTCCACACAAAATGCATGACCATATTTTCTGTTTGGAACAATGCCCCCTAGAATGATCTTTTTCCTCTCTGGCCTTTCAGATACACAAATGAATTAAGCTATTGTGCAATAGCAGTCCATTTAAAAAATTCTGTATAAATATAATAAGCTAACTCATGTATGATCAAAACCATTTTCTCTTCCTCTGTCAACTGATCATAAAGAATTACATAATGTGTCCTAAGTGTGAGCTGAGGAAGAATCAATCACTGGCAAATCTAGGTGGATGACATGGTGTACTAGACAACTTGCTATCTGGAGATATGGGCATGTCAAAAATGTGAGTTTATGTCCACTCTACTTGGGCCACATCTTAGAGTTGTATTTGTAAAAAGAAACCTTGAAGGTTGAGGTAGTGTTTCTCTCAGAACAAGGACTAGGTTTGCTTGAAAAAAGGTGCATTGCCCAAAGTTAGTGTTTCTCATCTGTGATCCTGCATAATACACATAATACTCACCTGCTTCTTTCTGCATCACTCCTCCAGGACTTGGGGGATAAGAGGAATCACTGCTAACAAGAACCTCATGCTGCCTGCTGTGAATGAAAATGTCTTTTGTCTGTGTCAGGAGTTTCATGTCTTCTGTCTTTACCAGTACAACAGTAAGTAACAGGTTAACTTATAAGGTTGCAAGTAGTGTAAAATCCTAACACTGTCAGTTGCTTCATGCAGCTCATTTTGCCCACTTTTCCCTGCTTATGATAAATCCTGTATATACTACTTTATCATATATTAAATTGCTGTCAGGCCCAACCAACCTTACAATCTGTTTGGTCTGCATCACTAACCTTCTAAGTACTCTGGCAATATGATGGCGTCACTTCCCATAGTTAGGTGTTCTGTCTCGATCTGGAGTCAGTTACATACCAGGTGGTATTCATCAAATAGTGTTTATATATTTGGCATAAATAATCTGGACTCATCCCATAAGCTAAATGAGTGATGGATGTATGGAGTGTGTGTGTGTGTGTGTGTGTGTGTGTGTGTGTGTGTGTGTGTAAGCACACTGTCAAATCTTCATTTAGAAGTTTTATAAATTTGCTTATGAAAGGCATACACTGAAGAATTTAAAACCACAAAATCTTAAATGTGTGTTGATATACATTTCAGAAATCTCCTGAGGCTTCCCTGAGTCATTAGGATATTTAGAAACTAGCAAGTTATGGAATCAGTGAATCTTAACAGTAGACATTTCAATAGATACACTGAAGGGGTTCTCTTATGTGTATATCTAACATCAAGGATACTGAAAAGCATAAATCTGTGTGAATTCATTTTATAATAAAAAATTGTCTTTCAATACAAACTCTACCATTTCTTCAATATAATGAAGTTTGGTAACTATCTCTACAGTGGAGTTAATTTCTGTAAGATACACTCCTTTCCTGTTTTTCATAATTCTAGAATTACCTTTACTTCAAATATTGTGCATTCTATAAAAAGTGTACACCTTTTGTTCCAAAACCAATTTTCTATCCACAATTTAAATTAAGATGGTAAATAGTAAAATTCAGATTAGTGCTAGTAAAAGAAGGAAAATTCAGTTCAAGGAGAAGCAAACTACAGGAAGAAGAAGATTCTAGGGGAAGACATTAGGCAGTAAATTAGCAGAGTATATGCAATACGCTTCCATTTACATAAAATTCCAGAAAATGCAAACTAATATTTAGCAACAAAAGGCAAATCAATGGTTTTATTGGAAATGAGGAAGGTCACAGAGAGAAATAAAAGGAGAGAGTAAATTTTGGGAGAATGATAATATATTTCTTGTCTTGATTGTATGATGATTTCAGAGATGCATCTACATCTATATATGTGTATTATTATTCAATATGGGCAGTATTTTTTTTTGATAACTGACCTTAGTACTGATGTTTAAAAATAAATTTAAAAAACACTAAAAATCCCTGTTTTTCTACCTGGACACATTTTTTTTTCTATTTCTCAGGAACCATAAATGAAGTGATAACAAGAATGTCAAGGATAAATGAAATCTTACTCTTGAAGGTGAACTACCAATCACTGTGGAGGTAACATTAGCTTCATTCCACATGTTTGATGAGGAACTAATGGTGCTGCAGCTCAGGACAGAATGTAAAGACAGGATATAGTGCAAACTCTGATAAATACAGCCAAGAAACAGCAATTTGAAACCTGAAGTTCAAACTGAAACCATTAAGTAATGAATCAATAATGCTAACCTGCCCCATCTAAAACAGGTTTTGAATAAGTTCTTACTGGTAGCATAGATTATCAAAATGATAAAGTAATTTACATAAAAAATTAATAATTTAACTTTTTCCTCAATATTTATTGTTTATGCCAGGCAATGTTATAGGCATTGGAAATAGCAGTGAACAAAAACAAAGATCTAACTTTATGGAACTTAAATAATATTATTTTAATTATATTTTATCTAATAAGAGAGATATATTTCATTAAGTATACTTGACATATCTTAAATATTTATTTCCACTTTGTTTCTGTATGCAATTTGTAAATTAGAAATAAATATGCATATTTAAGGTTTAGTTCCTTGCTATTAAAACCATTGTCAATATCACCTCAGTTTGGTACCTCTTAAGGTATCAAGAAAATACTTTGTGGTAACATTGCATGCTATTTGAGTAAGATCTCACTTTGAGTCCTACAGTTCTATAGATCAACAAAATAACTGATTTTGAAATTATTTACATGCTTACATGTGTCTGACCTTTCATATTAGTGTAATGTCTTTTATATTACAAGAAAAAATTATTTAGGATTATCTGATATTCTTTTTTTCTTCCATGCTTACATTCTAAAATGTTAATTATATCCTAATCACCTGGTTGTCTTCTAATTTATATTTCATATAATCTTTAGCAAATAAATTCTAAAATAAAAAGAAAAAGAAAAAAAAATAGCATCCTAACATGGACATACTGACTTTTATAGATATAATATTACTTCTGTGCTTGTGTAACATATTCTATTTCCTACAACTTTATGATAAATGGTATATCATTTTTCTCTCTTTATTTCCACAGATGTATGTTCACCCAATAGTTTGTTTTACTCACCATTTTCACATATATTCCCCAGGAGATATTGTAATAAGAGGCCAGAGAATTTTCATTTATTTCTCTATATTATTTTCAAAAATACTTAAAAAAAATAGAATATATAACCAAAAAGGAACTTGATATCTGCTTTCCTATAACTTATTAGCACTTCATACCTCACCCTTCTCTGGTGTTATGCTTGGAAGAGAGTAACCATATCCCTTGTGCACTTGTGAACACCATCCATATTGAAAGGTAATGTGAAACTGCCTCCATAAGCAATCTTCAGGTTTATTATGAATAAATGTTTCTTTATGTTTTTATTCTACAAAATTGATTTGAAATGCAATACTCATCCTTTGGAAGTTAAACATAATGTGTTTTTCTGAAAATATTTCCATATAATAATGGTAGTTATGAATATTAATTGTTGGCCCTTTATACATGGATTAGGCATTTATAATTGACTGTGGGCTACAATTAATGAATGCCAGCAATATCCCCACATCATAGAGATTTCCATATGAAAAATATTAACATGTTTGGCTTGGTAACCATGAAATAAGTATTGAGAACATTTTCTTCTTTTCTGTTTTTAAGACTACTCAATAAAATATACAGTCATGTGTAACCTGCAACAATAACCAACAATTTTTATATTCTACTTTCATAGTGTGACTTTGAAGCCCCTTACATAGAGTGTTGGCATCTACTGTTCTATCCCTTGAGCTTGAAGAACCACTCTGTAGCTGAGATCTTATACCATTTCATATTATCACCTTAGACAAGAGGCCTTTAACTAGTCTGAATCAAAAATACTTTGAAGCCATATATTTTAATATGATCTATTGAAAGAATAACTGATTCCCCTCTTCTTCAGCCAGAATTGATGTAATTCTTTTACAATCAGCATTTCTTCCCACTTATTTTTGAACATTTCTTTCAAACAGTAACTATTTAACAAAGTATCTAGATTTCAGTAATTGATGCAGAAAAAATTGAGTGAATAGAAAATAAAAGTAGAAAAATGATGTATGGATGACTCAGTAAAAATGAGGCAATCTCATAAAAAGCATTTCATATAAAAAATCAAGCTAGAGTCATGTTGAGAGCAATTCTGCATTATTGCAGCTGGACCTAAAATGCATCTGTGTAGGGAAATATTGAAAAGAAATAAAATGTACTTAATAGGAACACTCTTTATTCACTTACAGGTACTTAAAAAGACAGATAATGGCCTGCAAAAGAAATTTTCAACAAATGCTAAGAATTAATGATAAAGGATAGTTTTGCTTGAAAGCTTGACATATGTAGAAGATATCATAAATTATATACATAGATTTCAGAAAACATGACTTTTTTTCCATCTAGATTAGTAATTTGGAAGTAGCAAATATAAATAAATAACTTTGAAATTAGATAATAAGAAAAGGAAAGCTAAAAAAATAGGTGGTATTTTCTAACTAATTAAATATGTATTCTTGGTTATTAAAGAAGTTTCCCTGACATGTAAAATTCATAATAAAATTATTCTGTGATTTAAAAAATAAAGAGATTTGATATATTCTGAACAAAGTCATCAGGTTAAAAAATGTGTCACTTTCAGAGAACTTCCAGAAAAAGATAGTGGAATAGGAAAGCAAGGCAGAAACATCCTTCCAAAATAAAAGAAGAAAAACAGCGATTACAACTAAATCTGAAAACAACCTGAAGACTTCACAACAGATTACCTACACCTGGGCAAGAAGAGCAGCCCACACAGAAATGGGTGAAGTGGCAAAGAAGAAACTGAGTGGGACGCAAGCCCTCACCCACTCCTGCATACAGGTGGGAGAAAGATGAACAGGGTGAGAAGGTTATAGGAGACTAGGGCTGCTGCACACCTGGCCCTGGAGATCTGCTTTGGGAGTAGGAGCCCACATTACACTGGGTTCTGGTGAATAGCAGGGCTGGACACTGGGTACAGGTCAAACACTATGGGAGGCTGAGACTCCAGCCAGTGTGGAAGGAAGGCATGCTCTAACAGTACTGAGACCCAAAGCAGAGGTGACAGTTTGAAAGACTTGCCATCAGTTAAAAAGGTGACAGAGAGGTAAGGGTTGGACAGAACTTCGTCCTCAGGAGAAAGGGCAGGTGGAAGATATCTCCCCAGTCTTTCCTTAGCCCACAGATCGGTAACTCTGAGGAGACCCAGAAAGTCCATCCCCTTTGCTGGCAGTGCAGCTCCAAGGCTCCTCCATGTGCACTGCTGAAAGCCAACCCACTTGGCCCAGTGGCAGCATCAGACTTTGTTGCTGGGCAGGCACAGGGAGACTCTCCCAGCTTCCTTGGCTCAGTTTCAGCCCACCATGGAGGTGCCTATAGGAGTAAGCCCCAAGGGCTTCTTCCTCCCTTTTGTTGTCCAAACCTGGTGCTGCATTTCTGGCCAGGGCAGAACTGCACATCAGTTTGCCCACTCCATTAACATTGCAGGCCTGCCATTGCTGCCAGCCAGGAAGAGGGTGGCCCAGCCCACGGAGAGCTAAACAGAGTCCTGAGCTAATCAGAAAAGCAGCAGCTGAAGCAATCTGCCCAACCAGACTTATACCACTACAGAAGCCAGAGAGAAAGGCAACCCTCCTCATGGCTTGCCAACAACTGGGGTCCCTGCAAAATAGAACCAGGCACTAAGAGCTAAACAATCTTGAGCTTTTGGGTACCATAGGACACCTTCTTCATAAAGCTATTAATCTATAGGCCAGAAAGCATAGTGGATCCATTTAACACAAAAGAAGAAACACAGACACCCTGAAAAAATGAGTAGGCAGAGGAATATGATCCAAAACAAAACTACATGACAGAACCTCAGAAAGACGGCTAAGTGAAACACAGATCACGAACCCTCTTGACAAAGATTTCAAAGTAAAAGTGACAAACATGTTCATGGATTTGCAGAAAAGTATTCAAGATCTCAGGGAAGACTTCAACAAAGAGATAGAAGACCTGAAGAAGATCCACTCAGAGCTGAAGAGTATCTGAAATGAAACATACGTGGAAGGATTTAAGAGTAGATTAGATCATGTAGAGGAGACAGTAAATGAAGTGGAAATTAGAGAACAGAAAAACAAAGAAGCTGATGAACAGAGTAAAAAGGATCTCTAGGAATGAAAGAATGATAAGAGAGCTATGTGAACAATCCAAATGAAGCAATATTCACATAATAGGGGCATCAGAGGAGAAGAGACAGATAAAAGGATGGATAGAGTCTTTAAGGAAATAATTATTGAAAACTTCCCCAATCTGGGGCAGAAAATAGACACTCAGGTCATACAAGTACAGAGATCCTATAACAAAAGGAACTCTAGCAAGGCAACACCAAGACATATAATAATTAAAATGCCAAAGATCAAGGATAAGGAGAGAGTATTAAAAGCAGTCATAGAGAAAAAAAAGATTACTTATAAAGGAAACCCCATCAGGCTATCAGCAGACTCTCAACAGAAACACTACAGGCCAGAAGGGAGTGGCATGATATATTTAATGTAATGAAACAAAAGACCTCCAACCAAGAATCCTCTAGCAAGGTGATTATCATTTAAATTTGAACCAAGTATTAAGCAATTTCCAGATACAGAAAAGATGAAGGAATATGCCACCACTAAACTAGCCTTAGAGTTATGTTAAAGGAGTTGCTATAGTTGGAAATGACCCTAAGGCTAAATAACTTTTACTAGTGAAAATAAACCCACAATAAAGGTAGTAGATCAACTAATAACCAAGCAAGTATGAAATTAAAAGAAAACAAAATAAGCAAAATCAAGTATAAACGTAAGTCAAGGGATACAGAGAAAGTGCAATTATGACATTTAATATGAAAAATATGGAGGAGGAAGAATAAGAGGGGGACAAAATTATCTTTAGATTGTATTTGAAATGGAATAATTAGAATTTAAGATAGAATATTATATAGTAAGGAAGCTATCCTTGAAACTTTGTTAACCACAACACTAAAGCCTACAAAACACACACACACACACACACACACACACACACACGTATAAATAAATAAATAAATAAATAAATAAATAAATAAATAAATAGTAAATAAAAAGAGAAATCCAATTACAACACTAAAGAAAACCATCAATAACAAGAGAATACTATTAAGGGAGAAGAAATGAACAGAGAGTAACTATAAAAACAGGCAGAAAACAATTAATAAAATGGTAATAAGTCAATATCTATCAATAATCACCTTAAAAGAAAATGGCCTGAATGCACCAATAAAAATACACAGAGTGGCAAAATGCATAAGGAAACAAGACCCACCTATATACTACCTAGAAGAGACTCATTTCAGACCCAAAGACATAAACAGACTAAAAGTGAAAGGATGAAAAAGATATTCTATGCAAATAATAGGGAGAAAAAAGGAGGATTAGCAGTTCTTGTATCAGACACAATTTATTTCAAAACAATGAAAATAATAAGAGACAAAGAAAGCCATAACATAATGAAAAAGGGATCAGTTCAACAAGAGGATATAACCATTATAAATATCTATGCACCCAACATAGGAGCACCTAAAAATGTGAAACAAACACGAACAGAATTAAAGGGGGAAATAGATTGCAACACATTCATTTTAGGAGACTTTAACACACCACTCACATCAGTAGACAGATAAACCAGACAGAAAATAAATAAGGAAACACAGGCACTGAACATACATTAGATCAATGGGACTTAACAGATATCTGACAGAACAATCCTCCTAAAAGCAGCAGTATACACATTCTTCTCAAGTGCACATGGAACATTCCCCAGAATGAATCACATACTAGGCCACAATAAGAGCCTCAGTAAGTTCAAAAAGATTGAAATTGTATCAAACAGCTTCTCAGACCGCAACGGTATGAAACAAGAAACAAATTATGAAAAGAAAACAAACAGACCTACAGACACATGGAAGCCAAACAACATGCTTCTAAATAATCAATGGATCAATGAAAAAATTAAAACAGAAATCAAGCAATGCATGGAGACAAATGAAAACAAAAACACAACAGGTTAAAATCAGTGGGAGGCAGCAAAGGCAGTTCCAAGAAAAAAGTATATAGCAATACAAGCTTACCTCAAGAAACAAGAACAATCCCAAATAAACAGATAAAATTAGATAATTAAAGAAATTAGAAAAGGAAGAATGAATGAGGCCCAAAGTCAGTAGGAGGAACATAAAGATCAGAGCAGAAATAAATAAAATGGAGAAGAATAAAACAATGCAAAAATTCAATGAAACCAGGAGCTTGTACTTTGAGAAAATAAACAAAATAGATAAACCCCTCACCAGACTTATCAAGAAAAAAAAGGAATGTATACACAGAAACAGAATTGGAAACAAAGAAAGAATAATCACAACAGATACCACAAAAATATAAAGATTATTAGAGACTACAATATAGAATTATATGTCAATAAATTGGACAACATAGCAAAAACGGAAAACTTTCTAGAAAAATACAACATTCTAAGATTGACCAGGAAGAAAGAGAAAATCTGAACAGACCAATTACAAGCAATGAAATCAAACTGGTAATCAAAAACTCCCAAAAAACAAAATGCCATGTCTAGATAGCTTCACAGCCAAATTCCACCAAACATTTAAAAATGAGCTAGTATCAATCATTCTTAAAGAATTCCAAAAAGTAGAAGAGGAGGGAATACTTCCAAACTCATTCTATGAGGCCAGCATCACTCTAATAGCAAAACAAGACAAGGACATTGACACCACAAAAAAAATTATAGACTAATATCCCTGATGAACATAGATGCAAAAATACTCAACAAAATATCAGCAAATTGAATTAAAAAATGTATCAAAAATATCATCCATCATGACCAAGGGGGATTTATTCCAGGGATAAAAGAATGGTACAATATTAAAAAATCAATCAATACTATACTCCACACTAACAAAAATGATAAAAGCCACATGATCATATCAATATATGTTTAAAAAGCATTTGATATAATTCAATATCCATTCATGATAAAAATTCTCAACAAAATGGGTATAGAGGGTACATACTTCAACAAAATATAGGCCATATATAACAAACCCATAGCCAACATTGTACTTAACAGCAAAAAGGTGACAGCTTTTCCTTTAATCAGGAACAAGACAAGGATGCCCACTCTCACTATTTTTATTCAACATTGTACTGGAGGTTCCACCCATAGCAATCAAACACAAAGTGAAAAAAGGCATCTAAATTGGTAAGGGAGAAGTTAAACTGTCATTATTTGCAGATGACATGATATTATATACATAAAACCCTAAAGAATCCACCAAAAAACTACTAGAACTAATAATTGAATTCAGCAAAGTTGCAGGATACACAATTAATACACAGAAATCTGTTGAATTCCTACATACTAACAATGAACTAGCAGAAGAGAAATCAGGAAAACAACTTCATTTACAATTGCATCAAAAAGAATAAAATACCTAGGAATAAACCTAACCAAGGAGTTGAAAGACCTATACTCTGAAAACTACAAGACACACATAAGAGAAATTAAAGAAGACACCAATAAATGAAAATCTATCCCATGATCATGGATAGGAAGAAGTAATATTGTCAAAATGGCCATCCTGTCCAACGTAATTTACAGATTCAGTGCAATCCCTATCAAAATACCAATAGCATTCTTCAAAGAACTAGAACAAATAATTCTAAAATTCAGACGGAACTACAAAAGACCCCAAATAGCCAAAGCAATCCTGAGAAGGAAGAATAAAGTGGGGGGGGATTATGCTCCCCGACTTCAAGCTCTATTACAAAGCCATAGTAATCAAGACAATTTGGTAATGACACACAAACAGACCCATAGATAAATGGAACAGAATAGAGAGCCCAAATATAAACCCATGCATATATCATCAATTAATATACAGTAAAGGATCCATGAATATACAGTAAGGAAAAGATAGCCACTTCAACAACTGGCAATGGGAAAACTTGACAGCTACATGTAAGAGAATGAAACTGGATTACTGTCTATCTCCATACCCAAAATAAACTTGAAATGTATAAAAGACCTGAATGTAAATCATGAAACCATAAACTCTTAGAAGAAAACATAGGCAAAAATATCTTGAATACAAGCATAAACAATTTTTTTCCTGGACACATCTCCTTGGGCAAGGAAAACAAAATAATAAATGAACAAGTGAGACTACATCAGACTAAAAAGCCTTTGTACAACAAAGGTACCAAAAGCAGAACAAAAAGGCATCCTACAGTGTGGGAGAATATATTCATAAATTAGTCATCTGATAAGGGGTTAACATCCATAGTATATAAAGAAGCCATATGCTTGAACACCCAAAAACAAATAACCTCATTAAAAAATAGGCAGAGGACCTGAATAGACACTTCTCCAAAGAAGAAATACAAATTGCCAACAGGCACATGAAAAGATGCTTCACATCACTAATCATCAGGGAAATGCAAACTAAAACCACAGTGAGATATCACCTCACACTGTTAGAATGGACACAATCCTAAAGTAAAGAAACAAGAAATTCTGGCAAGGATGAGGAGAAATAGCAGCTATCCTACACTGTTGATGGGAATGCAAATTGGTGTAACCACTACGGAAAGCAGTATAGAGGTTCCTCAAAAAATTAAAATAGAAATACCATTTACCCAGAAATTCCACTCCTAGGAATTTACCCAAAGAAAACAAGATCCGTGATTCTAGAAGATATATGCACCCCTGTGTTTATTGCCACACTATTTGCAATAGTCAAGATATGGAAGCAACCTAAGTGTCCATCAATAGATGAGTGGATATAGAATATATGCTATATACATATACAGTGGAACATTATTCAACCATAAAAGGAAAAGAAATCCTGCCGTTTGCGACACCACAGATGGAGCTAGAGAGTATTATGCTCTGTAAAATAAGCCAGGCAGAGAAAGTCAAATACAATATGATTTCACTTATCTGTGGAATATAAAACAGCATTAGACTCATAGACATTGAGAAATGACTAGTGGTTACCAAGGGGGAGGGGTTGGGGCAGGTGAGTGGGAGGGGGATAAAAAGGCACAATAATTCACAATCACGATATAACTTGATCACAGGGACTGTTGAACCACTGTGGTGTACATTTGAAACCAGCATAATATTGTATATTAATAATAACTTAATTAAAAAATAAAAATATATATATTGCTTTCAAGTAATTTTCAAAGTAATAGGAATAGGAGGCAATTAATTAAACTAATTACTCAATTTTTACAGAGCCCTGTAATATTTTAGTGGTAGCTTTTGATTTTACATCATCAATTCCTACTATTCAGAATTAGACTTCATTTTTAAGGCCCCAAAACAGAAAGATTGGAAAATGCAAAAAAGAGTTCCATTTCCCCCCAAAGCAATTCCTATGCTGACCTAACCTTTTATAGCACTGGAAAATAAAAATTGATTTCTACATAATAGTTTGAATAATCATCAGTTTAGTTTTAATACAATAGTTTTATCAGACCTGTTTCCTGAGCCATACCTCCCTACAGGGTGAGTCTGGTTGGTAGACCCCAGAACATGTGCATTTTACACATTCCTCTAGTTATATTTATGTGCACTAATGTCTGAGATACCTCTAGCAAGATATTTTAACTAGTCCACTAACTTGTTACAGGTTATTGGCAAACCTATTGTTTTAGGAAATGCTCAAAGAATTATATTAGTCTGAAGCTCTACATTTTAGAATAATACGTGTATACGATATTTGATAGTTATTCTTGAATCCACAGTATAACAAGTGTACAAGAACATGGTCACTAAGGTTATTTTCAATATATATTAATAGCATTAGAATGTTGATTCTATTTTTCCTAAAACTTCATTTTGGAGAAATCAATCTAAGTTAAACATACCTCTTCATGTAAACAGATTCTGATGGCAAAACAACTTATAATTCAAAAGTGAGAAACACTTTAAACAATGACCATAAAAATTCATAAAATAAACTGTTACATTCATGATAGAATACTAGTAAGATATCAAGGTAATGTTTTCATAAACATATAATACTGTGAAGAAATATTTATAATATATTGGAGAGAGAGAAAGAGAAAAAAAATTCAGGTACCATAGACCTGTGTCATCCACTATGTTAGACACTAGTTCCATGTGGTTATTGATTACTTGAAATGTGACTGCTTCCAGTTAGATGTATTGTTAATTTTTAAGCACACCCAGGATTTTGATGAATTAGTATAAAAATGAATGTAAAATAACTCCTTAATATTTATATTGATTAAATATTTTATTAGTATTCCCCAGAAAATCAGAAGCAATGGGGTGTGTGTATGTGTGTGTGTATACTTGACAGAGAGAAATTTATGTTAAGAAATTGGCTAACTCAATTTGGAGGTGAGGAGTCAAAAATATGCAGTGTTGGCCATGAGGCTGGAGATCCAGGGAAGTGTTTATATTGCAATTAAAGTCTGAGGGCCATGCTTTAGCAGAATTCCTTCTTGCTCAGAGATCAGTCTTTCATTCATTTCAGGTTTTAACAATATCACATAAGGCCTACATTATAGAGGGCAACCTGTTTTATTCAAAGTCCCCTAATTTAACTTAATCTCATCTAAAAATGCCCTCACAGAAACATATAGAATAATGTTTTAGTGAAAATCAAGGCATCTTGGCCCAATCAAGTTGACATAAAATCAGCCATCCCATGCTTCATGTTTTGTACATATTGGGTAAACTAAATTATTAAAATTTATTTCACCATCTCCTGGTATACCTTTTAATGTATCAGAAAATTAGAAATTACATATGTGGCATCCATTATATTTCAATTGGACACTATTACAGCCATTAGGATCAGATACAGAATATTCATAAGAAAAGACAAGAAAGTATACAAGCAATTGACAATGGTCCTTAATTTAGGTTGTGGGCAACTCAAAATTTTGTTCTATAAAATGTTTACTAAATAGTATAAAATTAACAGATATTCCTGTTAAAATAGAAAAAATCAATGCACTTACAATTTTATATCACTTAAATAATTATGCTTTTATAAGTTTTGCAAATTTACAGGAAGATAATCTTCAGGATTGCATTTTTTGATTCAATGATGGGAGAAAGTTCAGTTGTACAAGTAAATTTTATTATAAAACCTCAGAATTTTTTCTTAGGCTTTGTGCATTAAATAATGATTTTTAACTCTATATGAGAATGATTCATGAAAATTTAGCTATTTTTCAGCTTATGCCAAATTACTGTGACATTTGATTCTAAAATTACCTGACAATATGAAAAGAAAGAAATGTACTGTGAACTTTTATTGTTTTCATTTTGAGATTTATTTCCCAATTTTGGATAATATGGTTACCAAGTCTCTCATTCTTCCCTTGCTTTTTGAGGCAGCCTGGTGGGAGTGGAATGCTGCTGTTGGTGTGGTATTTTGTATGTAAGATTTCACTTCAGAGTACAATGAATTTTAAAGGTAAAACAAACCTTCATCTTCTAATGATTGAAATACAACAGTCTGAGAATAAAGGAAACTCAGGCTAATTAAATCAATTTGCAAGACTCAATTAAAAATGATACCTTTGAGAAAGAGAAGTGAAACGTATATTGATTTAGATTTTTGCCTTTGTGAAAGAAGACAAATGAAGTATTAATAAATATATCAGTTACATGAAAGTTTTATATAACTATATGAATTACTCTGAAAATGTGCTGCAATATAAGTGGAAACAGCATCAAGCTAGAAGAAAGGAGAGATTCACTTAAATAATTGAACATTACATGTTTTGCTTTTGTATTTATTCTGAACATAATTAGAATGTTTTACTATAAATTCTAACTTTATGGAACTTAAAGGCATTCTCTTTTTCATACATGTGAAACAATTTTGATGATATTTTTAACTGCCTGGCATTTTCAATTTGTATTACTATATGTAATATGTATTAATTATAGTACTAATCAAATTTTATTAATTATAATGTATATTTGTATATTATATAAATTAATTTTCTTTACAATCTGAGGGAGTTGTGGTCATAATGAACACAACTATATAATAGTGTTAAGGGAGTAGATTTTTAAATTTTTAGGTACTTCATCATGATGATTATATGGTTTTCTTTGGGTAGTGGGAGCAACTGTCATTGAAGTATTTTGAATAAACTACAGAGTTTTAAAAAACCAAATTTATAAAATTATTGTCTTATTTTAGAATATGTAAGAACTTGTGTGACTATATAATTTATAAAATAAATACAAGACTAGAACACACTTAAGGATCTATAAGAACTTGGGGGTTTGATTTGTGGTGGACCCTTTCTCTGGTGGCCCTTCATTATACTGCCTCCTGGTGTTCATACCCACATATAATGGCCTTGAGTGTGGGTGGGACCTGTGACTCGCTTCTAACCAATAGAATATGACAGAGATGATAGGAGATAATGACAACCTCTGTAACTTTGTTATATTATATAAAATTCTATGTTCTTAGCAGGCAAACTCTAGAAAACTTCCCTCACTAGATGTCTGAGTAAGTAGTCAGTTTGGAAGGTCCATTTGCACAAGGATCTGAGAGAAGCCTGTAGGAGCTGAGATAGCTCTCCAGCCAACACTTATCAAGAAGCTGGTATTTCAGTCCTGAAGACAAATAAATGAGTTATGCTAACAACCTAAGTGTATTTAGAAGTGGATTCTTCCCCATCTGAGCCTTCAAATGAGAATACATCCCAGCTGACATCTTGGCTGTAGCCTTGTGAGGCTTTACCCAGAGGACCCAGATAAGTAAATCACAGACTTTTGATGCATAGAAACTAAGATAATAAATGTGCATTGTTTTAAAAACGAAGTTGGTTGTAATTTGCTAAGAAGCAATAGGTAATTAATACAAACTTTGGTACCTGAAAAGTGGGGTATTGCTATAATGAATACCAAAAATGTGGGAGTAGCTTTGGAAATAGTCTGTAGAGGCTGGACAAATTTCAAGAAACACAATGGAAAAATCCTAAATTGCTCTGAATAGACTATTAGCATAAATCTGAACTTTAAGGATGCCATCAGTGAGACCTCAAAAGCATGTTTGGTGTATGTTATTGGAAACCAGAGGAAGAAGGATCCTTGTTATGCTGTGGCAGAAAGTTTAGCAAAATTATCTTATGAGATATATGGGATGCAGAATTAAGTAATCATTGAGAGCTTGAAGATAGACTGTGGCTAACAGACTTCAGAGCAGACTTCCATAATTCCTGCCTGCTGTTTACACTTTTATAACACCCCTATCCCCCATGCATTGGATATGGGTGTGAGCTGTTATTTGCTTCTTATGAATAAAATATGACAAAGTTGGTGAAACGACAGTCCTATGGTGATGTTACTTTATATGACTCCATATTTCTTGCTGACTGGTTCTACAGATTCTCTATATAGCTGCCTGGAAGAAGTAAGCAGCTATGTTGTGTGAACCACGAGGCAAGGATCTAACGGCATCTTTCTGACAACAGCTGACAAGAGCATGGGGTCCTCAGTCTCACAGATACAAGGAAATGAATTTTACCAACAACCTATGTGAACTTGGAACTGACTTTACCCTGGTCAAGTTTCCAGATAGGAACGGATTATGGCAGATACCTCAACTGTAGCCACATGAGATTCTTAGCAGAATACCTACCTAAACCTTGCCAGTCCTGACCAACAGAAACTATAAGACAATAAGGCATGCCTGGCTTATGCAATTTGTTTCACAGCATAGATGACTAACAAAGGACCAAAAAAGAGTGATGAAATCAAGTCTTACTATTTACCAAGCTCTAACTTGGTCCAGTGTATTTCATTTTTTCTAGGATCTGTTTCCTCATAAAGAAAATAAGCATTGAAAAAGTATACATCTCATAAGTGTTGAGGAATAAGGCATTTTAAGGACTTATGTTAACTCATGTAGCTTTGTTTTTGTTAAATGTGGTCGTAAGAGCAGTAGTGGTAATAGTAGTGTTTCTGCTAAGCCCTGCAATTGTAGGACTGCTAAGGCTAAATGGGTTTATGGGTGAATCTCCTGATATGGGATTATTTCAATTAAAAAAACACTCTTTCTGTTCCATCTTTACTGGAGACATAAACATTCTAAATGAAGACCAATCACATGGAGCAAAATGTCAATTTCTCTACTGTTTATAAAATAGAATAGTGTATGCTAAATTGGTAAAGGCTAAGCAAGACTGAGTTAAACTCCTCTGCAACAAAACCTAGGATATAGTTAACAATAGAATGACAGCTGAAAATAGTTCTTGATTGTTCAGTTCCAGATATTTTTAACATTCAAAGATTCATAAACAAAATTAGGGTTTTCAGCATATTCTTTAAGGAAAATTATGGATAAATTATAGAGTGACAGAAAAAATGTTGAGAGGAGGTTACTAAATTGGAGCAGGAATTTTTATTTCCATTAATGTGAATAATACAGTTCTTGTATGAATGCTAATGACTATAGCAATGCTCGAATATTTAGATTTAAAACAAGTTACTGCAGACTACTGAGTGAAGGGATAAAAGATGAAAGAAGTGATTTAAAGATATCTGTGTGATAGATACTGCAAAGTCTAGGTTCTAATGTGCCCTACTGTGCATAAGACACTGGAATGCAAAAGATTGGGATTCCCAAACTTCCAAATGATTCATATATGCAAGGAATGTAGTTTCTATAATTAGCTGCATTTATAAGGACACATAAGGATATTTTGGGGTGAGGGCCATGCCTTTTCAGGTGTGTTTCTAAGACACACAGAAGCTGGGCCATAACTGAGTTTTCAGAACTTTTTAGCCAGCTTTGTGGATGCCGCAGTTGGGTCCATTTGGTGATGGGGACTGTAGAAAAAGTAGTGTGGTCTTAGAGTCTGTACCCTTCCTTGGCTTCCAGATCAATCACCTTTAAATCTTGGAATACACTATTATTCCTCTGAATGACTGCTTTGTTGTTTTGAGAGAAATAAAGTCTACTCATGCAGCTCTCCCAATAAATGTAAACCTCCTACTTATCTGAATTAAGTAACTTTTTGCTTAAATTAGAAGGGATGCCTGCTATTGAAAACTAAGAGAAAATGTAACCTTGTTATTGAGAAATAATAAAAAAACATTTAAAATTTCTGTTTTCATTACTATAGTATGAATGTGCTAGTATATATATGCATTATCTGAAAGCAGTGAGGTTGTATGCTTTAAGTAATATAAGTGACAAAACTATGTCACCACCATATTTGAAACCATCATTTTAATAGGTACCATCACACATATAATATGGATACTTAATAATTAATGCAATCCTGCACCATGGCTGGACATTTGGTAATGGTTACTTTATGGTGAAGAATAATCACACAAGACAAATGGTGACATAATTCAGAAATATAGTTTCTGATTAATTAATAATTAATGTTTATATTAATTTTGAATGAATATTAATGAATATTTTCAAATGACATTTAAGAACAACTTATGCTCTTAGAAAATCCTTGAGAAGTTTATCATTTATGGATTATATAAAGTTATAGTCAAATATATTTCACTTTGGTTAGTATTCTTAAATAATTAGTAAGACTGATTAATTTAATTATATTTATTGCTCAATATTGTCATGCTCTGTTTTTCACATACTTGACTTCAGACAAATAGGTGCTTTAGATTTAAACTTAAAATGTTCTAGAAAGAAACAGGAGAAATTCTTCAGAGTGGCAAAAATCTATAAAATTATAGTTCATACCTAAGAAACCATTAGCATAAAGATTGACAAAGTTGAAATATATATAAAATTGCATGGAAGAACATATTCCAGGCAAACAACAATAAAACATATCAGAAGTTGGGGATATACTTTTTGGATATGGTCAGTTTCCATGGCACTAATCCTCCTATTTGCAACTGCCAGGGCATTCTCTAGCCACAGTGTCTCAAGTCAGTTTCCAGAAACTCCATTTAGCTTTCCTTATTTTACTCTGTAACTCAGCTCATACTTATCCTGACCTCAGATGTGATATCAGCTACTATTTAGAAGACTCAAATTTAATGAACCTCATTTGTGTGGGCAGAATATTGGAACTCATCTTTCTACTTTGGGATTTTTGCCTCCCCTCAAAAAGCAATGCCACATAGTCCTGGCTCTGAGATATGATAGAGATTTGTCTGTGAATATAAAAATTAAATCTATGGCTTTCCAAATTATACTGATAGGGAAAAATTAACAAGGACAGCATCTAGTCCAAGTGGCTCCCTTCTGTTTCTCTTCTTAGCAAAAAACAACATAAACTCCCTTCCCTCCCCGCTCTGCCAAGCACTCACTCCCTAAACTTACTTCCCCTTGCTTTCTCATTTGCTGTGCAAGTGGAAATGTTGCAGATACGGAAGCAGAAAGATATGTATTGCTCCCCTTGCCTTTGTTCTGGGCTCAGACCTTGGGAGATTACTTCCCTCTGAGCCTGCCAGTGTAAAAATAAAACCTCGACACTCTAAGACCGTCAAGTACCACTTGGTTCTTCCATCAGGGATCCAGTCCAAGTTTTTCAGGTTTTCTGTAACAATACTAGGGAAAAGACCAATTTTCAGAGGCATCCCACTTGTTCTTCATTTTGTTAGCAGGCACACAAACATATTAGAATTAGAAAAAAATGACATAAATTTTCCCCAATTTATATTGGTTCAGAATTGATGCATTTGTGTATGAAACAGTATTTAAGAAAAATATATGTTAAAATACAGTAAATACAGTCAGACAAATTTCTTTTGATTGGCAAAAGTAATGAATTAGTGTAGGAAAGGGTAAACAAAGATAGAGAAATAAGGTGAATGAAATCCAAGCTATTAGAGAAAATATACAGATACAGATATTAATAAAAATTATTTTACAATCAGATTTAAATTCCTAGAAATTATTCACATCAGATGACCAATGAAGATAAATAGTAGAGACAAAATGAAGTTCATTATATTGTCAAAAATTTGTCTTACTTCACCAGTTTTATTCCACATTTTGTGTGTGTGTCCATAAAATTTCATGACAGACATCATTTATTTTCACAATATCACTTTACTAATAACATCTGTTTTTCTTCATTACAAAGTCAAAGACAAGGGGTCTAGCGTCATTTTTAAAAAGCAATTTTTGTGGGAATAAAAGTAGTGGGAAATAATTGGCTAATGGCCATATTACATATGAATGCATTTCTAATTTATGAGAACTTTGAATGTGTCATTTAAATTGCTATACCATCAATTAAGCCAATTTAATTAATGACAGTGATGACTCTACTATGTCTGAATATTAATTCCTTGGTCTGTTTAATAACTGAAAATGTAAAATGTATTTCTTGTTCACTTGTTCACTTTAATATAACTTTTTCAGTTTTAAAAATAATTTTCTACTCTTTTCTTTAATCATCATCAAACATAAGTGATGGAAATGTCCACTTGGATTATTATAATCTTTAGTAACATATAAGTGTGTGTATGTGTTTGTGTACAAATATATCTTGGATGTTTAAAGAACATTCCTTTAGAAAAAGTAATTGAGTTTTCCTTCTCCTGAAGGATTTTATTTGAAAAATGATAACATATGAAGTGTATGTGAAAATGTGACAACTATTATCATATCACATTCTATAAATTTTAATCACATTCGGGAAATATTTTTCTTCCCAATACTGAAAAGTAATTAAATATATCTATCAAATGTACCTGACTTTTAGTTACAGACTGAATTTATTTTCTGATAAATTAATATCAAATAAAGTATTATATAACACTTATCAAAGGAAAGATATGATTTTTAATTGTTTTTAAAACTACTAATCATCTGAAGTCAAGACTTGGTGTTCACATTACCAATTAGATCCTCTAAGAATTTGCTTATTACTGAAAATCACTATAAATTATTAATTGGTCAGAGGAGACAGTTACTTTGAAACTAAAATTTAATCTACCATTTTAAATCGGAAAGAGCAATTTTATCCCCTAAAGTCTTATCTGGTAATTATAAATAACATTAAAAATATATTGAGGAGGGGATTAAAGATGGTGGCATGAGAGGTGAGACAGGCTTTCTCCTAAAACCACATATAATACAAAAATATAATTAATATGACTAATCATAAAAGAGCAACAGGAAAGAGGGCTTTGCCAAACTGCATACACCTGGAGAAAAGAATAAAACTCACGGAACTGGGTAATGTGAAAAAGCTGTGGCCTGGCAGGACACAAGCACTTCCTGCACCCCAGCTTACCAGTGGGATGAAGAAAACAGAGCAGGGATGGTGTAGATGCCTGGGACTGCTGAATATGTAACTCCAGAGATCCGGTCTGGGAGCACAAACCTACATTTCATGGTGCTTTCAAGGTACTCTAGTGATTAAGGGTTTAGAAAGCTAAGACAGGCAGAATACTGGGAGAGACTGAGGTTCCAGCAGTGTGTGGAAAGCACAGATCCATATCCAGCTGCTCTGGGACAGAAGAAAGGCAGGCAGTCTGAGACACTTCCTAACAGCAAGAGGGATGCTAAATGGGCAAGGACTGCACAGAACTTACTGTTCAGGATAAAGGACAAGTAGACAAAATTGTCTGGGTGCACTCTGCCCAGCTGGTTGGGAACTTTCTCGATCTTCAGGTGCTCCAGCTCCCTGGCTGGCTATGCATCTCCAAGGACCCCCTCCATGATACGCAGCCTACTGAGCCTTTTTCCAGCCAGCCCCATCTGGCTCACAATCTGGCAAATGCTACCCTGGCATTAGGCCAGCCAGAGGGAATCCCTGTCTACAGCAACTACAAACTCAAAGAATAGAGGCTCATATCTGTGTGCTCAGCCCACTGGTTCTGGCTGTGGAGGCAGGCATAGCAGCCGGGAAACAGAAAACAGTTATTTCGTACCCCAGGCAACAATACCACTCCCCTGCAAGCCCCAACAGTGCTTCAAGGGTTGAGTAGCCCCAGAGAGTAGGCTTCTGGGCAGTAGAGGGTGCCATATACAAATATAAAACTCCAAAGAAACCTGGTTCAAAGTAAAATTATGAATACAACAGCTGAGAAAGATTCCAATTAAATTGACTTCATGAATCTTCCTGAAAGGGATATCAAAATAAGAATCATTAACATGCTCATGGAGGTACAGAAAAATATTCAAGAACTCAGGAATGAATTCTGGTTGGAGATCCAATTGTTGAAGAGCACAATGGAGGGTATTAAAAGCAAATGAGATACAGTGGAAGAACAATAAATGAAATAAAATTAGAGAAGAGGAATACAAAGAAGCTGAGGCACAGGGAGGAAAAAGGATCTCTAAGAATGAAAGATTACTGAGAGAACTGTGTGACCAATCCAAACAGAACAATATTCACATTATAGGGGTACCAGAAGAAGTAGAGGGAGAAAAGGGGATAAAAACTATCTTTGAGGAAGTAATTGCTGAAAAATTCCCCAATCTGGGGGAGGAGATAGTGTCTCAGGCAATGGAGATGCCCAGATCTCACAACACCAGGGACCCAAGGAAGACACACCAAGACATATAGTAATTAAAATGGCAAAGATCAAGAATAAGGACAGACTATTAAAAGCAGCCAGAGAGAGAAATAAGATCACATACAAAGGAAAGCCCATCAGGCTATCATCAGACTTCTCAGCAGAAACCTTACTGGCAGGAGGGAGTGGCATGATGTATTTAATGCAATGAAGCAGAGGGCCTCGAACCAAGAATACTTTATCCGGCAAGATTATCATTTAAATTTGAAGGAGGGAGAAAAGAATTTCCAGAGAAGCAAAAACTGAGAGAATTTACTTCCCACAAACCAGCTGTCCAGTGTATTTTGGAGGGAATGCTCTAGATGGAAGTGTTCCTAAGGTTTAATAGCTGTCACCAGATGTAATAAAACCACAGTAAAGAAAGTAGAACAGTTAATTACTAAGTAAATGTGAAATTAAATCAACTATCCCCAAAGTCAATCAAGAGATAAACAAAGAGTACAGAATATGATACCTAATATATAAAGAATGGAGGAGGAATAAAAAGGAGGAAATAAAAATAACCTTTAGATTGTGTTTATAATAGCATATTAAGTGAGTTAAGTTATATTCTTAGATAGTAAGGAAGTTAACATTGAACCTTTGCTAACCATGAATCTAAAGACTGCAATGGCAATAAGTACATACCTATCGATAATCACCCTAAATGTAAGTGGACTGAATACACCAATCAAGAGATACAGAGTCACTGAATGGATAAAAAACCAAGACCGCTCTATATGCTGCCTACAAGAGACTAACTTTAAATACAAAGACATAAACAGACTAAAAGTGAAGGGATGGAAAAGATATTTCATGATACTAATGTGGAGAAAAATGCAGGAATTGCAGTAGTTATAGCAGATAAAATAGACTTCAAAACAATGAAAGTCACAGGAGACAAAGAAGGATATTACATAATGATTTAGCGGTCAATCCAAGAAGAAGATATAACCATTATAAATATCTATGTGCCAAGCACAGGACCACCTACATATGTGAAACAAATACTAACAGAATTAAAAGGGGAAATAGAATGCAATGTATTCATTCTAGGAGATGTCAACACTCCACTCAATCCAAAGGACAGATCAACCAGACAAAATAAGTAAGGAGACAGAGGCATAGAACAGCACATTAGAAAAGATGGACCTAACAGGTATCTACAGAACTCTTCACCCAAAAGCAGCAGAATACACATTCTTCTCAAGTGCATATGGAACATTTACAAGAATAGATCATATACTAGGCCACAATAAGAGCCTCAGTAAATTCTAAAAGTTTGAAATTGTACCAACCAGTATCTCAGACCACAAAGGTGTGAAATTAGAAATAAATCATGTAAAGAAATTGAAAAATCCCACAAAAACATAGAGGCTTCACAACATGCTCCTAAATAACCAATGGACTAATGACCAAATAAAAACAGAGATCAAGCATTACATGGAGAATAATGACAACAATAATTCAACAACGCAAAATCTGTGGGATGTAGCGAAGGCCGTGCTAAGAGGAAAGTATATTGCATTACAGGCCTATCTCAGGAAAGAAGAACAATCCCATATGAGCAGCCTAAACTCACAATTAACGAAACTAGAAAAAGAAGAACAAATGAGACCCAAAGTCAGTAGAAGGAGGGACATAATAAAGATTAGAGCAGAAATAATTAAAATCAAGAATAGCACAATGGAAAGAATCAATGAAAGCAAGAGCTGGTTCACCAAAAAAACAACCAAAATAGATAAACCCCTATGCAGAATATTCAAGAAAAAAAGAGTCTACACACATAAACAGAATCAGAAATGAAAAAGGAAAAGTAACAACAGACACCACAGAAATACAAAGAATTATTAGAGAATAGCATAAAAAACTATATGCGAACAAACTGGATAACCTAGAAGAAACTGATAACTTTCTAGAAAAATACAAGCTTCCAAGGCTGACCCAGAAAAAAACATAAAATATAAACAGACCATTTATCAGCAATGAAATTGAATTGGTAATCAAAAAACCACCTAAGAACAAAACGCCTGGACCAGATTGTTTCATGGCTGAATTTTATCAAACATTTAGTGAAGACCTAGTGCCCATCCTCCTTAAAGTTTTCCAAAGAGTAGAAGAAGATGGAATACTTCCAAACTCATTTTATGATGGCAGCATCACTCTAATACCAAAACCCGGCAAAAACACAACAAAAAAAGAAATTTACAGATCAATATCGCTGATGAACATAGATGCAAAAATACTCAACAAAAGAGTAGCAAACTGAATTCAAAAATACATCAAAAAGATCATCCATCATGATCAAGTAGGATTTATTCCTGGGATGCAAGGATGGTACAACATTCAAAAATCCATCGGCATCATCCTCTACATCCACAAAAAGAAGGACAAAAACAACATGATAATCTCCATAGATGCTGAAAAAGCATTTGACAAAATTCAACACCCATTCATTATAAAAACTCTCAACTAAATGGGTATAGAGGGCAAGTATCTCAAGATAATAAAGGCTATATGTGACAAACTCACAACCTACATTATACTTAACAGCGAGAAGCTGAAAGCTTTTCCTTTAAGATCAGGAACAAGGCAAGGATGCCCACTCTCCCCACTTCTATTCAACATAAAACAGGAGGGCCTAGCTACAACAATCAGACATCACAAAAAAATAAAATATATCCAGACTGGCAATGAAGAAGTTAAACCATCCCTGTTTGCAGATGACATGATATTGTAGATAAAAACCATAAGGAATCCACTCCAAAACTACAAGATCAAATATCTGAATTCAGTAAAGTTGCAGGATATAAAATTAATACACAGAAATCTATTGCATTCCTATACAGTAACAATGAACTAGCAGAACGAGAAATCAGTAAAATAATTCCGTTCACAGTTGCATCAAAAAGAATAAAATATCTAGGAATAAACCTAATCAAGGAAGTGAAAGACCTATACTCTGAAAACTAGAAGACACTCATGAGAGAAATTAAAGAAGATTCTAATATATGGAAACACATCCTGTGCTCATGGATAGGAAGAATTAATATTGCCAAAATTTCCATCCTGCCTAAACAGTCTACAGATTCCATGCAACTCCTATCCAAATACCAACAGCATTCTTTAATGAACTAGAGCAAATCATTCTAAAATTCATATGGAATCACAATAGACCCTGAATAGCCAAAGCAATCCTGAGAAGGAAGAATAAAGTTGGGGGGATTATGCTCCGCAACTTCAAGCTCTACTACAAAGCCACAGTAATCAAGACAATTTGGTACTGGCACAAGAACAGACCCATAGACCAATGGAACAGACTAGAAAGCCCTGATATAAACTGAAGTGTATATGGTCAATTAATATATGAAAAAGGAGCCAAGTATGGTACATATAATGGGGAAATGACAGCCTCTTCAAGAACTGGTATTGGCAAAACTGGACAGCTACATGTAAGAGAATGACTCTGGATTATTGTTTAACCCCATACACAAAAGTAAACTCAAAATGGATCAAAGACCTGAATGTAAATTATGAAACCATAAAACTATTAGAGACAACATAAACGAAATCTCCTGAATATAAGGATGAACAACTTCTTCCTGAACACATCTCCCCACGCAAGGGAAACAAAAGCAAAAATGAACTCATGGGACTATATCAAACTAAAAAGTTTCTGTACAGAAAAGGACACCATCAACAGAACAAAAAGTCATCCTACGGTATGGGAGAATATATTTGTAAATGACATATCTGACAAGGGGTTAACATCCAAAATATATAAAGAACTCACATGGCTCAACACCAAAAAAGCAAATAAGCCAATTAAAAAATGGGCAGAGGATATGAAGAGACAATTCTCCAAAGAAGAAATTCATATGGCTAACAGACACATGAAAAGATGCTCCACATCACTAATCATCAGGGAAATGCAAACTAAAATCACAATGAGATATCACCTCACACCAGTAAGAATGGCCAGCATCGAAAAGACTAAGAACAACAAATGCTGGCAAGGATGCAGAGAAAGGGGAGCCCTCCTACACTGATGGTGGAAATGTAAGCTCGTTCAATCATTGAGGAAAGCAATATGGAGGTTCCTCAAAAAACTAAAAGTAGAAATAACATTTGACCCAGGAATCCCACTCCTTGGAATCTACCCCAAAAATACAACTTCTCAGATTCAAAAAGACATATGCACCCATACGTTTATCACAGCACTTTTTACTATAGCCAAGATATGGAAGCAGCCTAAGTGTCCATCAGTAGATGAATGGATAAAGAAGTGGTACAAATACACAATGGAATACTACTCAGCCATAAGAAAGAAACTAATCCTACCATTTGCAACAACATGGATGGAGCTGGAGGATATTATGCTCTATGAAATAAACCAGGCAAAGAAAGACAAGTGCCATATGATTTCCCTCATTTGCAGAGTATAACAACGAAGCAAAACTGAAGGGACAAAATAGCAGCAGACTCACAGACTCCAAGAAGGGACTAGTGGTTACCAAAGGGGAGGGGTGTGTTAGGGCGGGTTGTGAGGGAGGGTGATGGGGATTGAGGGGTAGTATTTTTAGTACACATGGTGTTGGGCGTCACTGGGAAAACAGTGTAGCACAGAGAAGGCAAACAGTTTATCTGTGGCATCTTATTACACTGATGGACAGTGACTTTATTGGTTTATGGGTGAGGAGTCGATAATATGGGTAAATGCAGTAACCACATTGTTTTTTCATGTGAAACCTTCATAAGAGTGTATATCAATAATATCTCAATAAAAAATTTAAAAAAATAAGGACAGCAGGAAGGATCTTTGTGGCGATGGAATTATTTTGTATTTTGGCTGTATGGATGTTAATATCCTAAATGTGTTATTGTACTATTTGTTAGACGTTACAATTGAGAACGACTGTGTAAAGGAGTACCAGATCTCGTGTATTGTTTCTTATGATTGCTTATTAATCCACAATAATCTAAAATAAAAAATTAAATTAAAAAATATATGTATTGGATATGAATGCTAACTAAATTCATATAGAAATGCAGAACTGAGAGGATATCACCAGACTGAGCCACACAAATTTGCTAACATTACTATTTTAACCTGTAAGAACAGTGACTACATATGCTTTAACTTATTTTAATAATCAAAATATGAAGTATAAATACTCAATTTCAAGTACTAGTAAGAGTTAATCTACCATAAGAATAGGAGAAGTTTTCCTTTTCTTCCAAAATAAATTTACAGGGGAAGAAAGTTCAGTATCAAGTCTTTAATGTGAGTCATGTGGGTGAGTAAATAAAGTAGGTAATCAGAGTGTATTCTGAGACCTATTTATAGTCTCTCTCAGACTCCATCCTAACAGCATCTCCCATCAGAAGCCATCTCTTATTCAGCCAAGAGTTTCTTATATTTTATAAGCTTATGGACTAATAACATATTTGCAGTACAAAATAAAATATAATGGCCAAAGAGTTATCTCTGACCTTTTAAAAATCCTTGTGCTAACGTTATATTTGTACTTTTGATTTTCATAGATACTTGCCAAATAATTTGCCTAAAGATATATCATCAAATAATAATAATGTATTTCCACTAAGTACCCACATTCATGCTGTCCTTTTCAGTTGTATTCAGAATAATGTTGCTTTAGGCACATGTAAGTCTTAGGCTTACTGTCTAATTACTTGTACTGTTTTTATCCTATTTTACATAATTATTTTAGTTTAATAATAACTGCCTTCTGAAAATTTGACATGATGGAAATTACCATCTATTTAGAACAGATGATGAAAATTAACTTTGTAATTATTCATTGGCTGACATATTCCACACAGACAGAATTTTCCCACTTTTAATGTGGAAAAGAGTATTGTAATCAAGTTCTCTTAAATTCATGTGTTTTATTGCAGTTACCCAAATGTTAAGATGAGATCCTTGTTAATCTATAAGTTGATGGTAAGGAACTTTATACTTATGGGAAAGCAAAATGGAGACAGCAATGTCAAAATGTTTATGGACTCATGAAAATAAAATAATAAAGCCCATTGTCTGAAAGACTCTCAATGATTGATTATATATCTTCAGTGATAGCAGGGCTATGACTGTACTTTACACTTGATCCTGAGTTTACTTTTTTTATGGCAGATATTTTGAAGATGGTAGTGATAATAATGGAATAAGCAAAGCACAACACTTTTCTCAAAGTTCCTCTTCCTTTTAACTGACACAGTCATACACGCTAATTCATAAATTGTCCTTTGTCTTTCCTATGTTCATGGAATTATTAGAAGTATAATAGTTCAGATTGCTTTAAAATAATACAAGAAAAACCCTACAAAAGACTTGATCAAGATTTTAAGATTGTAACAGTTTTAAATATTCTGGAATATGAGTTTTTACAGTTTATAATTTAATTGCTTAAAGTCATGGTTTCAAGTATGGCCTTTATTAATTTATTTTTATGGAAACCTTAGGTCTTCTTTGATATACTTTTTGAATTTTCAGTTTACTCTTTTGTAATCTCAAAGTGCGTTAGATGATAGAACAAGTTAGAAGAACACTGGTGGGAAAGGCCTGGTTCAAAGTCACTAAGTAGAAGTAATTATTTAATTTATCCTAAGAAACATCACATTATTATATATAAATGTTAGGATGCATGATTGGAATTTTCTAAAGCTTGTTTTGGAAAAAAGAATGGAACAGTAGACAAAATATACAAAATTCACTGTCCTTTCACAATGCTTACCTATTGCAGAGAAAAACATAAGCAAAATATATAAAAATGCATTGCCTCTTAGTGATGGAAATACAGTGAAGGAGCATAAATCAGGAAGAGGGAGGCAGTTTGTAGGAAAGAAGCTATTCCAATTTTAATTTTAAACATGGTCAAGGAAGATCTCATTCAGGAGGAAACAGTGAGGAAATACTATGAAGGTCAGGATAGGGAAACAAATATTCCAAGAAGAGAGGATTGTGAATACAAATGCCTAAGGTAGGAGAATGGCTTTGATGTAAAATATTACAAATTATTATGGGCATTAGTCCAACCTTTCTAATGGAATAAGGGAGAGGAAGGGATCAACTATGGCAGTGGATTTTGGTCCTAAGTAGGCGGATAACTGTGTCATTTATTGGGCATGATGAAAAGTGAAATGTGCATGAGAAAATGAAGGAAAAGTGAAGGCTTTGAGGGAAAATCATTCTCCTTGGCATGTTAACATTAAGGTGATTGTAGTCACCTCACTTGATTCCCTCCTCTAATGGCAGTGTTCTCCAAGGGTACCCGCACTACAGGTACTCACAGATACTCAGTTTTCTTTTTCTGTGCATGATTGTATGTGTGCGTATTTGTGTGGTTTCCATGTATACATGTCATATACATATATACACGTATTTTATGTTAACAGGTTACTGGACAAATTTTTATGAATATTGTATCACCTTTTATTATTGATTTTTTTTTTTGGTGGTCAGGAAAGGGACTTTCTAAAGTGCTCTTAAGCTATAATATTATCATTCCCATTGGTAGTTTAGATACATACATGCCATTTGCAAATAAGAGTTTGTTCCTTGCCCTCAAATATTTCACTTATTTATTTATTTTTAGTCTGTTGCATTGCCCATTACATGCGTATGTATATGCATATCCAGTACAATATCAAGCACTCTTTTTTCATTGTTTCTTGACTTATACATGACATCTATGGTAATAGCTAGATATGTACATACTTTTTGTGATATTGTGGTAGAAAACCATTACCAAGTTAAGGAGATATATTAGTGTTTCCAGATGCTAAAACTGTTTTGATCAGAAAATTTTGTAGAAGTTTTTGAAAATGATTTTTAAGAATCTATATAAACATATATTTTTTCTTTTTTTTTCTTTTTAATTGAAATATAATTGGTACACAATGTTATATTGGTTTCAGGTGTTAAGACATAGTGATCAGACAATTACATACATTCCTACACCACAATAAGTGTAGATGCCATCTGTCAACACAAAAAGATCATTACAACTGACTATATTTCCTATGCTATACTTTCATCCCCATGACTAATTCATTTTATGATTGGATGTTGGCACCTGACCTGTTAAATGACTGATTTTTATTAATAGTCTTTTCTATATCAAATCACATCAGCATTTCTGTGATATATTTTTCTTAGTTGCAGGGCTGTTTAAAACTATGCTGGATTAGATTTCACATAGAATGCTGTAAATAAATTATTACTAACATATAAGAAGTAATTATTTGCAAAATATTAATAAATTATTTTGGCCTACTGATTTTCTTTCATGTATTATTTTTTCCAAGCTCAGAAAGTTTAGTATCAGCATTATGCAAAACTCATGAAATGAATACAGTAGATATTCATATTGTTTCCTTTACTGGAATGATTTGTGTTGAATAAATATGTTCTGTTTTCTGAATAGAATAATAAATCATTTACAACATTGAATATACAATGTGAGTTTGATGTGTTTTATTTGCAGGCAGAGGACTGAAACAGATAGTAGGCAATCAGACACTTGAACCTCAAATCCATATTGCTAGTTATTGATGTCTTCAGGCTTTTATAGTCTCCTATTGTCTATTGATTTTCTTTGACAGTTTAATTTTGGATTTTATATTTATTAGCATAATATTGAAGGAGTTATTTCTTATAATTTTAAACACACTTTTAATTATTAGTCTTCATTTTATTCACTTGAAATTCTTTCTTTCTCAAAATATGGCAAGATATATTTCATTAGTCTTCTTAGTTTTTTAAATTTTATTTTATCAAATTTGTAATTATCATTTTCATTTAATTTATTTCTCATTATTTTTAAATAAATCATTTCAATATTTGTCATATTTAGTTTTTAATTTTCTAGTATGTTCATCTGAAAGCTAATTTTATTTAGTTAAATAACTCTATTTAATGAATAAATAGAAAGCATTTTCTTTTTTTTTTATTAAGATATCATTGATATACACTCTTATGAAGGTTTCACAAGAAAAACATTGTGGTTATTACATTCACCTTTATTATCAAGTCCCCCCCATACCCCATTGCAGTCACTCTCCATCAGTGTAGTAAGATGCCACAGAGTTCCTATTTGTCTTCTCTGAGCTACACTGTCTTCCCCGTGACCCCACACACACCATGTGCACCAATCATGATACCCCACAATCCCCTTCTCCCTCCCTCCCCAACCTCCCTCCCTCACCCCTCCCCTTTGGTATTCAGGCTTTTATAGTCTCCTACTGCCAGTAGGAGACTATAAAAGCCTGAAGTGTATGAGTCTGCTGCTATTTTGTTCCTTCAGTTTTGCTTCGTTGTTATAGTAAACAAATGAGAAAATCATTTTGTATTTGTCTTTCTCTGTCTGAGTTATTTCACTGAGCATAATACCCTCTAGCCTTCACACCAGTTAGGATGGCAAACATTGAAAAGACTAAGAATAACAAATGCTGGTGAGGATGCGGAGAAAGGGGAACCCTCCTACACTGCTGGTGGGAATGTAAATTAGTTCAACCATGGTGGAAAGCAATATGGTGGTTCCTCAAAAAGCTAAAAATAAAAATACCATTTAACTTGGGAACTCCACTCCTAGGAATTTACCCAAAGAAAAAACTCAGATTCAAAAAGGGATATGCACCCCTATGTTTATTGCAGCACTATTTACAATAGCCAAGACATGGAAGCAACCTAAGTGTCCAACAGAAGATGAATGGATAAAGGAAGAGGTGGTACATATACACAATGGAATACTATTAAGCCATAAGAAAGAAGCACTTTCTTTTTAATAGTAGTGTCATTAGTGTTCTATCAGACTAATGCTTGATAATTTGTAATTTTCCCTTTAATTTTTAAAACTATTTTCTTCTAAATTGTGATTATTGTGTACTTATGTTTTCTGAAATTTATATTTTGAGACTTTCTAATATAGGAATTATCTTCCATTTCAGTCTTAAAAATGAGTCTGTCTATATGAATAAATATGTAAACATGTACAGTATATTATATAACAATAGTATATATGTATTTGGCCTTGCTGATATGTTTTAATTTTGTGATTTTTACTCTCTGGAAAGTCAAAATAAAACACTAAAATGTACATAGAAAACTTAGGATTGCCTTCATAGAGGAGAAAAAATGTAACTGAAATAATAAAGTTCACCCAATTTTCCCTCCAATTAAGAATTTTAAATATTTAATGATGGACTACTTGTATAGCATTCTAGAAGATACATGATTACTTCTAAGTTCATTGACAAAAATTTTATTTCAAAAATGTTCAATGGAATTCATAGCAACAATAAGAAAAAAGCAAAATAAAACATACATGTAACAAAGCCAGACAGCCTTAACCAACCAGAGAGGAAATCCTCATGTCTTTGAAACAATCTATGACCTGAAGCATGAATGTGTCTTTGAGTAACATGACAAAAGTAAACTTAAGTTATATTGTGTCTCTTTGCTGCCTAAAATAGCATCCCACTGCCAATAAAATAAATGTCAACCTTGACAGCCTGGCCTACAGGTGCTTCAGGTTTAGGTTCTTACGTATCAATCAGAAATCATTCACACATTTAGCCTTTTTCACACTGTGAATTTCCTATCCGTTCTCCCCTTCTTCACTTGTAATGATACATACATTTTGCTTTTGTTACCAATGTGCCAACTTTAAAAACTTTAAATGGATTATCCTGGATCCTTTACTATGAAAGGCCACATTAATAATCCTGGCCAGTGAGCTATGAGAAGAGCCTACTGCCTTGAGCTTCTACAAAAGATGATCTTCTTAGGTAACAGGCATACTCCTTTGCCTTTGGATTTTTCCCTTTTTACTGTCTGGAATACACACATAATGACTATGGTGACAAAGGTCACAGAAGAGAGGGCCTGCCTTATTGGCTGAATTTTATAGTTCTATATTGCCAACTACCCAAATCCTTGCTAGGTGAGAAAAGAAACTCCTTACTAGTCTAGATTACCCTAGGTATATTTCCCATTTAGTTCAATCCAATAAAATGTTGACAGGTATGACAATATATTTTTTTAATTTTAATAACTTTTAGTATACTTGTTACACCTCATGTTCTCTGTATGTTCTCTTCCCTTCACCATGAACATGTCTCTGCATAGTACCTCTACTCTTCTCACAGCTTATGTCTCTTCTTTTAATACACTGCTTGAATGTCCCTTCCTCAGAGAGGCATCGTGAAAAAGCCATTCTTTTTCTACCTTTTTGCCTTATGTGGTCTTCATTAGCTTATTCCCTATGGTATTTCTTCAAAACACTTAGTAAAACAGAAAACTTAATTTTTCTACTTACTTATTGTATGTTTATTCATAGAATGTGTGTAACAGAGAATATCTGTATTATTTTTCCATCCTTATTGCCTAATATAATTTGTACAATATAGATGTTTAATAGCTGATTTTATAATAAATAAGTGGTAAAAAGCCATTTTAAGGTTAATAAATATTTTTTACCTAACAACAAAATTCAGTGTTTTCCTAACTAAATAAAGAATATTAAGTAGATTTTATGGTTCATGAAGGAAGCTAGCAAAACCAGAATCATCCAATCCCCTGTTCTAGTGAAATAGTGTTGAAATTAGAGAGGCAAAGAGCACTTTAACTATTCATACTGGCAAGCGTTCTTCTAGATACCTGAATAAATTTTCACTAATTATAGTTTAGGGAGACCCATAAAACAAAATATTGGAACCTTTTGGAAAAATAGAAAAGAGGGACCATCTTTTCGGTATATATCTTGAAATATATATATATGATAGCCTGAAGTAAAAACACAATCGTTCTATTGCACAGGAGCTCCTCAGCTCATAGACAGTTATGCTTAATAACTAGACTATCCAATAAAGTCCCCATTTTGGACTTTATTATAGCAACACTTTATGACTGATTACAGAAGTGATCAAGGTGTAGAATCTTACCTTTATGATATAATTTGAGTAATCAGAAGAAAGTCATGAAATGGTGTGCAAGCAAAGATTGTGTAGAGGGGAAAAATGGCCTGAATAATATTGTAATACATAAGCTTCTTTTCTTATATCAAATGACTAGGCAGCAGATAGCAGAGATCCAGTGTGACTCAAAAGGTCTTGTCATGAATAAAACACAAAAGAAGATACAACTGGAGCAGAAGCTCTACACAGTAAACAGGTCATTAGCTCAATACCTGAAATTGTACTTTTGCAAACAGTATTCTACCAACAGTGGATACTCTAGGCCACAGGAAGAATAAATTTACATACAGTTCTTTTTTTAATTGGGATTTCCCTGTTATTAGAACCTCCCATATTACAAAGAAAAAATATGCAGAAGAAACACCATGAATAATTTAAAAGAGTTAACAATATATCAGATAAACATTACAGAAAAAAAGAATTTGAAAGCATAGTCTACTTCATAAAATTATAGAAATAATTTATAATATTAAAATTTGGAAAACTATGTCATAAAAGAAGCAATCAAGTAGGAAATGTAAAGTGTCCTACAATTTAAAAAAGGAGATTAGGAAGCTTACATAAACTGTTTAAACTGTCCTTCTGTACATATACCCATCATTGGAAAATGTTTATTTGCCCATTGTCTCCCTGACCTAATCTATCCAAGGAGCTCCACGTTTGAGAACACCCTTTGTGGTTGGGCACAATCCTGGTGTCATGAAACCTGCTAGAAGTTTATATTTTCTTCCCTAGATACTTTCTCTTGTCTTCCTTTAATTCAACTATTTTTTTGGTTTTGTTTTTAATCATGCTACCTTTCAAATGTATTAGTTTTGTGAATGCAAATAAAATTGCATTGTATTTTCCCTATTATTGAAACAACTTTTAGAATTATAAACATGAAATGCAGTGGTATTGGGAGTTGAAATGTCTTTTCCAGTCCTATCCCTGGAAATGCCATATGTTATGTGTCAAAATAATAAATTATCTATAATTATTATAAAAAGAACAATATGCTAGTGATTTGAACATCTCTGCCATTAGTTTTCTCTATAACTTGTAAGTCTACTGATATTTCTGGTAATTAGTTACCCTAGTGACAAAATAATGACATAAACGAGATAAATGAGATGATCTCAGTGTTCCATGGCAGTGATATGATTTAGTATAAATTAGTGTCCCACTGATGTGTTTCAGCTCCTGAAAATTCTTTTTCCTGTTTGAATTTTGAATACATTAGATTACTATAAAATCAGTACATATGCATTTTTAGCAAAGAGAACTTAGAGAAATACTGGTGATTAAGTGTCATAAACACCCAACTTTTTCTAAATACACAGTATAGGACAGATGTACAAATTCACCTCTGGATGATCTTTTTAAATGTAGGAATTTAAGCAAGTAATCACTCTTCATTAAACCTCTAAATTTTAAAGTTAAGGTCAGTCATTATTTTTTTCCCAATACTTGTGAAAGCACACATCTGGATTTTAAATACTTTTTTTTTCTCTAAAAGCCCAAAGCTATAATTCATTACAATAACACTGCACCTGTGAATAATGCATATGAAATATAAAAGTGCATGATTCTTAATTCTTTATCCCTCCACAGCTATTCACTGGTAGCTTGATCTTATGTGATAAACAGAGAATTATGTTGAAGCAGATACAAACTTTTGAATAAAAAACACACAGATTAGTGTTCTTCAAACATATATTAGTACCTGCTGCTTAATCCATCCAGTATACTATGTGGTAGGCACATAAAGCAAATGAATATCACTAACTTCAAATTCATGTTATAGTTGGTTACAGACGCAAGCAAACCAGCTCTAATTTCTTTTCTCTATTTTTGCTACAGGTTTTTTTTTCCAGATTTCCAAATGTGTGTAAAGATTACTTTGCCCTCTTATGTTCAACTGTTAACAGAGCTTTTTAAAATAAAATTACAGAGGCAAGATAAGAAAAAGTATTTACCTGTACAAGGATACAGTAAAAGTAAATTGAGTCAGAATTTGAATTCTGATCTTTTCTGACTTCAAACATGTTCACATTTATACTTTCCCACCTGTCCATATAGTCTTTATGTTTAATTAACAGAAAACTACACATGATACAGGACCTTAATATAATTCTCCTGTATGTTATCCATTGTTTGCATCTTGAAACACATATGAAATGCAGAGTAGGAATAGCTATATTGTTAGTATACTGTGAAATGAATTGTCTTAAAGTGTATTACTTCCACAACTAAATATTTAGAAATATTGTAGATTGGCTTGAGAAAAAACCATTAGTTCATGTTGTATGCTCATTAGTTCTAGAATTTATTTATGAGCTAAAAGTCTTTTGTTTCACACAGACTTGAACTTGGGGCTAGTATTAGGAAAGCAGATACAAAATGTTTTCAGAAAATTTCCATATAAGCCAATGACCAGCTATTCTTAAAGAAATGGAGAGAGAGGGTTGAGGATTCTGAGAAAAATTATTTCTGATTTTTATGGAATAGTCTCAACTTCAAAGTTAATTGACTTTTTGAGAACAGATTTATAAATAGCCAAGAAAAAAATGAAATAGGTATGAATAGGAATATAAGTCTATAAATATATGTTGTAGAACAATCAAATACAGAAAGGGCAAAGGTTTCTAATAATGTTGAGAAAAAAGTATATATAACTTTCAGAATTAGATAAAAAACACAAGTAAGCTTTTACTTTACATAACCGGGATTTTTTAAATTGCATAAATTACACACCTTATAGTTTACTTAAAATTATTTAACTAGGAATTATCATGTCTTTGGAAGTGAAGAGCAGATATTGCCAGATTGGAATCAAGATTCAAGAATAATGAAAACTTGGTAGAAAATAACTAGCCACTTTTATTAACTTAAGTTCTCAGGCTATAATTATTTACATATTATGATACTAAAAAATACTTAAACATTGGGTGATACCAGATAAATATTGATGATGTTATATATCATACTAGCATATGAAAACAATCTTCTATAAAATAGAAGAATCATGAAAAGATCCACTTTTCTTTATATGCATAGTTCTATAATTGGTGCCCTGTGGTAGTGTCACCTAGTTAACTGAAATTAAGTTGTCATGAACATAAGTCTATGTTAAGTGTCAGGAGCTCAGCTGAACTGGGCAAGAGATTGCTGTCAGGTGTTGGAGTAATCAATTAAAAAAGCTAAAATGGAAAGAGGAAACCTGTTTTCTATATACTGCAATGGTATAAGCAAGAGTCTAAAATGAGAGAATACAGTGGCTCCTCTCTATTTTATTTCTCTCATGAAAAGGTGCAACAGTTGAGGGTCTGGTGGATCAGCACAGATGTGGGGTCATCTCACTGTTTAGGGAACTTCAAACAAAAGGCTCTGAGAGTTTTATGAAACTTAGGTACATGGTGTGGCATGGAGGAAGTCCTAGGAAGGGAGAAGCACTGAGAACTGAGTCAGAGCATGGAAAAGTGTATTCAAGGTGTTCCCATCCTCCTCATGAGGAGGTCTCAACAGAGGCTTTTGAAGGGAACCTCCAGGAAGGCCTCAGGAAAAGAGACCTGAGAACAAAGGCCCTCTGAGGCCTGTCAGGTAAAGCCTACCAGTCAGGCCTGAAAAGTCAGAGAGGTTTTTAATGAGCAGTTGGATTCCTCAGTGAGCATATATTTGGACTGTTTATCAATGATTGATAACCAGTATCTTGATCAGTGAATAGTGTTTAAATTTCCCCTTCTGAAAATAAAAAGTAAAGAGATTGTGATAAGTATTTATCTGTGACATTTTGAGAGAAACTTGAAAAACAAAGATAAAAGTCAGACAATACAATACATGACTCTCCTTCGTCTACTCAATCTCTGAACATGACTCAAGGAACTAATAAACGTGAATGTCCCTAATGTGAAAAGTCATTATATCACAGGACAAAGCCTCAGTTCAAAACAAGGTAACAAAACTACTCTGAGAGAAGCCTTTGACTCTTCCAAAAACTCTAATAAGCACTGGCCACTGATCATCCATACCTCCTGCAGATGACTAACCATGGCATCACATTGAATTCCATCCGTACCACTGTGAACCACTATCAACAGTAACCTTCTATCAAAAAGAGTAAAAAATAAATGGTTGTGGGCATGTCCAGTTTAACTGCTGCATGTCAACAAATGAGCACCTATTTTAAGCTTTGGTGTAATCAATATCAATATTCAGTTTAAACCACTACATTCAGGATGTTATGGAGATGGCTTCTTTCCTTAAAGAACATTAGGAAATTTTAGTAAGTGTTGAATACTATCAGTCTCTATCTGAGATTGGGACAAAGCTGAGATTACTCTGACAAAGAAAGTTTCCTTAGGGGGGAAAAAGGATAAACAGGTAGATATCAAAGATATAAAACATTTGGATTGATGTTATTAGTCATATTAGTCAGTTTTTTCAAACTCCCTTTACTGGTAAGCAGTGAAAAAGAGAAGAAAAAGGAACTGAGGGAAAAAAATGTCATCTTTAACAAAACAAGAGATTCCCACAATGTGCATCATAAATTATGATACATACTTGACTAATTTCATGACATATGAACTGGAACAAGTGCTGAGAGCTGACATACAACTGCTTATATATATATATATATATATATATAAAATTCCCGTTGGTTAAGATAATTAATTATGAGAGAGAATAAACTTCAGGGAACAAATTTGACTAAAAGAATGAGTGCACTCAAAATTCAATGATTCTGACCTGAATTAGCATTGTGGCTATGAAGATGGGGGGATGGATGGGTTCAGAAACAATTTAGGAGTCAAAATAAAAACATAATTTATGGAATGTGTAGAGTGAGGAATAACATGGAGCCAAGGATAAAACACAACGTTTGGCATAGTGAAATTAAAAAGTAGTAACATTCTTTGGAATAGGCTAGTTTGCATCGACAGCTGATTGTTGACACTTTCTGGGAGGTGAAAGTTATGTTTCTTTGGAAAATACAGACTTCAGGGCATATGTGTCATACCCAAGTAGAAATATCAAATCAGCACTGGTTTCAATAATGTCAGAGATGGTCATGGATCATAGCCAGAGTGAACCAGAAAAATGAGAGAAAGCATTCCTGAGCAAATTGGAGGAGAATTCCAGAGGAGATACACAGTCCACCACAATGAAGCAAATATTGTGATAAAGGGAATCAAATGAAATTTTTTGTTTTCCCACATAAAAGTTATGTTTGCACTATATGGTAGTCTATTAAGTATGCAATACCATTATGCCTAAAAAATGTTTGTACCTTAATTAAAAAATACTTTCTTGCTAAAAAGTGCTAACCATCATCCAAGTTTTCAGTGAGTCTTGATTTTTTTTCCAGTGTAGGATCTTGCCTCAGAGTTGACAGCTGCTCAGGATGGTGGTTGCTGAAAGGTGTGCTGGCTGTGGCAATGTCTTAATATAAGATGACAATGAAGTTTGCCATGTCAATTGACTCTTCCTTTCAAGAACAACTTCTCTATAGTATGCCATGCTGTTCAGTAGCATTTTACCCACAAAACTTCTTTCAAAATTGAGGTCAGTGCCTGTCACTGCTTTATCAATGAAGTTTATGTAATATTCTAAAACCTCATTTCCATTTCAACAATCTCCACAGCATCTTCACCAAGAGTAGATTCTACCTCAAGAAATCATTCTTTGTACATGCATAAGAAGGAAGTCCTCATCCACTTAACTTTTACCATGAGACTGCATCAATTCAGTCACATCTTCAGGCCACACTTCTAGTTGTAGTGCTCTTGCTGTTTCTACCACATCTGTCATTACTTCCTCAAAGTCTTGAACCCCTCAAAGTCATCCATGAGGGCTTTAGACAACCTCTTCTAAACTCCTCTGGATGTTGATATTTTGACCTCTTCCCATGAATCAAACAACTCTAGTTTCCTTTCTCTATTTTTGTTACAGGTTTTTTTTAATGAATGCTCTTAATTGCATCTAGTATGTTGAACTTTTTCAGAAGGGTTTCAATATGCTTTTCTCAGACCCATCAGAGTAATCGCTATCTATGGCAACTATAGCCTTATGAAATTTATTTCTTAAAGAATAAGACTTGAAAGTCAAAATTACTCTTTGATCTAAAATCTCTAGAATGGATTTTGTGTTAGCAAGCATGAAAACAACATTAATCTCGTTGTGAATCTCCATCAGAGTTCTTGAGTGACCAGGATCATTGTCAACGGATACTCATATTTTAAAGGAATCTTTATTTCTGAGCAGTACATCTCAACTGGCTTAAAATTGTCAGTAAACTTTGTTGTATATAAATGTGCTGTCATCCAGACTTTGTTGTTCCATTTATAGAGCACCAGCAGAAAAGACTTAGCATAATGGGCCTTAGGATTTTCAGAATGGTCAGTGAGCATTGACTTGAATTTAAAGTCATCAGCTGCATTAACCCCTAACAAGAGAGTCAGTCTGGTCTTCAAAGCTTTGAAGCCAGGCAGGCATTGACTTCCCTTCTCAAGCTATCAAAATCCTAGATGGCATTTTTTTCCAATAGAAAGCTATTTTGTCTCCATTGAAAATCTGTTGTGTAGTGTAGTCACTTTCATTCATTACCTTAGCTAGATCTGGATAACTTGCTGCAGCATCAAATTAGCACTCACTGCTTCACCTGCACTTTGATGTTATGGAGATGGCTTCTTTCCTTAAATATAATGAACCAGCACCTGCCAGCTTCAACTTTTTCTTCTGCATCTTCCTAACTTCTCTCAGACTTCATAGAATTGAAGAGATTTAGGGCCTTGCGGTGGATAAGATTTTGGCTTAAGGGAATGTTGTGATTGCTTTGATCTGTTATCTAGACCAACAAAAGTTTCTCTACATAGGCATAAAGGCTGTTTTGCTTTCTTTTCATGTGTGCGCTCACTGGAGTAGTAGTTCTAATTTCCTTCAAGAACTTTTCCTTTGCATTCAGGGTTTAGCTAACTGACACAAGAGGCCTGGTTTTTCACATATCTCTCTCAGCTTTTGACATGCCATCCTCACTAAGCTTAATCATTTCTAGCTTTGATTTAAAATGAAAGACCTACAACTCTTCCCTTCATTTGAATACTCAGGGGCTACTGTAGGGTTAGTAACTGGTTTAATTTCAATATTTTTATGTTTCAGGGAATAGGGAGGCCTGACAAGAAGGAGAAAGGGCAATGGCCAGTTTGTGGAGCAGTCAGAACACACATACATATATTGATCAAGTTCATGATCATGTGGGTGTAGTTTGTGACATCTTGAAACAATTGTAACAGTATTATGATCCCAGATCACCATAAGATATATAAAAATAATGAAAAAGTTTGAAATATTGTGCAAATTACCAAAATGTTATAAAGACATGAAGTGAGCAAATGCCTGACATGAAGTGAGCAAATGCCTGTTAGAAAAATGGTCTCAGTAGACTTGCTCAAAGCAGGGTTGCCATAAATCTTAAATTTGTGAAAAATGCAATATCTGTGAAGGGCAATAGAATGAGGTATGCCTGTATTTAGATACTGGTAGTCAGTGTGATGGGAAGGGAGATAATAACAATGGGCAAGTGCATGATTCTGTGTACCTCTTTAATTTCTAAAGATAATATCTCCATAAGAATTGGTAACTGAACTTCTGTCTGAAAGAAAAACAGTAGATGAATATGGTCATTGCTGACTCTTCATATTAAAATCTTCAAAAATGTAAGCTATTTGATAATATTCTTAGGAATAGTCACTTAAAATATTAATAATGATTTTGTAAAATCTTGGAGGGTGGAGTGGGGTGAGAATCTTAGCATCTTTCACTTGTTATAAATGAGTGAAATGATATTCTACCACTAGTGTCATATGAACTATGAGAATTTGTTTGAAAGTGCCTTGCCTGGTTAAAAGAAATTCACATTATATAATAAAAGAGCAAACTATCAAACATTGCTATTACATAATTGTGCAACTATAAAAGGATATATGACCTATTAATACATATTGTATACATGATTTATTAAATTCACAGAAAATCATGACAGTAAGCTGGAAATCAAAAAACTGAAACACTGAGGATCAGAACAAAATCACTGGAACCATTAAATTCAAAAAAACTGCATTATAATCATAATCCCATGATCAAAACCTGGAGTGAGGGAGCTCCTATAGACTAACTTCTTTGTGCACCCAAAATGATGATGGCTAGATATTCTCACACTGGTCTCTGCAACTGTTTCTTGAAAACTATGTCTGTACAACCTGGTTTATCAGTAGTTAAAATAAAAATCAATGACAATATGTTCTTTCTCTTACTTCTGCCTTCCAAATTACACTGAAGTACATTTATTGTGAAAAACATAATTATTGTAAAGAGTGCTAGCTTAAAGGAAATCTGAAAAATGTAATATTTTATAATTCTGGAGATTTTAGAAAAGGAAAGAACCCTACAAGAATAGATGCAGAATCCTACAGTATTATGACTTATCTGATAAGGGGTTAACATCCAAAATATATAAAGAGCTAACACGCCTCAATACGCAAAAAATAAAACAAATTAGCCAATTAAAAAATGGGCAAAGGATCTGAACAGACAGTTCTCCAACGAAGAAATTCAGATGGCCAACAAGCACATAAAAAGATGCTCCACATCACTAATCATCAGGGAAATTAAAATTAAAACCGCAATGAGGTATCATCTCACACCATTCAGGTTGGAGAACTTCCAAAAGACAATCAACAACAAATGCTGGCAAGGATGTGGAGAAAGGGGAACCCTTCTACATTGCTGGTGGAAATATAAATTAGTTCAACCATTGTGGAAAGCAGTATGGAGGTTTCTCAAAAAACTAAAAATAGAAATACCATTTGACCCAAGATTTCCACTCCTAGGAATTTACCCAAAGAACACAAGATCCCAAATTCAAAACAGACATATGCACCCCTATGTTTTCACAGCATGATTTACAATAGCCAAGATATGGAAGCAACTTAAGTGTTCAGTAGATGAATGGATAAAAATGAAGTGGTACATATACACAATGGAATGTTATTCAGCCATAAGAAGAAAACAAATCCTACCACTTGCAACAACATGGATGGAGCTAGAAGGTATTATGCTCAGTGGAATAAGCCAAGCAGAGAAAGACAAGTACCAAATGATTTCACTCATTTGTGGAGTATAACAATGAAGCAACACTGAAGAAATGAAACAACAGCAGACCCACATGTTCCAAGAAGGCAGTAGTCGTTACCAGAGGGAAGGGGATGGGGAGGGATGGATAAGGGGATTAAGGAGCATTATGATTGGCACACATATAATGTAGGGGTGTCATGGGGAAGGCAGTATAGCATAAAGAAGACACGTAGTGACTCTATAGCATCTTACTATGCTGATGGACAGTGATGGCAATGGGGTGTGGTCAAGGGACTTGATAATATTGGTGAATGTAATAACCACAATATTGCTCATGTGAAACCTTCTTAAGATTGTATATCAATGATATCTTAATAAAAAAAGGAAAAAAAAGACAATGCTTAAAATATATTTCTAAAACTGCTTTATAATAATTAAAAGTAAATTTATGTACCTATGTTTTATTTTATTTCATTGATTTTATGCATCTATAGCCAGTAAGGACAATGATTTCATCAATTAGTGCACAGGTCTCTTGTAGCTAATCAGATGTGCAATTAAATATTGTATAGTATTTCCTTACTTGTGATATTTTATAACAAATGCAAAGCTTAATGATGTGAAATATTTAATCTAAAAAATATTCTGACTTCTGGAAACATATTTCTTATCTGAATACCCTACATCACAATGTATCCATGGTTTATAACAATGGATTTGATTTAGAATTTTTGTTCAAATGGAGATTGTGTCACAATCTATCTAACCAATAATTTTATTTGCAATTCACCTCCTTCATTAAGGTGAGATTTAGTATAGCTGTCTGAAATTATTATTTTTAACTGGACTTATATAAAGTTTTTAATTTTTTAAATTTTATTAGAAAATATAAACTAATTTAAAAATCACTGGGCTAGATAGTATTTTTCAAATGAAATCCTTTGTTTCATGTAATTGTAAGAAATACAAAACCAAATATCCTTTTAATAAGTAATTTTTTTCTAACAACTTGAAAACATTAAAGGTAATTAAAAATTAAAGATAACATATGAAAGAGGATAAAAATTCTTTATCTGGAAATTTTAGGTTTTGAGATTCCTTTACTCAAGCTATATCTTTTAAATCATATTAACTTCAGAGTTTGACCAGTGCCTACCTCAATATTAGATCAGACTTAATATATAAAGGACCTTCGAATTAATAATTAGAAGAACATTCAACAAAAAAAAAATGTATACTTGATGAATGTAGAATTTACAAATTGGTATTAAAATTGGAAAATAAACATGTAATATAGTACTCTACTCACTAATAATAAATGTAATGCAACAAAATTTATATATATTAAATGATCATTGTCAAATGTTCATGGAACCAAGCCATCTCATCAATTACTGGCAAATATATAAATGATGTGAATATTATGAGGGAAAAAAACCTGTCAATATATGTTTGCACAAAAAAATGAGTCATAATATACTAGCAATTAACAGGTAGAAGTTAAAATTAAAAACACATTACTATTTTTATTAGCATCCAAAAAAATGAAATATTTAGTTGTAAAGTGAACAAAATATATACAAGATCTATATGAGGAAACCTATGAAACTGTGATGAATAAAGTCAAAGTAGAACTAAGTAAATGGAGGGATAGTCCATGTTCATGGATAGCAAAACTGAATATTGTTAAAATATCAATTCTTCCCAACATGATCTATAGGTTCAGTCCAATCTCAATATAAATGCCAGCATGTTATTTTGTCGATATTGACAAATTGATCCTAACGTTTATAAGGAAAGGCAAAAGACCCAGAATAACCAACAAAGAATTGAAGAAGAATAATGAAGTTGGAGGACTGACACTACTGGACAAGTAGATAAGTGAAACAGAATAGAGAGCCCAGAAGTAGACCCACATAAATGTAGTCAACTGATATTGACAAAGGAGGAAAGGCAATATAATGGAGCAAAGATAGCCTTCTTAACAAATGATGCTGGAACAACTGGATACCCATATGCAAAAATGAATCTAGAAACAGATCTTACCCATTCCACAAAAATTAACTCCAAATGGATCACAGACCTAAATCTTAAATTCAAAACTATAAAACTCCTAGAAAATAACCTAGGAAAAATTATAGATGAACTTGGATAAGGCAATGACTTTTTAGACTTTAGATGAAGTCTTTAAAAAAAATGAACAAATGATATTAACAAACATTTTATAGAAAAGTAAGTATAATTAATTCTCAACAAATTAATAGATTCTAAGTTTCAGATATAAAAAGAGAAATACAAATCAAATCACACTGAGATATGTTTTTACTTATATTGGATTGGCATCAACAAATATGTGGGTAATCTTATGGGGGTGCAAATTACTAAATCTTTTCATAACAGTGATTTGTCAATATATATAAAAGTTATAACTTATTCTCAATCTGTATTTCTAATAGTTTTTCAACAGAGATTTATGCATTACTATCTCAATTCTTTCTAGCAGAAATAAGAAATATAAAATAATAACAAATAAAATGGTACTGATTTTGAAAAGCCTATCTTCTAAACCAGCCTTGTAGCAGCATAAGATTAGTGAATAACTCATACTGATTTGAACTTTGTAAATATCTTTGATGCATAAGAAATGCAGGCTTATTAAAATTCTTAATTATAAAAACCTCTCAAATTCATAAATTTTAAGAGAACATAGAGTATAGGTCATGCCTCTAATGTCTTGAAAAACATTTATTATTTAATGTGTATGAAATAAGAGAAGAGAAAATAGTCAACTGGCTCAACTATGCAACAGGTAGGTCGAATTTGGTCCTTGAGACTCTCAGGATTTTTCAAATGAATTGAGCCAAATGAAATACTGAATGGGTAAAAGATAAACGAAGACCTGGGAAGTTTCTGAGTATCTTTCTTACCCTTTGGGTTAAGCCTATAATTAAAGGGGCACAGTGCCAACTTTGTTGTGCTCCAAGGACAGTTGGAATACTTTCTCTTTTTTCCAGGCTATGCAGGTCTGTATAAGGATACCCTAAATTACCAAAAATAGAGAAAACATATACAATGTTTTCATTCTGTTTATGGAGAAATATAAATAGCCTTCTGGTACTATTTTCATCTGTTTTTGTATATTTCTCATCCTGCCTCATCAAGACTTCTCTCAGGACTTCTAATTTTATTTCCTTAGATTAGGCTGAACAGTATATATCAACATACTTTATGTTCAGTCTCTAAAATATCCCAACAGATCTGATTTATCATGCTGTAATGCAGTTGTTCATGTTGTTATGCAATTTTTAAATGAATAAATTACATATAATGCCGCTCACTAGGAAGCAGCTCATAGCAGAACAAAAGACCTACTGCATATTACTTTTAAATATAATTTGAGTTTTGTTTTGCTTTTGTTCATTTCTTTTGCATCAGTTGGAATATATTTAGCTTCAAATAATATTTAACTTAATTCATGTTGTACTAAAAGGGCTCCAGCAAGTTTGCTTTTTAGTTTCACATGTAACGTTGATTTCCTGATCCTTAGCAAGAACAAAGGTTTGTCAATATTTTCTTGGCAAATCACTGCTTTTGAACACATTAGTTGGGGTCACATAATCATTATAAACCAATTATTGGCAAGACAGATGGAATTACCTGTAGACCAATCAGAGTCACCTCAGGAGCTAAACATGCAGTCACATTTAACTGAATACATGGGCTGAGTGATACAGAAGCATGAAGTTGAAAAATGTTAGATTTCTGCAGGAAATGAGGAGAGGAGAAGACATGAAGGGAAGACAACTAATGATATCCACTCTAACATGTCTTCAAATATTTCCCTTCTTACTCACCACTTTTAGTCTGATTTTTATTTTAAACAGTTCTACAGTAAAGGAGAGTTGTGTTACAGTAAATATAATCTAGATATTTTGTACTGTAAAAAGCTATTGGGGATATTTTAACAGGACCCACTTTTGTTGTTGAGAGTATGAGATTTCTGCTGTAAATAAGTTTTAAAAAGAGAAATCCATTCACTTCTTGTTCTGTACCAGAAGAATGTACCTCTTTTCAGGGTTCATGATTTGGAAGTGCATGCTGTATGCCATGTATGTGAACACTCTATATACGTTTGAAAGGTACATTACCCTAATCTAATTACTAAAAATGATGTGGAAACTACAGATATGATAATATAATTTAAATAAAATACATAAGGCGGTATAATAGATCATATCAAAGCAAACTTATTCGCTTAATATTTCAATGTTCTTCACTGTAAGCCTGTAAGTTAGATGATGCTTTTAGGGATCCCATTGTGCAGACACCTAACAAATCTCTATACAGTGAATGCACGAGATAGTTCAGTAGAAGGGCCAGCATTACAATAAGTCCATCATTCCTTCCAACTAAGAAAAGATGTTTATGAGGTAACTGGTTTTGTTAGAATAATTTTTTAAAAGTCGTGTCATAAAATGATATAATCAATGGCTCCAGTTTATCAAAGTGAATGGAAAGAGAAATATTTTGTTAACACAAGGACTCTATATTATCCTTTTAAGAAGGTAAAATGCCCAAATGGTGGCCAGGTCAATACTATTTCTTCTTTACATCAGCCTTTTTATTGAACATTGATATAGCAAATATTCATTAAAAATTATTAGAAAAGTGGAGAAAAAGCACAGACAAGATCACTACACCTAGACAAAAATCACCTTTTATGTTCTGGTGTGTTTTTTCCTGTTAGCCAAACATACTATGCATTTATTTGAATTGTATCTTCTCTTTCAACCTGGTGTAGTGACTTAAAATGTAATGGAAGCATTCATTTTGTCTGAAATTTGTTAAATTATGTCATCTATGAAACAAGAGATTTAAGATATTTTAAGTCTTAATTTTATACTTTCCATACTATAAATATTTCACATAACATTATTATTTATGTCTGATTAGCTCTCTAATTTAAATGATTAACTGTGGAATTACTTGTCATATATATGACTCATTTTTAAATTAAGACTTCAGTTTTTTCAAGCATTTTAGGTTCACAGCAAAATTAAGGGGAAGGTACAGAGATTTCCTGTATATCTCTTTCCTCCAAATATGCATAGCCTACCCCATTACCATCATTCACAGCAGAGTGGTATGTTTGTTACAATTGATGTACGTACATTGACAAATCACAATCACTCAAAGTACACAGTGTGCATTATGATTCACTTCTAGTATACATTCTCCTGGTTTGGACAAATTATAACAACATGTATTCTCTATTATATTATCGTAAAGAATAGTTTTACTGCCATAAAAATCCTCTGTTCTCTGCCTATTTATCATTCCTCCCACCCCCAACCTCTGACAACCATTGACACTTTTACTGTAATCATACTTTTACCTTTTCCAGAATGTTGTACAGTTCAAATCATACAGTATGCAGACTTTTCAAACTGGCTACATTCACTCACTAACAAGCATTTAAGATCCCTCAATGTCTTTTACAGACTGATAGCTCACTTCTTAACACTGCATAATATTCCACAGCCTGGATGTATCACAGTTTATTTATCCTTTCACCTGATGAAAGACATCTGGTTGCTTCCAAATTTTAGCAATTATGAATAAAGCTGCCATAAACTTTCCGGCATAGTTTTTTGTGTGGACATAAGTTTTCATCTCCTTTGGAAAAATGCCAAGGGGTATAAGTGCTAGATCATAGGCTAAGAGTAAGTTTAGATTTTTAAGAAGCCATTAAAGTGACTACACCATTTTTCATTCAACCAGCAATGAACGAGAGCTCCTGTTGCTCCATATCATCTGTTAATTTTTGCACTGGGTTTTAATATTTTACATAATAATTTGAAAAAACCATATATTCAAGAAGATATGTGTAATATGTACATGTATTACATATACCTTCCTGTATTTTATATGATTTACAATATTTTCTGTTTTTTAGACTTCTTAACTTTGTTTATATATGGATTTTTTTTTACTTCTGTCACATTATTATCATTTTCTCTTAGCTCTTCTAGGCTCAATTCTTAATTAGAAATGGCATTATCAATTCAATTCCATAAAATAAATTTCCTTCAACTCATTTTGTTATTTTTTAATAAATTTTATTTTAAATCATTAAATCACTTGGAATTTATCCTTATATAAGATGTGTAGTATAAACCCAGTTTATTTTTTAAGGTGTCTACTCAGGTGTTTCAACTAATATATAAAAAATTCATCCTTGATATGTGAAAGCTCATTTCTGAGGATTCAAATGTCTTCCTGTGAACAAAGAGAGCAGATGTATCTACTGATATAAAAGAGAAAGGGGATGGCAAGTTAAGTGTATGTTTGTCAATTTGTTAGTGGACACTGAAAAGCAATTTTAAATTCACAATAAGTTGATGTTTTTCATTTTATTGAAAATAATTCACACTTTTTGCAGACATATAGTAAAGTGGATTACTTTTTAACTTATTCTCAATTCCTTTCAAATCATAGCTTTTACTGTTTAAATGTATATAGCCTGAGTTAAAACATAAATAAAAAGGAAGACTAGTTTGTGGTAACATTTGCTATTTCTATGATATTGGATGAGAATTTTCTGGAAATCTCAACCATTCAATTTCTGTGTGTGTGTTTGCACATTGTGTTGGCTAGGGAATATGATATGGTTATGATCCCCAAATAAATTAATAACTCAGCTATTAGAATATGTGGTCAACTAATAATCTGAAACACACCAAATAAACATGTTTCAGAGGCAATTTCAGATTTCCTTTTTTTTTAGGACTTGTTTCCCAAATTTTTATATCTATATCATTGAAGTATAATTGACATACAATATCCTAACACTTTCAGGTGTACAGCATAGTTATCTAATATTTTTATACATGATGAAATGATCCCCATAAGTCTAGTTACCATGTGTCGCCATAAAAAGATACTACAATATTATTGGCTATATTCCCTATGTTTACATTATGTCCCCATGCCTTTTTTATTTTATAAGTGAAAGCTTAATTCCAACTTTTGGGTATTTATCTGAAGAAAATGAAAACACCAATACAAAGATATAAGCACACCTTTGTTCATTGCAGAATTATTTACAACAGTCCCATTTTATATTAATATCCATAATCACCCAACTTTTAAAAAAAGCTATCTAATGTATTTGTAGAGCTACTCTGGAAACTATGACAAGTCAGTCACCAGCAAACCTCACATTTGTGAATATTAACCTGTTAAATATAAAATAGAAATATTATTGGTAAGTTTTACTCTGATCAATATTTTGTCTGCATACAGTTTTAATGAGACTCTTTTGAGAGCTCACTGCCAGACATATTCCTCAAGTGTTTTGAAAATGAGTGGCAAGGTTACATAATAATTGGATATTTTGTGACGTGATCAACTGTCAATCTAGAGAATTACAAAGCAGCAAGATTTCAAACACGTTATTAATTTTTTTCCATTAGTGTGCCATTGCTTTATTTTACTGGCTTATATACTTCTATTCACCAAGCCCATCATAATTAAAATGGAAAGAGACACAAAAATAATGGATATTTAAGAAATTTTATGGCAATATATGCAGGAAGTGTTCCTGTTCTGAAGGCCAGTGTGTTCATAAATACTGGGAAAGAAAGAGAACATTCTACAATGTAAAACCAATGAATATTTAGAAAAAGAGATGACATAGTGAGCTCACTCCACATTCAAGTTTTATCCATAACCATAACCATAGTTATGTTTGGGTGTTGCTGTGAAGCTATATATTTAGATGAGATTAACATTTAAATCACTGGGCTTTGAGTAAAATAGTTTACTTCCACAATGTGGGTAGGACTTATCCAATCAATTGAAGGCTTTAAATAGAAAAAGAGGAAATTCTACCAGCAGACTGCCTTCAGCTTTGAGCTGAAATTCCAGCTCTTCCCTGAGCCCCAGAATGGCTGCTTACCATGCAGATATTGGGCTTCTTAGCTTCCACAATTATGTGAGCCAGTTCTTTAACATCTCTCTTTTTTCCTTCTCTCTCTCTCTCTGTATGTACATACATACATGTATACATATCCTCTTGGTTCTGTTTCTCTGAGGAGCCCTGATTACTACAACAAGAATGCTAAGGAAATAATCACTATTCTTTTACAGCAATTTAAATTATACATTTAAATATGAAATAGTTCTGATGGCACTTTAAGTTTAATGACCAAGTGTCATGGAATTCCTGGCTGATTTGTACTGACAGAATTCACTCTTTCCTCAATATCCATGGTGTCATTGGTAAACCCTTTTGAATGGATAACTGAGGTGGGAAATGCTTAAACAGGTTATAGGTGGCTCTCATTTCTAAGTTGGTTTTATTTTTAAGTGGATAGCTGTGGGGTTATTCATTCACTCAATAAGTAGGTCTAATGAACAGTGGAGAAGGAAAATCTTCTCCATGGACAGAATTTCATATTTTATATCTTTTGTTTTTTGGTTTGTTGCATTTCTTCACTTACAAGAATACAACTACCGTAGTGATGGAGAACTCACCTCTCTTATGTAACACTGTCTCCTAAGAACCTAGATCAGTACCTGATAAACATTAAGTGCTCAGTAATTATGAAAAGTGAATAAATGAGTAAAACAAAATAAGATACTTTTTATAGAAAATCTGGCAAGAGTCTTATGGAGATATGAATCTCTAAGCTACTATTAGCCAAATTTTAAATGACAAAAAAAAAATTGACACTGACTTGAGCTAGAACAAATGTTATTTAAAAATTTGAAGAGAGGAATACCTCATCACAATCTAGTAAAGTCTTTCAAAATTTTCAGTCCAAACTAATTTTTGTTGGATTGCTTTAGCTAATCTTTGCAAATATTGTGATGTGATACTCATTACAGTCTATAATTTTAAATTTATTTCAGTGATCATTTGATCATTCTATCCAACCAAAGTATAAGTTCCCAAACTTCTAAAACTATAAAAGTTTTACCCACCAATAAACTCCTAGTGCCTAGTATGAGTCTGGCACACAATAAATATTCAATAGCTATGTATTTGAATGACTGAATAAATAAAATATTTGCTAAAGACTTATTATATATATTGAATAAGCAATTATTTATCAAAATGGTTGAAATGATTGTACATATGGATGTTTATTTGGAATGGTATTTATTAGTTTACTTAATTTTTAAGTTAACTGCTCATATGTACCTTAGAACTTAAGAAAGAGTAGACACAACTTCTAAAATATAATAAACATTAAAGAATAAAGTACGAATCATACATATAATTATTCTATGATTTCAGTTTAATAGCTATAGAAAAGGAACAAATTTAAAATTCTCTTTCCATATATACAGAAGATAGCTTTGTAATGTTATACCATTCTATATGACTATGAGAAAAAATGTTGATTTGATCAACTTTGAACAAAATGTATATTATAATTGTCCTGACACATTCTGAAACAATGTTCAGGGTTTTATTGGGGGGTGAGGGGGTGAACTTACCTAAAGTATACATATGAATATTTTTCAATGAACTAGAACAAATAGATTTAAAATTCATATGGAACCACAAAAAACCCCAAAAGCCAAAGCAATCCTGAGGAAGAACAAAGCTGTGGGCATTATATTTCCTGATTTTAAGCTCTGCTACAAAGCTACATAATCAAAACAGTTTAGTACTATCACAAAAACAGGCTCATAGATCAATGGAACAGAATAAGAGCCCAGATATAAAATTACACATATATAGTCAATTAATATATGATAAAGGAGCCATGAATATACAGTGGGAATATGACAGTCTCTTTAACAACTGGTATTGGTAAAACTGTACAGCTACATGTAAGAGAATGAAATGGATAATTGTCTACCATACACAAAAGTAAACTAGAAGTGGATGAAAGACCTGAATGTAAGTCATGAAACCATATAACTCTTAGAAGAAAACATAGGCAAAAATCTCTTAAATATAAACATGAGAAATTGTTTCCTGGACACATTTCCTCAGGCAAAGAAAACAAAATAAAAAATGAACAAGTGGGACTACATCAAACTAAAAACTTCTATATAGCAAAGGACACCATCAGCAGAACAAAAAGGCATCTTACAGTATGGGAGAATATATTTGCAAATGACTCATCTGGTAAGGGGTTAAAATATGTAATTAACTCATACATCTCAATACCCCCCTCAAAAAGTAACCCAATTAAAAAATGGGTGGAGGACTTAAACAGATATTTCTCCAAAGAAGAAATACAAATGGCCAACAGGCACATGAAAAGATGTTCCACATTGCTAATCATCAGGGAAATGCCAATCAAAACCACAATGAGATATCACCTCACACCAGTCAGAAGGCCCATTATCCAAAAGACAAGAAATGTTGGTGAGGAGGCAGAAAAATGGGAACTCACGTACACTGCTGGTGGGATAGTAAATTGATGCAACCACTATAGAAAGCAGTATGGAAGTTCCTCAAAAAACTAAAACCAGAGATGCCATTTGATCCAGTAATTCTACTTCTAGGAATTTACCCCAAGAGAACAAAATCCCTGATTCAAAAAATATATGCACCCCTATGTTTATTGCCACATTACTTACAATATCTAAGATATGGAAGCAACCAATGTGTCCCATCAATAGATAAAAGGATAAAGAAAATGTGGTACATATAAACAATTGAATTCTATTAAGCCATAAAAAAAAACCATCCCATTTGGAACAACATGGATGGATCTGGAGGGTATTATGCTAAGTAAAATAACTCAGGTGAAGAAAGACAAATACCATATGATTTCACTTATTTGTGGAATAAAAAAAAACAAACAAAACAGAAGGAACAAAACAGTAAACTCATAGACACTGAAAAGTGACTATTGGTTACTAAGAGGTTGGCCAGGTGGGAGGGGAGGGTGAGGAGAATGGAGGAGCACTGTAATTCACAATCACAATATAAGTTGGTCATGGGCCATAGTACAGCAAGGAGAATGTAGTCAATGACTCTGTAACATCTTTCTACATTGTTAAATAATAACCACTAGAGTGGGTAATGATTTAATAATATGAGTAACTGTTGAACCACTGTGTTGTACATTTGAAACCAATATGAGATTGTACCTCAACGATACTTCAATAAAAAAATTATGCTACGCTAATATTCTAACAATTCCTAATAACATATAAAACATACATTATTATTCTCTTTGCTTTAAAAAACATGAGATACATGTTGTGTGATAGGTATTTAGGTAATTATAAAAGTCCCCAATATGTTATATTAAAATTTTCAATAGATTTTTGAACATTTCCTGTGCTCAAAAACTCAGGTTTCCAAGATTGACTATTCAGTTTTGGAGTTATCTCTTAAAATACCTTTTGTTATGGTAAGTCAAACACTAACCCCCTATACTATTGGTTCTACTTCTGTTCTGCAAAGTCTCATAGAAAAAACATAAACGTTTTGTACCTAAAATTATTAAATACATTTTGAAATAAGTATCTTCTAAATCAATTGTCATCAATATTAGTCATCCACCACCCTGCCAAACACATCAAAACCTTGAAACATCAAAACGTGTATTTTTAAAATTTTATATTGAAAATCATTGTATAATAAAATATTGAGGATAGCATATTATGAAATTAAATTGAATTAACTAATTCATTGATATAAGAAGAAATAAATAGCAGGGACACTGAAATTATTGATGTAAGAATAAAAAGAAAATGTCTTAATCTTTTAATAGATATATTAAATGTAGATCTGGTTCTCTAACTCATTAATTAAAAAAAAGTATCTATCCAAAATTTGAATATATATCTGCTATAGTCTGAATGTTTGTGGCCCCCAAAGTTCATATGTTGAAATCCTAATTCCTAGTTTGATGATATTTGAAGATAGGGCTTTGAGAAGTAATTAGGTCATGAGAGTGGGGTTATAATGGTGGGATTAGTGCCCTTATAAGAAAGGCAGGAGGAGAGCTTGTGTCCTCTCTCAAGCTCCCTCCAGCATATGCGGATACAAAGAGAAATCAGCTGTCTGCAAACAAGAAAAAGGCCTCTCAGCACACACTAAATCTTCTGACACCCTGATCTTGGACTACCTAGTTTCTAGAATTGTGAGAAATAAATTTTGTTTAAGCCGGCTGGTCTATGGTACTTGTTATAGCTGTCTGAATTGACTAAGACAATGACCTAAAAAAATGGCAATTGCTAAATACTATATTTCACTAGTGCGTAAAATACAAAAATATTAAGAAGAATTAAAGTGAAATGAAAATGTTATAAACAAAGGGAAGAGCTGCTATTTTCCGCATTATCACAAATTAAGACTGTTAGAGGAGATAAGAGTTATCAAAATATATACATCAAATGAACATACACGTCTAGGCATAGCTATATAAAATAATTTTAAAATAGAGGTAAATAATTTCATAGAAGAAATAAGGGAAAGCAGTAGAAGTAAACTTTTTCTAAATAAGTTATTTGAAATAAAACTTTGGCATTATTTCATGGACATGAAACATGTTCAATACATGTTTCAGATTATAGCTAATTCCTAGATTTCTTATTAGACATCATAAAGAAATCATAAGATCAGGAAAATATCATACTTTATCTTTGACAGGTTTATTTCATTAGCACATTGAGAATGGATACTGATTAAGTTGTTATCCCTGTCATAAATTGAATAAAGATTTGACTCAAGAAGACAATAAGATTTATCTTAAAAAAATAAAATTATTTAAATTAAGAAAGTCTTGAAAAACATGTTTTTGCAACAGGAAAGATGCATAATTTATTTCTATTACAAATGAAAATGACAAAAATTATTATATAAAGTCAAAACAAATATTAAATACTTTCTTGTATTGCAGTCATTGCAAAAGTTGTAGCTACATTTTTTTACTATAAACCTTTAATGGGAATTATTTCATGTATCAGCTATATTTAAGTATAGTCATAAAATTTTTAAAAATGTTAATTCCAAATAAAACTTTAAAGTAGAAAAGTGCCAACTAAAATTTTTAAATACCTTCTAATGAAATTATATTCTTTCTCCAATAAAAACATTCAAGTCTGATTTTAAAAATGTACAAAGAACTGGCATTTCTCATCATGAAGCAAGAAACACATTTCCTGATTTCTGGTAAATTAGCTTATTTGAGATCATGAATTAATATTAATATGCTAGAAAAATCATGGGGATGGTAGTATGGCAGCGTGAATATAGACAATGGTTCTATAACATCTTTCTATGTTGTCAGATAGTACCTGCAGTAGTGGGGGTGAGATTTTAATGATATGGGTAAATGTTGAATCACTGTGTTGTATACTTGAAACCCATATAATATGGTACATCAAATATATTACAATAAGAAAATTTTTAAGTAAAAATTTAAAAAATCAATATGTTAAAATGAAAATATAAAACTTAAAAACTTTAGGTATTTAAAAATATTTGTTTGCCTTTTTAAGGTTAAAAAGTATTTAATATAATTCTTATACTATTGAAAAATTATGTAAAGTATATAAATTAACATACATGTTTCAGGAAAAGAATATTCTGAGATTAGTTTTGCAAACTTTTGAAACATTAAAAGTAAATTATTTCAGTCTTATTAAATAATAAAATGAATTTTTAAGAAGAGTCATATTTGAGGACACTAAAATCTTGTTTGCAGCACATTAAAAGCAAAATTTGTAGTTGGTTTTATTACTGTGAATAATGTATAGTTTGAATAATGCTTGTTAATGTATTATCTGTCACCAAGATCAGTGTTATATAATCTCCATTTATTTCTATAGGATAACTGTTAGTATGCTGAAAATAATTAACCAGGTAAATAGCTTACTATAGATGGTCAGTGGATATATGCTGATTAAATCTTGATATGAGATACGATTTGTAAGTGAAAATTAGTAAGGACTGAAATACATTTCATTCATTATCCATTGCAGAACCTGCCAGGTACTGACAAATTTTTATAAGCTTGGCAGAAAATTAATTAGAAATATAATAAAGAAAAAAATAGAATAAAATTACCTGATATTTTATTTAGAGGAAACATTACATAGAAAAAGAAATCCTAATATATGGGTTCAGAAAGCTTGAGATATTCTCCGAAAATACACATGCAACTTGACCCTAATCGATTCACTTAGCTTTTTATGACCTAGGTTATCATACCTGTAAAATATCAAATTGATTTTCCTTTGTTTACTTTGCAGCCAATTCTGTGAGAATAATTGTTATTGTTTGCATGATATTTTTAACCTTTATTTTAAATTATATGGTATAAAATAGAAAGCTAATGAGAGAATTCATCTCTTGTAGTTGGATTATTCTTTATAGACACAATCAGAAAATTAAATTTTAGCACAAAGGAAATATGGTGAAGAATATTATCCTTGACACTATTTATCTGGGTACAATTTCCGGAAAGATACACAAATACTATTTAATTGTTCAGGCAGCAGGGAGAAAGAATAAAATGAATCATAATAAATTTTACCTCTCTTTCCTTACATCCAGGATTCATAGATAATCAAAAAATCAGTACATTTGTTAGAATATTATTTTTAATGTAATGATAACTGTCAATATGTAAAGTCACAACAAATAATCAGAAGACAAATTAAGCAAATTCAATTTAGGAAAAAAATTTAGTTATTTCACTCTCTACTTGTCACATTTTGCAATATATTGTCAAGAAAAAATATTACTGTGGTGTACTGGTATAATTAATACTAATGAAAATCAAAGGAACCAGTTAATATTAATGGATTTTCTATGTAAAGAAAACAAGCTTGTAAAAATTCTAAAGAAAGGCATCAGGACTTATGGAGTTTATGGCAATAATTATTTTGCTGAGTTTTTTAAATGTCTGTGTCAAAAGTTCACATAAGTACTTTGTAATTTTAAATGGTATTGACTCTTAACAGTAAGATCTGCCATTTAGGTGTGAAACAATAACATTGGGATAGCAGAGAAAGCAATTATCTGTTGAAAAGCTTTAGAAATGCCTTTCAGTTATTCTGTCACTCTCTAGTAACAACACAAAGCCACCAGGGAGAAGTCTAAATTCTAAATTCTGTCCTATTTTTTAGGAACTACTTTTCTCAAGGTTATATCCTGTAGATTTTTTTTTAACCAATAAAGTGGAGATAACATTTTTTTCTAAGGTCTGTGTACATGAAATATCACCACTATCATTTCCCCATGCCTTCTCTTTCAAAACATCATTCCCCTTGCAACAGTAAGAACAGGACGATGCAAACTGTTTAGGAAAAGGGTTTCTTCCTACCTTCTGTTTTGAGAGGAAAAAAATTATCTGGAGTCAAGGTGATAGAGATCATGGGAAATAACAATTGTATATACATTAACTTGGAGATATAGTTGTTAAGATCAATAAAAAAATGAATTTTGAATGCTGATTAAATTATGAATTATGAAATTTTGTCTTTACATTCTATACTCTAAAGAAGTAGTGATGTTGAAGACTCAGGTTACACCATAAAAATCTAAGTATATTTCAAGATGCCTTATTATGTATATTAGAGTTGATGTTCTCAGGAAGCCCCATTTCAGACAGAATTTGAAATCGTTCAAGATGTATATAATGAAGCCCTTGTTTAGCTGGTGAGTTGAAAATCAAAACATTTGCCCTCCACTGTGTGGTTTTGGTTCTCTCTCTCAACTCCTCCTAATCTTAATTTCCTTGTTGGCAGATTGAAATTAATAATACAACCCTATCTACATCCTAATGGTTTTATAAGCGTAAAATAGCATATTTTGTAAAATAGCTTAACACGTAATTTGTAATATAAACTGTAAAAGTATGTTTGATGAACATTACCCTGTTGTGCAAACTATAAGAATATCTTTGATATGTTGATCTGGGCAATTGTTACATAAGCATATACACATGTTAACATCAAACTGTAACAATAAGATCTGCGTATTTTATTGTATGTACCTCCCTATATAAAAAAGGAATATTTTGTAACTTGAACCAATTTATCTCCATATTTTAACTACTTTCCTGGCATTATACAGTTTGCATCATTCTGGTATTTGCAGTTTTCATTTCACAATTCATCTTGGAATTCTCTCTGTGCCAGTCCATTAAGTATCTATTTATTATTTTTAACTGAAGAATGTGGTGAACATATACTGTATTTGGACAATTCACTATCATTATTATAAACAATGCTAAAATAGACATCTCATTACTGAGTGAAGGATAATGATTGTGGGTAAAATTTCAATATTTCCAGAATCTCTCGCCTGACCTTAGTGCATACCCATATCAATAGGTGGAGAGAAGTCTCATCTCCATGTCAATAAGTGATTACAAAAGGGGTGCAGAGCGTATGCACACCTGAACAGGAGAGGTCCGGTGGGGTCTTTGCCAGCCAGGTCATGAGGCAAGCAGAAGTAGATGACTGCTTGTAGGCAATAAATAGGTTTCTCCCACTTTATTTCTCCCTTTGATTGATTTTGGATACAAAGGTTATTTGCCCCAGGCTGGGAACATATTTTCACCCAGAGTTACAAAGATCACTTTTGAATTTAACAGATTATCTAAATTACCATACAATGTGGTCATACGAATTTAGAGAACAGCTAACAGAATATGAATATCTATTTTCTACATTTTTGTTAAAAATTGAGACAATTGAAATTTTTAATTTGTGATAATCTGGGGTGTAAAAATGGTCCCATTTTAAAATATTTTATTGACATATAAAGTGCAGAAAATTGCAACTATCATAAGAATTCAGTGATTTATTACAAAGTAAACAAATCCAGGTCAGGAAATAAAGTGTTGCCAGTCACTCACTCATCAGTTCCCCAAGAAATGGTCTCTCCCAGAATCACTTTCCTCATATTTCAAATACAGTTTTATCCTGATATCTTGTATTACATTTTAATCTTAGCTGTTCAAAAATTCATTTAAATTGAATGTAGAGTATTTATTCTTTGGTTCTGGCCCTCTTTTGTTCCATAGTATGCTCATAGGATTTACTGATATTACTGCAATATTATGTCACTCATTGCAATGGCTGCATAATATTTCATTGTATGACTATACTATGACGTATTTTATACCAGAAATACACTTGCATCCATAGATATTAAATTGATTTTGGTATATTCACCTTGTAAACAGCAAGTATGAATAAATCACCTAGTAATTTTAAATATTTGTCTATAGGTTATTTGGTATTATCCTATCAAATTAACTTGTTACCTTTGTTGAACAGCAATCGAACATGTAAGTGTGTGTCTATTCTTTACTCTATTTTGCTGGATTAATTTATGTCTATCCTTACACAAGTATTAGACAACATTGATTATTCTATCTTTACATTAATTATAATCATTCGTAATCATGTAATCATTGATTATTCTAGCTTTATATAAATTGTAATCATGTGTAATCATGTAATCATCTACAACCATGTCCTTTTGCATTAATATCATTTGTATTAGCCTAAGGCTTTTGTCTAAGTAAAATTTAAAATAAGATTGCCAGTTTCTCTAGCAAAAGGCTGATATGATTTTCTTAAACAACTCCATATGAGTTGTCTAAGAATTTGATGGATTTGCACAGAATCTCCAGATCAATTTGGAAGGACCTCATTTCTGCAAACATTATCCCTCCCAATCCTTGAGAATATATTATCTGTGTAGTAAAGTCTCTTAAATTTCCATTTGCAATATTTTGAGGTTTCTCAATTAATATCTTGTACAAATTTCATTACGTACATATTTCCTTAATATACAGAGAATGATAATTTGCATCCAAAAAATATAACAAATATATTTTGCAAGGAATGAAGAAAGGAATTTTTTTATTTTGGTATCATTAATATAAATTACATTACCAACATTGTGGTTACTAGATTCTCCCCATTATCAAGTCCCCACCACATACCCCATTATAGTCACTGTCCATCAGCATAGTAAGATGCTGTAGAATCACTACTTGTCTTCTCTGTGCTATACTGCATTCCCCATGCCTCCCCACTACATTATGTGTGCTAATCGTAATGCCCCTTATTCCCCTTCTCCCTCCCTTCCCACCACCACCCTCCAGTCCCTTTCCCTTTGGCAACTATTAGTCCATTCGTGGGTTCTGTGAGTCTACTGCTGTTTTGTTCCTTCAGTTTTTGCTTTGTTCTTATGCTCCACAGATGAGTGAAATCATTTGGTACTTGTCTTTCTCCACCTGGCTTATTTCACTGAGCATAATACCCTCTATCTCCATCCACGTTGTTGCAAATGGTGTGATTTGTTTTCTTCTTATGGCTGAATAATACTCCATTTTGTATACATACCACTTCTTTATCCATTCATCTAATGATGGATATACATAAGTTGTTTCCATTTTTTGGCTATTGTAAACAGTACTGTGATAAATATAGGCGTCCATATGTCTTTCTGAGACTGCGAAACTGCATTCTTAGGATAAATTCTTAGAAGTGGAATTCCTGGATCAAATGGTATTTCTATTTTTACTCTTAGGGGGAACCTCCATACTGCTTTCCACAATAGTTGAACTAGTTTACATTCCCACCAGAAGTGTAGGAGGGTTCCCCTTTCTCCACATCCTCGCCAGCATTTGTTGTTCCTATTCTTTCCTATGTTGGCCATCCTAACTGGCATGAGATGATATCTCATTGTGGTTTTAATTTGCATTACCCTGATAATTAGCGATGTGGAGCATCTTTTCATGTGCTGCTGGTCATCGGAATTTCAACTTTGGAGAATTGTCCTTTCATATCATCTGCCCATTTTATAATAGGGTTATTTGCTTTTTGGGTGTTGAGGCATTTGAGCTCGTTATATATTTTGGATGTTAACCCCTTGTGAGATATGACATTTGCAAATATATTTTCCCATACTGTACGATGGCTTTTTGTTTGGCTAATAGTGTCCTTTGCTGTGCAGAAGTTTTTTAGCATGATGTAGCACCATTTGTTAATTTTATTTTTATTTCCCTAGCCCAAGGAGATGTGTTCAGGAAAAAGTTGCTCATGTTTATATTCAAGAGATTTTGCCTTTGTTTTCTTCAAAAAGTTTTATTGTTTCATGACTTAATTGAGGTCTTTGATCCATTCTGAGTTTACTTCTGTGTATGGTGATAGACAATAATCCAGTTTACTACTCTTGCATACAGTTTTCCAGTTTTGCCAACACCAGCTGTTGAAGAGGCTGTCATTTCCCCATTGTGTATCCATGGCTCCTTTATCATATATTAATTGACAATATATGCTTGGGTTTATATCTGGGCTCTCTTGTCTGTTCCATTGGTCTATGGGTCTGTTCTTGTGCCAGTACAAAATTTTCTTTATTACTGTGGCTTTGTAGTAGAGCTTGAAGTCAGGGAGAGTAATTTCCCCCACTTTATTTTTCCTTCTCAGGATTGCTTTGGCTATTCAGTGCCTTTTGTGGTTCCATATGAATTTTAGAATGATTTTTTCTAGTTTGTTGAAGAATACTGTTGGTATTTTGATAGGGATTGCATTGAATCTGTAGATTGCTTTATTCAGGGTGGCCATTTTGACAATATTAATTCTTCCTATCTATGGCATGGGATGTGTTTCCATTGATTGGTATCTTCTTTAATCTCTCCCATGAGTGTCTTACAGTTTTCAGAGTATAGGTCTTTCACTTCCTTGGTTAGGTTTATCCCTAGGTATTTTACTCTTTTTGATGCAACTGTGAATGTAATTGTTTTCCTGATTTCTCTCTCTGCTAGGTCATTGTTAGTGTATAGGAATACAACAGATTTCCATGTATTAATTTTGTATCCTGCAACTTTGCTGAATTCAGATATTAGATGTAGTAGTTTTGGAGTGGATTCTTTAGGGTTTTTTATGTACAATATCATGACATCTGCAAACGGACAGTTTAACATCTTCCTTGCCAATCTGGATGCCTTTTACTTCTTTGTTTTGTCTGATTGCCATGGCTAGGACCTCCAGCACTATGTTGAATAACAGTGGAGAGAGTGGGCATCCCTGTCTTGTTCCCGGTCTTCGATGAAATGCTTTCATCTTTTCACTGTTAAGTATGATGTTAGCTGTGGGTTTTTCATATATGGCCTTTATTATGTTAATGTACTTGCCCTCTATACCCATTTTGTTGAGAGTTTTTATCATGAATGGGTGTTGAATTTTGTAAAATGATTTTTCAGCATCTATGGAGATGATCATGTGGTTTTTGTCCTTCTTTTTGTTGATGTGGTGGATGATACTGATAGATTTTTGAATGTTGTACCAACCTTGCATCCCTGTGATGAATCCCATGTGATCATAATGGATGAGCTTCTTGATATATTTTTGAATTCGGTTTGCTAATATTGTGTTGAGTATTTTTGCATATATGTTCATCAGGTATAATGGTTTGTAATTTTCTTTATTTTGTGGTATCTTTGCCTGTTTTTTTTATTAGAGCAATGTTGGCCTCCTAGAGTGAATTTGGGAGTATTCCATCCTCTTTGACTTTTTGTAAAACTTTAAGGAGGATGGGTACTAGGTGTTCAGTAAATGTTTGATAAAATCAGCAATTAAACCAGAACGAGCTCCTGCTTTCATTGAATCATTATATTGCTTATTCTTCTTGATTTTATTTATTTATGCTCTAGTCTTTATATGTCCCTCCTTCTACTGACTTTGGGCCTCATTTATTTTTCCTTTTTTAGTTTCATTAACTGTGAGTTTAGACTGTTCATTTGGGATTGTTGTTCTTTCCTGAGGTAGGCCTGTATTGCAATATATATCTCTCTTAGCACGGCCTTTGCTGCATCCCACAGATTTTGCGGTGATGAATTATTTGTTGTCATTTGTCTCATATATTGCTTGATCCTGTTTTATTTGGTCATTGACCCATTCATTATTTGGGAGCATGTTATTAAGCCTCCACATGTTTGTGGGCTTTTTCATTTTCTTTGTGTAATTTATTTTTAGTTTTATACCTTTGTGATCTGAGAAGCTGGTTGGTACAATTTCAGTCTTTTTGTATTTACCAATGTTCTTTTTGTGTCCTTGTATATGATCTATTCTTGAAATGTTCCATGTGCACTTGAGAAGAATGTTTATCCTGTTGCTTTTGGATGGAATGTTCTGTAGATGTCAGTTAGGTCCATGTGTTCTAATACATTGTTGAGTGCCTCTGTCTCTTTACTTATTTTCTGTCTTGTTGATCAGTTGATCTGTCCTTTGGAGTGAGTGTTGCGTTGAAGTTTCCTAAAATGATGCATTTTATTCTATTTCCCTCTTTAATTCTGTGAGTATTTGTTTCATATATGTAGGTGATCCTGTGTTGGGAGCATAGATATTTATAATAGTTATATCATCTTGTTGGACTGACTCCTTTATCATTATGCAATGTCCTTCTTTGTCTCTTGTGACTTTCTGATTTGAAGTCTATTTTATCTGACACAAGTACTGGAACTCCTACTTTTTTCTCCCTATGAAATATGTTTTCCAACCCTTGACTTTCAGTCTGTGTATGTCTTTGGGTTTGAAGTGAGTCTCTCGTAGGCAGCCCATATATGGGTCTTATTTTTATCCATTCAGTGACTCTATGTGAACATTTAGGGTGATTTTCAATATGTATGTGCTTATTGCCATTGCAGTCTTTAGATTCGTGGTTACCAAAGGTTCAATAATAATTTCCTTACTATCTAACAGTCTAATTCATGTCACTTAGTATGCCATTACAAACACAACCTAAAAGTTCTTTTTTTTTCCTCCTCCATTCTTTATATGTTAGGTATTGTATTCTGTACTCTTTGTCTATCCCTTGATGACTTTGGGGGTAGTTGATTTGATTTTGCATCTGCTTAGTAATTAATTGTTCTACTTTGCTCTGGTTTTATTAACCCTGGTGACAGCTATTTAGCCTTAGGAATACTTCCATCTATATCAGTCCCTCCAAAATGCACTGTAGAGCTGGTTTGTGGCAGGTAAATTCTCTCAGCTTTGCTTATCTAAAAATTATTTAAGCCCTCCTTCAAATTTAAGTGATAATCTTGCCAGGTAGAGTATTCTTGGATCGCGGTCCTTCTGTTTCATTGTGTTCAATATATCATGGCACTCCCTTCTGTCCTGTAAGGTTTCTTTTAAGAAATCTGATGGTAGCCTGATGGGTTTTCCTTTGTATGTGGTCTTATTTTTCTTTCTAGCTGCTTTTAAAAGTCTGTCTTTATCCTTGATCTTTGCCATTTTATTTATTATAGGTCTTGATGTTGTCTTCCTTGGGTAACTTATGTTGTGAGATCTATGCACCTCCATGGCCTGACAGACTATCTCCTTCCCCAGATAGGGGAAGTTTTCAGCAATTACCTCCTCAATGACACTTTCTAACCCTTTTTCTCTTTCTTCTTCTTCTGGTACCCCTATAATGTGAATATTGTTCCATTTGGATTGGTCACACAGTTCTCTCAATATTCTGTCATTCTTAGAGATCCTTTTCTCTCTGTGCCTCAGCTTCTTTGTATTCCTCTTTTCTAATTTCTATTCCATTTACCACCTCTTTTACAACATTTAATCTGCTTTTAAATCCTTCCATTGTCCATTGTATGTTTCACTTCAGATATGGAATTTCTTAATGATTGAATCTCTATCTTAAATTCATTACTGAGTTCTTGAATATTTTTCTGTACCTCCATGCACATGTTTATGATTTTTATTTTGAACTCTCTTTCAGTAAGATCAGTGACTTCAGTTTCATTTGGCCCTCTTTCTGGGGTTTGTAAGATTTGTTCTGGAGCTGGTTCCTTTGACATTTCATATATCTATGTGGCACCCTCTAGTGCACAGAAGCTCTAGTCTCTGGAGCTGCTCAGCCCCTGGAGTGAGGTTGGGGGTCACAGGGGTGTTTTGCTTGTGCCTAGTTGGAGGAAAGAGCTGTTTACTGCTTCCCAGCTGCAGTGCCTTTCTCCAGTGTCAAGGCCAGTGGGCTGAGCATACAGGTGTAAGCTTCTGTGCTGTGCGTCTCTAGCCATTGTAAGCAGAGCCTCCATCTGTCTGGCCTGACGCCAGCATAGTGACTGCCGGTTTTTGAGCCATTGCTGACAGGCCAGGAGGAAGGCACAGCAGCTGTGTGTCATAGACGGGGGCCTCGGAGCTGAGTAGACAGCCTGGGGATGAGCTCCTGAAGCTCCTCAAAGTTCCCAACCTGCTGGGCAGAGCGTGCCCAGACAACCTTGTCCACCTATCCCTTCTCCCGTGCAGCAAGCTCCATACCAGCTGGAATTAACAGAACTGTCTAAGACTGAATTTGGAAGGGACAGAATAGGTGGAGTGTCAGGATACAAAATTGTGTATGAGAGTTTGTTAAAGGGCCACTCTTAGAAATGAGGATTTAATAAACTGGTAAGGTCCCCTTGTGTCAACTCAAATGTGCTACTGTAATATTTATTTGGAGTTTGGGGAATAAATGCAAATAAATAATAAATTCTGCAATTTTCTTTGTAGAGAAAAATGAATGGTTTTAAATGCCCAGGTGGTAGATATGCTAAACTATAAAGGTAGAAATTCCAACAGATTTCTGTGTTTCTAGACAGATGCAAAGCAACAGTATTATTGAAAATCTTGGTGATGACTGTGCTCTCTGGGTCAGTATTGATTGTAGAGGATGCTGCTATGAACCTGACTCCCAGGTACTGGGGCTGTAGAGTCCTGGTGGTCTTAGTTGATACAGGGATTTGCGTCTGTAGTTAATAGGCCATGGTCTATAGAGATGAAATGAATAGGAAGGCATTAAGATATTGCTTAACTTTTATAACAAAATATGAAGAGTGGGTAGGTAGAGGCTGATATCTATTGTAGCAATGGAAAATTAACTGTAACTTTGTTTCCAGACAAGAGCAAGTTCCAAGTGTCAATACAAAGATTAAAAGATTAAAAAGTAGTCCCCACACTCCCAGGAAAGATTGACAGCTCATTATAGCCAGTGATATTAGAAATGGTTTCCAAACTATTTAATCAATCAGTGACAACTTTAGAGTCATCATAACAAGTAACAAGCACCAGAATGGATGTAAACCAGTGTAATCAATCTATGACAATTTGCTTCAGTAAGCATACCAGCCGTTTGGTTCAGCCTCATAGGTTGAACATCAGCCAAAGTGGTAGACACTCCAGTGAACACACTCCTAAGACTGAACGTCAACATACACTTGCTTTAAACCAATACTAAATACAATTCTCTAGACAACATAAATCATGATTTTAGGCTGATATCAATCACTCTTGTCTTTGTAGCCAAAACAACCCAAAATAAACTGTTTCCCTAACCCTTATAGAAGATCAGCAGTTTACTTTGCTCAGTGAGTTCACATCAGACCAGCTCTCCTTTAAGTAAGCCATGACAATTCTAGATGTTCCCACAATACCATATTGGAGACCATTGTTTGACATCATATCCTCACATAAACAGAAACTAGAAAAGTTCTCCAGTTCCCTATCCTCAAATTCCCTATTTATCCTTTGAACTGCTGCCAAGTGAGTTGGTCTCAAACACTGCAAGCTCTGTACTAGATTCATTAAGTTCTTACTGCCAAATTAATTTTGTTATGCTAAACATTGTCACTAGCAGATTTTAAAACTGGGTTTTTGTTAAGGAGATTTGACTTTTTGTAGGGGTGTTCACTACAGTTAAATAATTAGAACTGAGTCTTTGTATAGAACTTCGATTTTGTGTTGCAGCATTTGGTAAATATTCTTCCTATTAACCTGCATAGTCTTAACATTATTTGCCTCGATTGTGCTTTTGTTTGACTCTGTACAAAATCATACATCCTGTGCTTTAGTTTTGTCTTGAATTTTTTTCCTGAATATTTTGGATTATTTTTCTCTCTTCAGTGCTTCTACTCCAGAGGGAACAGATAAACATCCCAGATTATTAAATCTAGAAAGCAAACCGGGCCTAAAGGCTTGCAGTTGAAGGTCAACTAGACCAGCAAACAACTTATGCAAAGTGCACTGGTCATATTTGGCCTTGGGTCCCCAAAATACCATCATGAAACATTCCTTCTTAAGAAATTTTAAAAGAAGTTGGCTTTGTTTAGTTCAGATGTCAGAATCAACAATTGCTAGTTGAATGATCATTTTGTCCCTTCCAAGCCTCTGCTTGTTGAGGGAGTCCTAAAGAATCTTCATAAGCACCAATTTGGGGCAGACTTTAGTGGTCTATAATCTTTATGGATTTATGTGAAATCCATAACACACTCTTTGCAAAAATATTTCTTTATGCTGCATTTTTAATATAATGAAAATTCTTGCACTTATCTTGGAAAATGGCAAAATTACATTTTTCTCAGCATAATGAGGGTCATTTTGGAGAAAGATTGCAGTGGCAAAATTAATATACTTAAGAATTCTAAAAATATGTACAAATCATATTAAAAATTCAGAATGCCTAAAATTTCTAGTACTCTGCTAAATAAGAGTGGTGAGAGTAGATATCTTTACTTAGTTCCCTACTTCAGGGAGAAAACATTAAATCTTTCATTGTGAATTATGAAGTTAGATGTAGGTTTTCTTTTTTAAGGAAAATGGCATATTTATTATTTTAAATGATTTTATGAAAAATAAATGGATAACAAATGGTTTATGATTATAAAACTGATTAGCATAATCTAAAGTATTTGATACACATAGTTCTTTTATGAAAATTATATATTGAAATTGAACCACGAAGCTATAAGAGAATACCTAGCTACAAATAAGCCATTTTCTCAATATTTGAAGATAAATACAGTTATCTTCAAATAAGTGTACAAGCAATGAATTTGTTTCAGAGAAACTTTTTGTTCAATAAAATACCATTAATATACTTTCAGGAAGACTTCTTGAAATGGTGTTTTCCTTAGGTCTAATGAAAACAAGTTTCTTAAGAAATTAATGCATACAAAAGTATTTGTGAAATAGCCTATTCATCTTTACTGTCCACTCCAAAAGTTTCTTTTATATTTTTCACACATTTTACCACTCTTTATGTACTATTTTATTTCCTGTCATTAAGGTAGTTTAAAACTAGTATAGCTTTCTATTGCAGATGACAGTATATATCTACCCTTGTGAGTAACAATGTTTTTTTATTCTTACATAGGGAAAGTATAATGCAGTCAGATTGAATACACAGACCATGTAATAGTATTAAAAAATAAAAATAAAATATGAATTGACAAGACTTTCCTTTAAAGTCATTTGTGCCATGGTTTATTCAAAGATAAATATGACAAAGTAATCTGGCAAAGATATGGCCACATCTTTGCCTTCATTTTAGGGGGTAAACATGGAATCTTTCATTATTAAATATGAAGTTAGTTGTAGGGCTTTTAGGCAGATGTTCCTTATCAAATTAAAGAAGTTTCTCTCTGCTTCTTGTTTTCTCAGAGTGTTTATCATGAGTGGGTATGGCATTTCATCAAATTTTTTTTCCTTATCATCTATCTGATTTTTCTTCTTTAGCTTCTTGTTTTGCTGGATTAGATTAATTAACTTTCAAATGTTGAACCAGGTTCACATACTTCCCTTCTTTATAGTAGTGTACATCCTTGTATACATTTTTGGATTTTATTTGCTAGTACTTTTTTGAAGATTTTTGTGTATGTTTGTCAGAAATATGAATTGTCAGTTTTCTTTCTTTTGAGGGGGTATTACCTCTAACTTTGGTATCAGGGTAATACAAGTCTCAAAACAGGTTGGGAATCTATTTTGGGGGAAGGAATATGCAATAGTGTTCTTTAAATATTTGGTAGAATTATCCAGTGAAATTATCTGGTAACACTGTTTCTTTTTTTGAGAGTATTTTTAGTCACTTATTTAATTTCCCTAATATTTATAAGTCTATTGAAATTGTCTATTTTACCTTGGTTTAGTTATGGTAGTGTATTAGCTTCCTTTTGCTGCTGTAAGAAATTATCACTAAATGAGTGGCTTAAGAAAACACAGATTTGTTATCATACAGTCCTGCAGTAGATGTCTTAAAACCAAGAAATTGGCATAACTGTGCTCCTTCTGGAGACCCTAGAGGAGAGAATCCTTTTTTCTCTTTTACAGCTTCCTAGAGCCCCTTGGCTCAGGGGCCCTACTCTATCTTCAATGTCAGCAATACAGTATCTTCAAATCTCTCTCTCTGACTATGAGTCCTGCTTCTGTTGTCATATTGCTTTTCTAAATCTGACACTCCTACTTCCCTTTTATAAGGACTCTAATTTATTGTGCGCACTAGGATATCTTCCCATCTCAAAATCCTTAACCACATTTTTAAATTTCCTTTTGCCATATAAGGTGACATATTTACACACTTCACGGATTAGAAGGAATATATATTGGGAGAAGGGTATTATTCCATCCAAAACAGTTTGTGGTACTAAATGAATTATCCATTTTTTCCCCTAAATGTTGTTTTTATGAACACAAAGTTGCTTATAGTATCTCCTTATTATGCTTTTAATGTCTGCAGGATCTACAGTGAAATCACCATTTTTCTTCCTGATATTGGTAATTTGTGTTATGCCTTTTTATTTCTGCCAATATAGCTGGAGGTTTATCAATTTTAATTTTTTTAAAGAACCAGTTTTTCTTCACTGATTTTCTTAGTTCCTTTCCTGATTGAATTTTTTTGACTTCTGCTCTTATCTTTATTATTTCCTTCCTTTTAACTGTGTTGTTTAGTTTGCTCTTTGTTTTCAGTTTTTTGTGGTAGGAACTTTAGATACAGATGCCCTAGTATAAGGCCAAGTCATAATGATAACCCCTATCTTAAACAACAGCAATAATCAATTACTAAGTATAATTCATAGATCCTGGCTCACAATAACAATTTAAATAAAATCATTCACAAAAAATACAATTGATAAGATTCACAAGACCTACTTGAATTATGGTCTACAGAAGCTTAATATTAGACCTGCATGTGTGTGTGTATATGTGTCGGCTTATATTTGTGCATGTGAACCGGACTATATGTTTGTGCTTATATCTGTACATTTTACAGGCTTAAATTTTACCCTAATTAACATGTAAACTCAATGAAACCTTGTCAATAACATTATATTTTATGTAACATGGTAGTGTCCTCACATTTATTTGGAGGAGACTATTTGAAGAACAGACTGTTTTCAAAATGAGTTATATTACCAGTTAGTAAAGCTTAGTATTTAGCCAAACAGTATTAGGACAAGAATAGAAAATATTAGATTTATACAACATTTTATATAATACAGGAATACATATTCTATGTCAATGTCATCATTTACTCCCCTATCCTGTATCATTTTCTAGGCATTTAAATCAGTGGAAAATAATGAGTTGTCCATTGTTTTTGAAACAATTGTCTTTTAATTTGGAGATCAGTAAAATTTAAATTCCTACCTCACACCATTTAGAAAAACATGAGTTATAGATGGATTACAGAACTCAATATTATTTTGAAAAACTATAAAATTATCATGGGACATGTAATGAAAATATTTTATTAATTCAAGTAGGCCTTCCGAAAAAAGAGAGAAAATAAATAAATCATTAAATATAGATGAAAGATGGGTGGATAGAGGAATGCATGGATAGATGATAAATATAGATAATAGATAAACATAATAATAGGTAGGCATGTAGACATAGATACAGTGTTACATCTTATGTTATAAATTATATGTGTTCTGAAAAAGTCTTGATTTCCAAAAAACATATATTGAAATTAGAGAGTTTAAGAGAAACAATACGCACAACTAATGCTACGCAGTTTTGTAGCATAAGTATAGTAGTCTCCCCTTATCTTTGGGAAATATGTTCCAAGATCCTCATGGATGCCTGAAACCACAGGTAGTACCAAACCCTATATATACAATGTTTTCTTCCTATACATACATACCTGTAATAAAGTTTAATTTATAAGGCACAAAAAGAGATTAAAAATTAATAATAAAATAGAACAATTTTAACAATATAGTATAATAAAAATTATATGAATGAGGTCTCTCTCTCTCAAAATATTGTCCTGTTCTTACCCTTCTTCTTGTGATGATGTGAGGTAATAAAATGCCTGTGATGAGATGCAGTAAGGTGAATGATGTAGGCATTGTGATGTAGCATTAAGCTACTAGTGACTTTCTGAAGATAATCAGGATGAGGGTCATCTGCTTCCAGACCTAGGTTGACCTCAGGTAATTTAAGTAAAAAGTAAAGCCATGGGTAAAGGGGGACTACTGTGCTAAGACACTAATACTTCCCTAACAAAGGCAGTAATAGTAATTGAAAAGATATCTTGGATCACGCAGCAAGGCTGGAAACTGTCTCAATAGATACTGAGAATAAAAAGACAGTAGAGTGGAAATTCTGACAATATTGAACTCAAACGGGACATATTCTAAGGCACAACAGAGATGGAGGTAGCCCCTACACAATGGGGCCAACATTAACATGGTCAAGGTGGCAATGTAAACTCCATGAGTCCAGAGCTTTATAAGCTATATATAAAAATTTCTGAGCATGGATTTCTGAATGAAAGCATATGACTATAACTGTCTTAAAATATAGCCCTATGAACTGCTGCTATCAGTACAATGGCCAAGCTCCTTTGTCACTTTTTTTCTTTCTGAAGGAAGAAAATGATTTCTGTTATTCTTTAACCATTACTCATGAAAACAGGAACTCTGCTTTTAATGGCTTATTTTTCATAAGTTCTAATCACATGTGAGTTAATTTACATTGCATAAATAGCTGTTGTATTAGAAAAGACTGGGAAAAATAAGAGACAGAGACAGAATCTACATACACACACACAAATACATACATACATATAAGGTTCCCAGCAAGGAACAAAGGGCACAACAAAATTGGATAATTGAGGATAACATAAGAAAAAACTGTTTTTAAATATGAAGGAACATTTAGAGAAAGAATAAAGGTAATAAGATGGCTACTAAGAGCTGTTACTACCAGAAGGCTTAAAGAAACCAATACGCAAAGAGAGCAACTTGACAGAAATTGTGGATTTTTGCAGTGAGACAAACCTTGCCCACCCAACAAGGAGCTATTGAAATATATAACTCACCTCACTCTTCCCAACTTCTGATCATTAGCCAATAGCAGGCTAATGACTGACTGATGTGGCCCATTTACATCATTCTCATAAGTGAGAGAGCACAGAGGTGAAAGAAGAAGAGGGCATCATATTTACGGAGAAAATCACTAGTGTGTGCATGTTATTCTTTAAGGATACATATAAAAATGGAAAGTGAGTATTACTGAATCTGAGAAAGAGGGCACACTTAAAAAGAGGACTTTCCAATTTTGCCCCATGCATTCTTTAGTTCATTGTATAATTTAAATTTTTATAAGATAAATTTGTACAAACTTTTACTAGGAACAGCCTTTTAAGTGGGACTATATGAAGCTGAAAAGCTTCTGTACAGCAAAGGACACCATCAGTAGAACAAAAAGACTTCCTACAGTATGGGAGAATATATTCATAAATGACGTATCCGATAAGGAGTTGACATCCAAAATATATAAAGAACTCATGCACCTCAACAAACAAAAAGCAAATAATCCATTTAAGAAATGGGCAGAGGACATGAATAGACACTTCTCTAAAGAAGAAATTCGGATGGCCAACAGGCACATGAAAAGATGCTCCACATCGCTAATCATCAGAGAAATGCAGATTAAAACCACAATGAGATATCACCTCACACCAGTGAGGATGGCCAACATCCAAAACACAAACAACAACAAATGTTGGTGAGGATGTGGAGAAAAGGGAACCCTCCTACACTGCTGGTGGGACTGTAAATTAGTTCAACCATTGTGGAAAGCAGTATGGAGGTTCCTCAAAAAACTCAAAATAGAAATACCATTTGACCCAGGAATTCCACTCCTAGGAATTTACCCTAAGAATGCAGCAGCCCAGTTTGAAAAAGACAGATGCAACCCTATGTTTATCGCAGCACTATTTACAATAGCCAAGAAATGGAAGCAACCTAAGTGTCCATCAGTAGATGAATGGATAAAGAAGAGGTGGTACATATACACAATGGAATATTATTCAGCCATAAGAAGAAAACAAATCCTACCATTTGCAACAACGTGGATGGAGGTAGAGGGTATTATGCTCAGTGAAATAAGCCAAGCTGAAAAAGACAAGTACCAAATGATTTCACTCATATGTGGCATATAAGAACTAAGGGGGAAAAAAAAAACTGAAGGAACAAAACAGCAGCAGACTCACAGAACCCAAGAACGGACTAATAGTTACCAAAGGGAAAGGGACTGGGGAGGATGAGTGGGAAGGGAGGGGTAAGGGGGAAGAAGGGACATTACGATTAGCAGATGTAATGTTCGGGGGGCACGGGGAGGGCTATACAACCCAGAGAGGACAAGTAGTGACTCTATGGCATCTCACTACACTGATGGACAGTGACTGCAATGGGGTTGGGGGGGGAACCTGATGGAGGGGGTAGTGTAATCACCATAATATTACTCTTTTAATTGTAGATTAATGATATCAAAATAAATTTAAAAAACGTATTGATATAAAAAAACAAACCTGCATAGTGAAATTGAATTGTTTATATTCTCTTGTCCTCATTTCTCAGTGTTGAAGTTTGGAGAGATTTTTTACCTCATAACATTAAAGAACAAGGCATCCTTACTCTAAAGCCTGTCATAAAAAGCCTCTAAACAGGATAGAGAAAAGTTTTATATACATTATCCGAACTGTGCTTTACAATACTGTTGCTTTTTTTTAAAAAAAGAGGAATTTACTGTCTTTGTATGGTTTTAAAACTTTGTGTGAGTGAAAAAGAAATTTATAATTTTATTGTTTATATTTTCAGGGGCATGTGCACACTGAGGAAACTCTTTCAGTAGAGATGGAAGCTGTAAACATCTGTCTTACTTCAAAGAATTACATTACTGACATCTGCCAGACCCTGGTTTTCCCAGCTCTCCGAAACAATTATTGTTCTAAGCACAGCATTTCCACTAGTGACATCATCAACAACAACAAAAATGCATCTTTTAAAAAGAATCTTAGTGTTTCATTACTTCTCCCAAAGCAAAAAGAGTAAAAGGACCTCCCTGTTATTCCTGAAACGTATTTTCATCACAGAATGACAAGTGTACTTGTTCCAAAGATATTTATGCAACACAAAGAGATTCTTCTCCTACCAGATTATCAAAATCATAGCAACTTTTGAACTGTTTTATTTAGGGCTACTATAGGAGACAGGCATTTATATCCTGAAGAATGGGAACTGTGTTTGTATATAGATGATTCAACCTGATCCACAAGAGGAAAAGTCACTTCTATGAACACACATTTTTATGGAACTGTTATTTAATATACATCAGTGATTTTCAGCTTTATAAAACTCAAGATGGTAATAGTAACTATGCTATACTTATTACTTGTGCTATATTCCCAAACTGTACATGAGCACCAGGGAGAAAATAAAGAAATACAGGTTTCATGAGGAATATATAACTTATATGTAATAAACATGTAGTTGATTTAGACATTGAAATCATAATACACCTATCAATCAATGTATACCACATTTTTCAATAAAAACATAGTGGACAATATACTATGTTCAAAAAACTTAGACTGGAAGAAAAGTAAGATGTAGTTTCTAGCCTAATGTACTGGTTTGTTGAATTATAAAATATTCATAAAATCTAATAAAGATTAAAGTTTTCAGAAAGAAGCACTTTCACTCACTTCAGTGTATAGTAAGTAAAACATGGGAGTCATTTCATTTTATTGGACCAATTCTTGAACAACTTTAAATTTTATTGGACCAATTCTTGAACAACTATCACATAGTAATAATGAAAGCAAATATATTTTAATATAATAGGATATAATGGGATTATTTTTTGGCATTTTATGATTAGGCATGGTATTAAATATGTAATATATGTGTGTATGTATTCATGTACATGCACACCCACACAGATTATCAGAGATATTACCAGATGTGTTACATACTAACCCTTTTTACTAGAAACAGATTGTGTATTTAACAAATACCTTTGGCATTTATGAAACTAGGTTATTTTTCTTCATTTCACTATTAAAAGTGTAAATTATGATTTATTAAATCTGCTAAATTATATTTAAATTTATGCTATTAGAGTTACCTCAGTTTATATAATTTGCTTATTAACACTAAGATATTATCAGTAATACTTACACAGGCATTCATAAATTGCATTATTCACACTTGATAAAAATTATACTATTTTTAATATACCCCACTGGATTTAATTTGACAACTTGTTCCCTTTTTTAGTACTTGAATAGTTTTATTAAAAAATGAAAAGCATCTTTTTTTCATTTTGATAACATTTTGGTATTAAATATAAAAAATAGAGACAAACAAGTTTATTTTTTGTTTGTTTCACTCAAGGTAGAAGAGTAATGATTAAATTTAGAAAATATCTATATTTCAGAAAAGGTCAGGAAAAGAAAGCATTCAGGGAGAAATTGAGATTTTAAAATTTGATATTAATAACAATGAAAGAGAGGTTCCTGATGGCATAATAAAACACCTCATAAGTGGAATTAATGTAGAATTCAGTTAGAAAATAGCAAGTTCCAAATAAAATATGAATGAGAGTAACAAAGGAGATAAATAAGAAGAGAGTATGGATGAGAAGTAGGGTGGGTAATAGCATCATCATTAATGGAACTATGAGGACTGATGAATTTACCTGACTTTAAGATAACTAGTCATGAGAGTCCTCTAGAAGACAGTATTGGGAGAAGGATCAAATAAGCAAGTTTCCAAACTGGAATTCTGAAATGCACAAGTACTGTTTAGTTTAAATATGACTTTATTACTCTAATCATCTCCAGCACTGGATGCAGTGTTGAAATTAGTTCAGTATTCAGATAAATGGGCCTTTCTTTTTTCTTTTCTTTCTTCTTTCTTTCTCCTACCCCCTTCCTCCTTCTCTTTCTTTTTCTTGTATTCAAATTTGTATCCCTTCCACACATCATTACAGACTCTGATGTTATAAGTGACTAATGTTTCCTATTGCTTTTTTTTTCTCCTAGTTATTAATACACATTTTCTCTTAGGAGGTCTGGAGCCTTACTGTTAAATGCAATTACTTCCTTTCACACCCAATATTTACACTGTGTGTTAAATAAAAGGCCATTTTCTAAGTCCAACTATATGGGATACTCAGCTGAATATTATATTTAAGAAGATTGAGCAAAGCATTTAAGAACATTATGTCCTTGCAAAATGTCACACCAATCAGATATTGATATACTATAATTCATTGAAATGCAAAATATACTAAATAATTATGTCCTTGATTGAAACTAAGAATTGTTTGATTTCCATTTCAAAAATATTTGAGTGGTGAGATACTTAGAATCCTCTTGTTAAAAAAAAATACACCACGGAAATGCAAAGACATCTGGAAGTAAATGACATTTTCCTTTAAACAGAATATAATGTGTTTAGCAACTGAGTGCTTCATCAGGAAAATAATTCTTCCATGTAAGAATATCAAGAATTATATAAAATATTATAAAAGGTAGAAATTTAAATATGATGTTTCAACAATAGTCATTTCTTGGCCTTTAATAGCTACTCAGTCAACTACTGGCCTGATGATCTTCTCTAAAGAAAATTTAGATCACTCTTGATTTCTAAATCACATACACACACACACACACACACACACACACACGATCAGATGGTATTGCAGAATTTTACAAAACGTTTATAAACAGAAAGAATTCATAAACCTAAATCTAAGAAAGATCCTAAGTTACATTTTGGTGTAATTTCACAAGATTTATTCTTTTAGTATTCAGTAATATTCATAATTCTATTTCATAATTCATATGAATTATATTAACTGAAAATTTAGTATAGTAGTTAATTATTTGGATACTGAAAAATACATATCATTATTCTGTTAGTAGAATAAAGAATGGTTTTATACTTTCAATTTTGTAAAAAATATTTGTGGTAAACATATTTTATTCCCAGAAAAAATATAATGCTTTTTCTTACAGTAAAATGTAAATAAGTGTTTCAAAATGAAATAATTCTATAAGGTCTATTAGATGAAGAGCAGTCCAGAGCCCCTCCTTTCTGGCCTTTTTCTCACTCTGCATAACCATTTCCAAATCTTTCAGCTGTATCTGCATTTCTTCTGATTTTAACTAGAAGTTTAAACAACATAATGATACTGTTCTTTTGTGATGCTTCATTTTAAGAGATTATCTAAACATTTCTATCATTCAAAGAAGACTAAAACTTTTAGAATAAACAACCCCAAAATCTCAATAGTTTAACAAAATAATAATTTACTCACTGCATTGTGGGAAGCAAGATTGTTCAAAAATGAGTCTTGAAGTTCACTGTTGGTTTGGCTAGACAAAGAGCCAGAGAGGACTGGTGCTTCTTGTGGCAGGGGCTACCTCCAAATTTAATTTCTCACACTTCAACTTTCTTTGTTAGAACAGGCAACCTCCACAAGCCTCCAAGTTTTCCAGAAACTTAGCAGCTAGATAACTTTAGTGAATTCCCATGAAAAGCTTGCAGCTTAACCCAAACAAATTATACGCATCTGGTCTATTTGTACTCCCAACAGACTACATTTTCACAGTAAGAAGTGAAAACATGATGGGGGACTTAAAGAATAGGCAAAGACTCATTACAGGCTAAACAATACTAGAGTTGCTGAACAGTTCCATTTCCAAGAGTCCTCTTAGGCTATAGAACATCTTTATGTTAAATCGTATGTTGGGCTACTTACAGATTTCTTCTTGTTGGCCCTTGACTGATGATCATTACCACCTCCAAAAAAATCTACTTTTTAACATTTGTCTTCTAAAGTCTTATTGTATATAACCTGTAGATGATGAATAATCCTTATTATATGTCCAAATTGTATGCTCCTAGTTGAATAGATCTCCTGGCTAGTTTTCTACTGAAACATGATATCAAGCAAAAGCTCTGAAGTATTTGCTGGATTGTCTACTGGGCTGGCTAATGAAGGAAGGGAGACAGAAGGTTAAAGCATGAGGTGTTTTTAGGGGCAAGGTCAACAAATGTAGCATATCACCTCAGACCATGTACCAATACATAGTCAATGACCTCATTCTATCTGTAAGAAGACTACAAACCTGACAATTAGCTGTTTGCCAGAAAGAGTATGTGATTAGGGAAGATCTAGCCAGCCTCTTCCTATATCCTATATAGAAAATAAGGACTGAACACTTGAATCAACCTACCCATATATGCACAGAGATATCAATCACCCATATTTCCCAATAATACAACAGTTAATAATCAAGAAAATATGGCTTTTTCCATTATGGAGCTTAAAATCAAGCAGAAAAAAATAGACATTTAACAAATAATCAAGTTAATTAAAATTATGACAATTATATATAAGAAAATCATGATACTGTACTACCCCAGGTAAGAATACTGTTTCATGCCTTATGGTGATACTATTCATAGGTACTTTAAGCAAAGTCCATCATTGCTAGAAGGCAACTTTGAGTTTCAAATGTTTATAGAAAGAAATAAAATGGTTTGCTGTGAGAAATAATTAAAACAATGGATATACTTAGCTCCTAATAAGTATGAATTAACTTTTGTTATTTTTGTTTACTGTAACCCAAATAGGCACCTCAGTAATGTCCATTCATAGAAGAACTCATATGATCTCCCTTCACAGATCCCCTTCTAGTTGTATAATTAGGGCTAAAGGAATTAAAGGTTTTGCCTTGTCCACATTCCTGTTTTCTGGTTTTTTACTCTCATTTACTCTCTTACTCATCAAGACTTAATAACTCCTTGTTAATCCAAGATCACCCTCCCTTCTTGATGAAATATGTCTACCACGATTTCTGCCTCAAAAGAGGAGCAGTTACCTCTCAAGCACAGACATAAATGCTCTTTAATTATCCACACCAATCCCAAGTCCTGTTTGTAATGTTTGTAGTGACTAATAATGCTATGCTGGATGTTTACAGAAATATAAAATAAAGAAAATATAAAGAAAAAAGAATAAGCAAATTTAGCATGCTACATGTACATTGTTAATCACTTAGGGAATTATATCAGAATTATCTGTTGATAAACCTACTCTCTCTGACCTCTTGCCACCTACCTATTAGATTATGGATTCATGAGGTCAGGAAAGATGATATATTTATATCTGTAATCTTAGCACATGACAGATAGTTCACTGATAAATACTTAACTGAGTGTGGGGAAAATGGAAGTTCCTATGGCCAGGATCCTCACCTGACCCTAAACTACTTATAGATGTAATTAGGCTAATGCTTCCACACCCATAGGCAATAAGCTGTCATTGACTGAGTCACTATATAAAGAGCTCTGTCCAGTGCTCTGTACAGAGGCAGAGAGGAAGGAGGATTACAGTCCTGCAGACTGTTGGATGCAGATGAAATTCTATTGCTCAACCTATCACTGGGAGGATAAAGCCGGGTATAAACCCTTTTACCCCAAGAACATTCCATTGTCATTTCTTGGTCTCACTGAATCCATAGTGAACTTGGCTGGGGCTGAAACCCTCAGGCAAGACACTGTGTTAAACATCTACCAATATAGGATCTGAAGTATTTATCTAGTGATTCATTGGATGCTCTTAGTATCCATGTTCATATCTGCTCCTGTATTCATACCCAAATTCATATGTGCTCTTAGCATCTAATGAATCTCCCTTAGACTGTCACAGTGGTGCTCATGAGACATGTCACAATGCCCTCTGCAATGTCTCCTTTAACCTAGAACACTCCCTGAATTCTTTGCTTCAGACAGTCTGCTTTTTATCCCCCAGCCACCATTTCATTCCTCTGTGCCTTCCTTTTTACTTAGGAAGTAAAGGATGAAAGAGTTGGGTGTATATAGAGCTCTTTCATTATAGTATTTTCCCTAAATAAAATTTTTTCACAAGAATGAATTGTAGCTTATGATGAAAATAGAAGTTTTAATATTCCTCATTCATATCTATTGAAAATCCAAGAGCAAATATTATTTGCTAGAGCAATTATCAAGTTTCAAAAAAAAGACAAGTGATATGTTGCTTTTGGATGTATTTTGAATATATGCTTATGTGTGTAATCTTTATAAATCATTTACTCAAGTATTTTTATACAATTGAATTGATCAAGACAAAAATCTTTAAAATCATCTTTGAATCCCATTTCCTTTCACATTCTATGTTAAATCCATCAGAAAATTCTATTGTGCTTTTCTTCAATATACACCCTAAATATCTTATATTTTCATAGCATTTCGGCTGCTCCCACCACCCTATCTAACCATGACTTTTGCAGTGGTCATTTCACTTTAATAGTTACTGTCTGAAGTCCATTATCTTATGAGAAACCAGGAAGATCCTTTTAAATATGAATCCATTTTATTTGTAACTAACTCTACCCTTAACAGTCTTATTGTGTGCTGTAAAGTACATATTATTGACTATTAATAAAATGAAGGATTTAGAAGACCTTGAGATCTATATTAGTCCTGTAGTTGTCAATGGTAATTAAAGTTTTCTCAAGATTTAAAAATCCTGAAATAAAGGTAAAGAGTTACTTTCTTTAGTGAAACACAATGGGGGAAACTGGACAGGGATAAAAAATGTTCAAGAGCTTATAGTTGATACATTTTATATTCTATTGAGAAAGAAAAACAAAGCTAACAGGAGAATCAGTGTTGCAAATCTAGTTAGAAGGTAAAGAAGGTAAAAGGTACATACTCACTGATTAGATAAATAACTGTGACAAAGCTCAATTTATTGCATCTGAGCTGTGCAATTTCTTCTTTGCCAGCTGAACTAATGTTAAGCTTTACCAGTGGAGTGCTTTGCCAGGAGAGGTGCTGGAGCGGAAGGGGTTTTCTCTTTCTTTTTCTGATGTGCTCTTCTCATCCTGTAGCTTCTATAGATCCTGCCTCTGCAATTCCAGGCAGCCAGCAGCACTCAGCAACAAGCAGTTTCCCTGGGCATCCCTTCTGTTTGGCTCACCACAAATTCTGAGCAATGTCACTTCCCTGTGGGGTTGCTTCCCTGTACACCCAGAAGACAGTTTTCCAGCAAGCATCAGAGGATTTCCAGCAAGTTTCTTTGGCACAGCCCCTATGTGACTTCTCTGCCATTCAGTGAGTTGTGGCCATACCTTCTCCAAGGAGGGCTAGACCTCAGCCCTGTTCTGAGGGAGGTTGGCAAGTAAATAAAGAACATGAACGTGGGGCTCTCTCTCAGCCATTGAAGAAGTGGCTATCCTAGTTCAGGCTGCTATAACAGAGTATCTATCATAGGCTGGGTGGAGTAACCAACAGGTCTGGAAGCTGGTAGTCTGAAATTAGAGGGCCTACATGGTTAAGTTCTGGTGAGGACTCTCTTCTGGGTTTCAGACTGCAAACTTATCCTTGAACCCTCACATGGCAGAGAGCATAGAGGTAAAGCAAGCTCTTCCATGACTCTTATAAGGGCACTCGTTGCATTTAAGAGATCTCCATAATCATGACCTCATCTAATGCTAATTACTTCCCAAAGGCCCCAACCCAAAGGTGAGATAATATATGTAACTTGTTTTAGATAGCACAAAAACAGAAGAATGAATAGCATGTTTTCCAACAATTATATGTGGCACTACAGTTAGAACATTCATTATTTCTTAACTCTTAGTTTTATAGACCATTTGCCTTTGATGCTGCACTTTCTGTTTGCACATATCATGTACCTTGGGGTTAACCTGTGTTTGGTATTTTGCATTAATAGCTGAAGTGGTAGAAAGACATTCAAACTTCTCTCTCCTCTGATAAGCTGTGTAGCTCCTGTAACCTCCGTGATCCTCATTCATCAATGAGAAGAGATCTGAAGAACTGCAGGGTTCAGTACTATAGTGTTGGAGCTAAGGAAGCATTTTTTTCCAAACAGAGGACCACTTTATTGAGGAGTTGTAGCAGAAAGAGCAAGCACGTCCCAAAGCACCGAGATACAGAATAGTAGAATAAGTCACCTAATGACAGTACTTCTTTAATGTGATAACATCTATTGTTTTCATGTAAAAGAATATTCTTTAAAAAAATAAATGTCTTACATTTATTTATTAAGTGATGACTATAAGTACTCTTCTATATGCTTTACATTTTGGCCTTACACTGGATTGTGTAAAAACCAATAGTAGTTTTGACATATTTTTTATATCTTGTTATTAACTAATCTCCAAGTGAAATTGATGTAGATTGATTTTATATTATGAAGTATTAAACAATCTTTATTGATATAAAATAGGTACTTTTGTTACTTATATATTGGACATCTTGTCATTGTATTCTCAGTTTCTTCATTTACTCAGCAACTAATTGCTAAAGGTATAAAATATAGCAGACATTATGTGCATTGCATGAGAAGAAATAATAATGTGTTTTACCTCCTCCACCATCCCCAGAGCTGAAGGCACTGATCGTCCCTACCCATCTCCCATGACCTTCTGCAAAGCAGACTCTCCTGCTGCCTCCCACTTGCTGCTGCTAAAGAATTTTCCATGAGCACGACCCATCCTTTCATTAATTGTCTCTCTTCCTTAAGGGAATCCCATAGGTCATCACCCAGCTCCTCCAAGTGATGCTGAAGTGTGTCTCTCTCCTGCCAAGGTCTCTCCCTCTCCTCGATAACCCTCTCTCTCTCCTCGATAACCCTCTCTCTCTCCTCAATAACACTTTATACTATCTCAATAAAAAGAGATCCTACAATGCCAGCTGCTACACAGTCTTTCTGGGTCTCTAAGTAGTTTTCTATCTGACAGAGTACTAATTCTGCAGCTTTGGGAGTCTCTACTCTTCCCCAGTTCTTGAAGGGAAGGCCTCACCCCTCTAGGAAGTGCTTAACCCTAAACCAATTCCCGACTAGGGGCTCCCAAGTTTGAAGCCCCACATATTGAGGGTTCCAGAGTAAAGCTGCATCCTCTACCTTTGTAGCCATTGGGCCTCCCAATTATTCCTAGAGGAAGCCCTCCCAAGGGTCACCCCATTTAGACAGATTTCAGGTTCAGAGGTCCTGCCGACTATTTCCAGATGTAGATCAGGGGAGAAAATTCCGGGGCAAAATACCTCTAAAACTGAAATCAGTCAAAGGGAGAAATAAAGTTAAGAAACCCATTTATTTCTTACAAGAAGTTGTCCTGTCTCTCTCTTGACCAGGCTGCAGCCGAAGAGAGCTCCACCCAACCTCTCCAGTCCAGATAACCCTTTGCACACCCTTGTAATTACCTATTGATCTGTAGATGAACTAATTCTTTTCACCCCTTGGAAACACCTACTGATATGCAGATGCACTAAAGCCAGGCAAGAGATTCTGGAAATATTGCAATTTTACCCACAATAGGCAACCTGGCTTAAAGTGCAGCACTGTGGAAAACCCCCCTAAAAACAGAAATACTGCTTTTAAACATGAAGTTTAATTAGGAATTATAATTAGGTAAAGAGGGTTCCGGGATGATGGACACAGTGGGTTTCAGGTACTTGGAAAGCTCAAGATACTGGTATAAGCACTGACATTTAAGAATCTCAAATATATTATTGGAACATAGAGAGAGGCATAGAGTGAACTGAGATGGGGTTGGAGAGACAAACAAGCTCAGTGTAGAAGGGTCGGCCACCTGGGATGACCATTTTGAGAGCTGAGAGCCCTTGTTAGCTTTTTTCTTTTTTTATTCTTAAAGTATTTTGTTTTTTTCTTAAAGCAGCGGGAAGACACTAAAAGGTTTCTAGTAAAAAAATAATATGACAAGTTCTGAAATTTAAAAATCTTTCTGGCTCTAATGTGAAAAAAATTGCTTTGAGGAAAAAGTATTAATGTAGTGAGTTTATTTCATTTAGAAGACTTAGAGTATTGTAGATAATCAATAATCTCATTCAGTTTTATTAATATAGTTGTAAAAATCAGAAATGAAAAGAGCTTGTGGAAGTCATTTACACACAGTCCCATTTTTGACTAATGTTGGATGTAAGAAGGAAAATATAGCAAGACTGACAAAAAGCAAAATCATTAGCGTCTGAGACATCTTTTAGCGAGAATAGATTTGAGATCTGTTTTAAGGGTCAAAATTATAGACGTAAATCTAGAAACCTATCTCATATTTTTCATGAATACAATTTAGATACTAAGTTCTCATAATTTAATAAGGATATTGGATTTATGAACCTTTATATTACTAAATTATGACTGGAATATGTAGTGATAAGGTGATAAAGAATTGCAATTTAAAGTAAGGGACAGGAAATTAATTCTTTTACTAAAAAATGTCTCAGTCATTAAATAAACATTTTTGTGAATAACTGTTGAGGGAAAACTAATCAAATGCTGAAATAATTAAAATGTTTTTGTTCAGAAAAAAACTGATTTATAGCATTTGGCAGTAGACTACAAAAATGGAATACATGTTAAAGTAAATAAAATGGCTAACCACATTTTGGAAGGATTAAGAAAATATTTTCACTTATACAGCAGCATTCTGCTGATAAAAGTATAAACAAATATAATATTGTCAATTAACTATCCTTCAATTAAAAAAAGGAAAAAAGGCATATCAGATATACTTTTAATTATCAGAAGAAAAACTAATGGGAAAACCTCAATAGGTCATCATATGGTTATTTTGAAGCATACATTCATATGATCATTCTAAAAAAAAGGGAGAAAATATAAAGATGGGAAAAAAGAGAAATTAAATTTTTTAAAATTCATCAGAGTTTATCAATATTATGAACAAAGCTTTTGGAAAATATTCCACAGACTTGTTTTAACAGAAAAGACACCTTTCAGTCATAAAATATTTAAATAGCAATAGGCAAAAATCATCATTCTCTACAACCCATTCCTAAAATAATCTGTCACACAGCAAGATCAATGAGGCAGGCTGTCTGCTGGTAACAAATAACTGCATGAATTCAGATCTTGCACCACATGTTCAAAGAAGTTAAAGATAAGGTGATGATTTCTAATGAGCTTTTTGGTGAAAACAAAATTTTGGTCAGCTGTGCAGTGTGTTTGATAATTTATCACAAAAGGTATAAGCCTACTAAGCACATAACCAGGTGAACAGAAAATTTAATGACATTGTAAATGTAAGTTAAGCATCAGAATATATTAGAATCTGTGTTATAAACTTGGAATCAGGAATTGTTTTACCACTTTTTCTGCTTTTTTCCCCTACTTCATGTAAGGGCTCATTCTGAGAAATAACTGAAGAAATTTTAAGGACCTCCAGGTAAAGTTTACTGTTCTTCTGTGTTGGAGTATGTCTATTGTCTCTACTTCTTCCTAAATCTTTTCATATTAAACAAGCATTTTATTTTACCTACCTATCCCCTGCCATCCCAAAGAAAAGGTCCTGACAGTTCCATCTCAAAAGTACTTTCCCAATCTTCCTACTTCCTTCTATTTTTATTGATTCTTCAATACAAGACACCATCAAACATCATCTGGATTTCTACTAGAGACTCTCAGTTTGTTTCTCTGTAATGCATTCTCCATATCAGATCTGGAATGGATTCTTTTTCTTATATAATTTGTTTATCTAGTTTTGGGGGAGTTCTTTCCTTTATTTTTTTTTTAATTGCAGTACAGTTGATATACAGTGTTATATTGGTTTCAAGGATACAACACAGTGATTTAACAGTTACCTTCATTATTAAGTCCTCATTGGAATGGATTTTTTATAAAGGTGTATTGAGATATAACACACTGTGATGCACAAATATTAAGGGTAAGACTGCCATTCTGGTCAATATATAGAACACACATAGCACTCCAAAGGACTCCCCTGTGCCAGATTCATATCAAATAATCCCAGAAGTAATCACTCTGACTTCTATGACCATACATAAACTTTGCCTTTTCTTGAAATAAATTGTTGCATGTGCTCTTTTGCATCTTGTTTCTTTTGCTCCATATTAGGTGGATGAAGTGCATCAATATTGTGTGTAATATTGTTTTATTGTTGTATAGTATTCCAATAAATATAATACAATGAACTTATCTATTCCATTATAAATGGACATTTGTGTAGTTTCCAGTTTGGGGCTATTTTGAACAAAGATGCTATGATCATTCTTCTACAAATTTGTTACTGGATATTGCCACTTATGTTTAAGGCATCCATACCTAGGAATGGAATTGCTAGGTGATGGAATAGGAATAAATTTAGCTTTAGTGAATACCATCAAAAATTTTCCAAAATTGTTGTACTCATTTACATTACCACTAACAAAGTAAGAAAGTTCTGATTGCTTCTTACCTTTACTGACACATATTGTCAGACTATCTTACACATTTTAGTTAGTTATTGGCAACTCATTGTGGTTTTAATTATATATTTTAATAACTCTTGATGTTGAATACTTTGTCTTATGTTTGCTTGCTATGTATAAATATGCTTTTCTCAAGTTACTGCCCAAGATTTCTCCCATTTCTGTAGGATTTTCTGCCTTCTTATTAATCAATAGATATTCTTTAAATATTCTGAGTGGAACTTATTTGTTGGTTTTAGACAGGTAGTTAAATAACAAATATATTTACATTAATATGGCACATATATATGTGGCAAATATGTACATATGCATATTAGCATATATAGCAAATATGTATTATCAGACTGAAACTTGATTATCATTTTTATGTGTCCTTTATAAACAGGAATTCTTACTTTCATGAATTTTTTTCAATTTTTTAATGGACAATTTAAAATTAGTACTTATATCCCTTATTATTTTATATTTCATATGTAGGGCTGTACGATTTCTGTTAAATCTGAGGTTTAATATGATGTAGAGGTAATGGTACACCCTTTTCCATGAGGCATTTATATTAAGTGTGCATGCGATTAATTTAGAAATTATTATACTTTTTCTTAATTGCAGTTTGTTGAAGGAGAACTACAACACTTTGTTTTTTAAACTACTCTTAATAGTCACCAAAACACATGAGGAAAATATACAGTAGATTTTATTTAACATTGCATAGTCAGTGAATATTTCCTAACATGATTGTGAATCTGCAGAGATTTTTAGTTGACTGCATTTTCTCTTAGAAGCAAAGATATTTTACTTTTAAAGAAGCATGTCTAAATCAGATTATTGTGATGTTTTCAGAACGTGGATATACTAAAATACACTTGACACTTCAAATAAGTGAATTTTATGGCATGTGAATTATATTTCAATGAAGCTGTTGAAAGCAAAAACAGTACAGAGTGTTTCTAATACAACATGCTTTCATTTGGGTCAACATCTTATATAACCATAGAATATTCGTAAAGCTAGAAATTAACCATAGTCTGGTATTATTAACAAAGCACAGAACTTATTTGGGTCTCCAATTTTTACATTATTTTTTTCCTTCCCTTTATCTCTATGATCTAATCCAAAATCCTCAGCTGAATTTACTTTTACACTAATCTGACAGTTCCTCTACCTTAACTTGACTTTTTATGAACTTAAGAATTTTGAAGAGTACTGTGAGTTATTTTGTAAAATACTCTCAATTTGGGTTTTTCTGTTTTCCCATGACTATACTAAGTGACAGTTTATTAGGAAGGATACCACCACCATGATGTGCCCTTCTCAGTGCATCGTATCAGTGGGCATATGACATCAACATGACTGGCAAGGTTAACTTGTATCATTTGGCTCATATACATCTGCAAATATTCTACAAGATAAAATTACTATTTTCCCTTTGTTCATATTAAACATTTAGGGAATACCTTGGTAATATGCAGATACATTATTTCTGTTTAAAATTTACCCACTAATCTTAGCATGCGTGACAACTTTTGCCTATGCTAATTATTATGGTATTCTAGTAATGATGTTCTATTTTCCTCACTTCTGTATTTATAAATTGAAATTCTTTGTTAGGAACAGGTACCACTTTTCCTTTCAGTTACTTACTCAGTTACTTATATACATATGGACTAATGGATATTTATTTTGTGGGGCTATAATCCAATATTGTCACTTATTTATTTATTTGGTCAAAGTGCTACAAAATTTTGTGATGCACTCTTTAATGGTTATGTATTGTCTCCCAGTTTTGAGACAATCTGAACATAAAAAAAAAGCAGCATGTGGATTATAATGAATAAAAAAATCTGTGACTTCATGATGACTCTTGAAACTTGGGAAAAGGATGGATTCTTATAGAAGAATGTTAGCAGCTAAATGTAGAAAGAAGAGTATAATTAGAAAAATCATTGTTCATTTTCAAAATTATCACTCCTCCAATTAGTTATATTTATCAAAGGAATTAAAAGACACCTTCACAACTGACAGTGCTGTGGTACCTGAATTGATACTACTTTAATCAAAGAATCAAATTTAGCATCATCAATAATAAAAGGGCACATTATGCCTCCAAATGTGATGCATTTGGAAAATAATATCACTTTAGTAGCACTGATAGAAAGTAAAAGTTTGACCTGAATCTAATCATGACCAAAGACTCACTCAGGTTCAGACTGTGACATTCCACAAAACAGTTAGTCTCTTAAAATATCAGTATCATTAAAACACACACACAGAGTGAGACATTTCAAGCATTTCTACATTGAAGGATGGGAGAGAGACTGACAAGTAAAGGCAACGAATTCATAGGTGAATTCTTGATGTGCAGAATAAAACCAAGCATATTAATCTTATTTTAGGACCATTAAAGATCAAATAATCAGAATTTTTAAGACAACTGAATAAAGATTTGTATGAGACCAAAGATTATGACATGTAAGTGTAATATCAATTACTACAAAATATATATAATTTAAAGTATTTTTTAATAAAATAGATAATGATGTTTCTAAAAGGGTTCAGGAAATAGTTGCTGTCCATTTATTTCTCTTTTGTCAGCATACATCTGTTTATTGGAAATAAAAATGATCTATATTGAAGTTTTCATAGCTGACTATATTTGTTCCTAAATTGCTCATGAATGCTATTGAAATTTAATAACATTAAGAGCTAGTCTATATTTTCATGAATTAGTCAAGATCTGGGACTCTCTAGACTCAATTCCATCTAGGGGAAATAAAAATGAAAAGTGCTCCAAAGGGGAAGAAATAAATTAATGAAAATCAGAGAAGACTACTGTAATTTATTTTCATTATATTAGAAAATGAGAATAGTGTATACACAAAAAGACCCTTTTTCCCTTTAAATAAGGACATTTTAATATGGAAAAAACAGTGTATTATCTTGACTAATATTATATTCCATAATCTTGAGAGAAAATGAAGCAAATAGTGAGGAGCCTGGTACCAGCAACAAATAAAGGATTTGTCAATGTTACTTCATATTAATAAAATAAAATAATATTTCTTGGAATAAATGTTTTTATTTGTTACTCTCAATTGCAAGATATATGTTAGAAACAAAAGGCAAATCTCAGGGTCATAAAGAGAATGAGAAAGCTAAAATGGGATCTTGGCTATGTTGAAATACATACAAATAAGATTAAATAAAATGGAAAGTAAAGCTCTTATTTTCACATATGCTATACTTTGTATCTCAAAAACTTCTATTTAACGTTAAGTAGTGCCAAGAGTAACATAAATAAAAATGAATCTAATATTAAAATTGAAATTGCATTTGGATGCAATATATTACACTATTTGTATATGAAGATTTAAATCAGATGGAACTTCAGTTAAATTGGAATACTGGAAAGAAAGATTTAAAATATATCTATAATTAAATAAGAGTGTATGCAATTATGCACATGTGCTTCTGTGTGATTTAGGACCCCTCATTGTCAAGTGGCCTTAGCTATGCCAAATTCTAGAAATATTCCTCTTAAAATGTTTATCCCTCCTTCTCTACCTGGTGAATTGCACTCAGAAAATCATAATACCATGTTCACTGTAACGTCTTCTGTAATTTATTCAAAAAAATGATTAATATCACCACTGAAGTCTCATAATACTTGAGCATATTTTTCTTATATCATTTAATATTAACTTGAAATGTTCATTTCAGCTGGGCATCTAGAAGAAAAGCCTAGGAATTGAATATTAACAAGCACAATTTATTGAAATTATACACGATTGGGATAAGGTAACATTTGCAAGACACCATAAACCAAAAACTCTTACATCTGGGAATATCACTAATCTGGGTCCTCAATCCTGAGTCAGCCAGACATTCTATTAAATTTCCTGGAGATACAGACACCTCTGGTTAGACAGGTCAAGGTCAGTAGTCCCTAGATTCTGGATTAAACAAATTATTTTTTTGTTTTCTAGGGCAAATCCTAGAGAATTTCTTTCAATTCCATACTGCTTTCTATAATTTCAACTAACTAAGAGTTACTAAAATTTCTCAAATATCCACAGTAGCCCTTAATGGACCTTAGTCAATCAATAAGGATGCAGATGGAGAATTCTGTTGTCCAAACTTAATGTTAGAGGACAGTATGGAGGTGGAATATGCTTGTATGTGTTTATGCTTTGCATGCATGCACAGATGCATGCTTATAGAGACATGGGTTATGTACTAAGCAGGTTTTGGCTAAATGTAAATGACATTATCTCTGCATAGCTTATACTTTTCTTCCCCATTATACTATCACAGTTTTTAAAAGGTAGAAACTATATATTCTTCATTTTATATGCATTATACCTTTTAGTGACAGGTATAACAATTTGGTAAATGAATGAATAGTATTTTTTGAGCATCATCAACTATTTCAGTCAGTTGAAAAAATAAAAATAAGGAAAATGGTTTTAGAAATAGAAAACTCAACTTATACAGTGACATATTTCATTTAAAAGAGCCACAATCTGAGTATGCTAATTCTTTCTTCTAAAGTCTTCTCTAAGATATTTGGCAATCTAGTGAATATTTGTTGATAAGGTACTAGATATGATCCTCTTTTAAAACAATAATTTAATTCTTCAAATGAATATACTAAGACCCACAATTATTAGAAAAGTATTTAAAGGTACATGGGTAAAAAAGATGGCCAAACCAGAATTGCTGCATAGGTATTCTATCTCTGCAACTCTAAACTTCAAGATAGAACATATTGAGGCCATAGCTGGTTAAAATGAATGCATTAGAAAATGGTTGCCAGAGTTTTATGCACTCTTAATAGAAATAAAGGTTATTGCTAAGAATAAAATGTTAGCAAGGTTAATCAGACCACCACAGAATCAAAAATTATGTAATAGGGACAAAGGCATAAATACCACAATAATATCCAAGTACTGCATTAAAATACAATAGGGTTAATATATATTCATGTGCTCTTTAAGAAGAAAGGAAGTCACTCAGTATTTTGTTTTTTGTTATATTTCAAGTAAATATATTTAAATCAAATAATGACCTGAATACTGAAAAGTTCAGTTAATTGGAGAAACACACTTAATTTGAATACCTCCTTTTATGTTGGAACATAGACCATGACCAGTTCATTTATCTTCCAAAATGGCACTTGTATGAAAGCAAAGGGGGGCTCTATGAATAACTGTGCAAGGATAATCAGCATAAATCAAGCCTATCCCAGACTGACTAAGACATATATTTGTCCTAGTAACAAATAATTTCCATATAGTTTAGAGATGCATATGTTTTACATATAACATTCTCTATATTTTAAATAAATCATGACAGGCAGATTTTTTTTTCCTACATAGAATTTCATTTTTAAGCTAATGTTAGTTTTCGTTGAGATGGAGATAAGTATCATCCTTGGTAGACATCATTCCTTTTTGGTAAGGTACATTTCAATAAAACATACATTCATACATAAATAAATAAAACAAAAACAAGGCCAAAATTTTATCCCTCAATGGGAAATTTGAGATATTGAGAAATTCTTTTTTATCCCACATGATTTTCCATATTGAAAATTTGTACACAAAGCATTTTTGCACAGATTATATGAGGTTAATTTATTACTTGGCTAGTAATCTAAAGGCTTCTGAATGGCAAAAATTACTGGTTTCAAGAGGCAGTTTTATTGAGAATTCAATAAAGATGACACATATATGCATATAATCTCTATGCTATGCTCTGTTACTGTCCTCATCAAACACATTTGTGGCTAAAATAAAGGGCCGTTTCTTCCCCTACCTGTACATACAGGCATGAGTAAACATGCTTTAGAACCGGTAAAAAACAATGAAAATACTCTGTGTGGAGTGTGAGAAAGAAAATTTGAGCCTGCCACTGAAGTCAGAGTGTCCTGTGAGAACAGTCCACTGATTGTATTTTGGAACTGTCTCTTCTGGAGGGTCAAGATATTACTCAGCTACCCAGCAGATTAAGCCCATGGAACAAATCCTACCAAAGAAATATACTATTCAGAACTCTAGTGTTCAGAGTTCTAGAAAAAAATAGTGAAAGATTGGTCACTTTGATTTATCTTGTGAAGGAACACTTGAACAACTAATAGGGAGTTTCTATGTAGGGAAATTTTGGCTGCTTAACCAAAATGTAACTACATGGAATCTGATGCAAACTGCAAACTTAGAAAGCCTGCAGAGTGTCAAAATGCTTCCCAGAACAGCAGAGGAGCTGGCCTTATGTTTGTGCTAGTGTTTTGTTTTTCAAGCATATATAATTGTATTAGAAATGAACATACAATTTCAAGGTAAGAGAGAATAGGTATCACAGAAGAAATGTAAAGTCATTGCTATGAGACTTCAGGTCACGGACAGATGTTCCTATATTGTAGGTCAGGGTAGGGTTCATTTTGAAAATGGAAGGTAATTTGAACTTAAGTGATAAAAAAGAACTGAAATAAGGTTGTGGGGTCGAGACTGAGGTATTGCAGGCCACACTGGCTAATATACATACTCTCTTCCTTTCTTGATAAGAAAGACTATTTTTTTTCTTGGGGTGGGGAACAGTAATGGGTAACATTAGCAATACTTAGCTCCCTAGATGACCTTACAAGGGTTACATATAAGAACTGGTCCTGAATGAACTTCTGGGAATTTTACTGGATAGGATTTCTGGGAAAGCTATTATTTTCTTGGTAAAAGAGACAAACTCAACTACTGTGTCCATTTTTCCTATTTCTTTTTCTTCCTTACTAGAGTTAGATATGATTCATGAAGTTTACATGTTCCAAATATAAGGATAACGAGCATCAGTGAGGATTGGGAATGAGGTGCTGGATTTTGCAAGAATTTGAAAGCTGGATACCTGTTGACTTGGTCAAGCAGTAGCATAAACCCTAGACTATTATCCTCGGGACATCTCATTAAAAGGGTAAAGTAAATCTCATAATTTTGTTAATAAGACTGTAATCAAGCATGTGATACAAGCTGTTTGAATCCAATTTGGCAAATATGGGGCACCAATGAGGATACTCAAAGAAAAGAGAACAGTATGGAAAATCTGTTAATGAAATTACAATTAGACAGCATATATGTGAACAAGGGCAAATCATAGTGTAAATGATATGTGAGCAATGAACATATGAAATCACTTTATAAAAGAAGATTTTGAGATTACAGCTATGCCTTGAAATCCCATAGGTTTACATTTGATTCTGTAGGCCATTGGAGCATTGAATGCACAATGGAGCTGTTATGGAAAAGTACTCTTGTAGCATTTTCATGGGTAGTTCTTGATGATGAAGTGAGACTGGATTCAAATATTGAGAGGTTGCATTAGTTCATGCAGATAGAGATAGAAAGACAAGATGTATCAGACAGATGGGCTTAGGCAACAGGTTGAATGGAAAATGAGTGTGGCCTGGAGAGGAAGAAACACTGAGGAGTCAAAAACAATACTGGGAGTACCTCTGTGTTATTAATGAACACAGGAAACACAGATAAAACAATTTTGGAAAGTCAAATTAATGGAGGCTTGAATGTTTAAGTTTATGGTACATAAACTATGTTTTATAATGTAATAATAAACTACAGTGTTTTTCATCAATAAAAACAAATTAGAACCCATGCAAAAATGACAGGACAAAGATGTGGGTGTTGTCATTGGGCAACTTGGCTCACCATAAATAGATGTTCACTTTAATACTTCATGGAGCAAAATGAGTTAAATTTTAGTAAGGATATTAGTCAAATCTATTAGTGAAGTCAAACTTATTTTTTAGCATAAGCTGAAAATATGTTGTTTTGAGTTCATGTTTCAGAATGTAGACAATTTCAACTCCTACTGAACTCTTACTTCTATTATTTCCAACATGAATAAGTTTAAGTAATCATTCCCTAAAGCAATGAAATCTGCCAAGAAAGCATAGCAGATACCCTTTTATTGGTCAGACTCTAGCTGTTGAGAGTATGCTGAGACCTAGGCAGTCTGTATGCAAGGAAAGAAAAATCCAAACTAAAAGTGCCATTATTTATTAACTTTGAGAAGGACCAACAATATAAAATAAAAGGCCTCTTGTCCAATCTATCTTGCCTATCATTTTACTGGATGCTGTTAAATGTTTAATAATGGGAAAAATGACTACTATCAAATATAAAGGACTATTCAATTACAAAGTCCTTCAATTTACTTTAAAACCTACAAAATTTCATACTTTATGGATTTTAATGTTTCATAGCAAATTTAAACAACACCATTTACCTAATTTTCTTTTTATCATGAAAAGTTCTATCTACATTTCTAACAATAATTTACATTAGTTCCATTACTTTTCTGCTGTCTTAGTATTTTACTACATATAATTCATAAACAAGATCAGTCAGGCAAAGCAGAAAAGTAAAGAAAAAGCTATTTTCAAAAAATGTAATGCAATTATTTTTGATACAGGAAATAATGGTCATATATCCTATGTTATTTTCTAAAATCATAGTTCCCTTTGTTTCACTGAATTTTAATATTCCTAAATATTCCTCTTTTTGATAAGCTTATCTTTTCCCCATGATATTTTTAGGACTCAAGTATTCCTCATGCATCTCCTGGGTCCCTTTCAATTGAATGCCCCTTCTTCCTCTAACACCTTCAAAAGGGGCTACCCATGATTTGTGTGTGTATGTGTGTGTGTGTGTGTGTGTGTGTGTATACACACATATATATACATGCAAAATATATAAAATATGTTTTATTTATATATATAATATATATGTCTATTATTAAATGTATTAGTATGCTTATATATCTTAAAATACCTACATTCCCATTTATCATTTTCCAGATGAACACAAAATGTAAACAAAAGGTTTCTACTTGGTTGTATTTGGCTGTCCAAATGTACCTAAACCACCATGGCTAAAGGTCTTCTGTCATTTAACCATAGTTATGTCCATGTGTCTAGTCATTTATTCCCCAAACTGAGAAATCACCTTTCCATTTTCTTCCTCACTAATCTAACATACAGAGTCTTGTATCAAAATCTAAAAGTTCCATTCTTTCAACATCACTCACATTTATCACTTCTTGTCTCTGTTTTAAGGCATTAATCTCTTCATATCTACATAATTATAGTAGTACTCTAAATGTTTTATTGGAGTCTAATGTAATTTATGACAAATGACACTTCTAGATCAGTCTTTATTCACTGAAATTACTACCCATCTCAATGTGATCAATTCTCAGTCACTGTGGACCATAAGATTACATTTTTCTCTATAATCTGGTGCTTATGATAAGCCTCAGTCTTATCTCGTACTTGAACATCATCATCCTTCTAAAACTTCCTTTATGTTCCTTATTTTTTCCTGACCATGCCTCATCCACATGATTTTTGTACAAACGGCCATCAAAAAATGAACCAGGAAAGCAAATGTTTGACATTTAAAAAATGCAATAGCTATATATTTACTTATGTATCTATTAAAATCTATACAAAGTTACACATTAAACTGTGATTTCACAGATAATACATTAGATAACTAGGTGACAGATTCAATTCTCTGATGAAAGTTCAAGCACAGTTAAAGCACTAATGTATTGACATTTTAGATATTTTTGAGTCTTCTTAACATTCTGTTATGAAAGTCTAGCAATGATACCTGTATACTCATCTAGATAAAGACTTTATCTACATCCATACGCATGGGCATGGGAGTGAAAATTCTTTGTCTGCCTACCATCCCCTTTTTTCAAAAACGATAACTCCATTCTTGCTTTCATCATGCTACCATGGGGATAACATTCATAGAATACATGATTACAGGAATGCTCTTGCTTCTTAGTAATACGCAATCCAGAACTGGCTCTTAATTAACCGAATTTCCTCCTTAACCCAGCAATAGCTCAAAGCCCTACCTGGTGGTAAGCAGAATAATGATCCATTAAAGAGGTCCACTTCCTAATTCCTGGCACATATAAACATATTACCTTACATGGCAAAAGGGACTTTGCAGACGTGTTTAAATAAAGGATTTGAAATGGGAAGATAACTTTGGAGTATACAATGCTCCCCCTGTAACCACAACGATGTTTATAAGCATAAGAAGATAGCAAGGGTTAGTGTGGAAGGAGATGTGACAGTGGAAGCACAGGTCAGAGTGGTGTGATTCCTGGCTTAGAAGACAGAGAAATGTGTCACAAACCAAGGAAGGCAGTTTTCCAAAGAGGCTGGAAGAGGAGAGCACACAGATACCTTAAGAAGGAACACGAGCTGCCAACACCTCCTTTTCAGCCCAGGGAGACTCATTTGGAATTCTAATATCCAGGAAGGTAAGATACTATATCGTGTTGTTTTAAGCCACCACATTTGTGGTAATTTATTAATATAAGGCCTTTCTCTACTGCCCCTTAATAAGATGCTCTCCTGGTTTCCCTGCAGTATATTATTCCTTGCTGAAGTAAGAAATAAACCTAGAGTTTTTCTGAGTACACATATATTTCTACTGAACTTTAGTTGGTCAGCTTCATGAAAAGTGAAGCTTATACTGGCTAAGATTTCCATGGATCAGAACCATGATCCAATAATTCAGTGCCTGAGATCTCTTGAGGCTGCCTTACCTTGATGGACAAAGCACATTTTCATTTCATTACTTATGCCTATATATTTTTAGGTTAAAAACTCTCTAAATTAAAGTATGATTATTTAGTTGTTTAGCATTGTACAATGTAACTTATTATGAGACTAGATATTACTTTTCTTCAAATGAGTTGTAATATAATTATTATGAATATAAGCATAAAAATGTTCATACATCAGTAACAAATTAGAATAAACATATGAATCCAAGATCAGAATGTACTACATTTTCTTCTCTACTAAATTCACTTATGCTGCAGTATTAGTGTGGACATGAGGGCTACTTTAGATAAACACCAGTTTAAATCAGATAGCTGCCATTGATAGTCCTGCCTCTACATTTACAGGGATTGACATTCTTAAAAGAAAATAAGATTTCATTTCTGGTGATTATAAATCTGTACTTGGCCAAAATTAGTGATGCACAAAATCAATATGCACTCTCTTTGCTTTAACTTTTGTCCCTTTTAATTGCTAACATAAATAAATTAAAAAGTGTAACCAATGTGATAGAAAGTCCACTTGGAAAAAGGAAATTCAGAATTCTACAGAAAAAAAATGGTGGTAGCTGCCCACACAATACACTTCCCAACTGTGAAATTATGGAGAAACTTCCATCATATAAAAGTCTCCATCTCACAGGAAAAGAGGAGCAGCTCATACCTGTGCCTTGCGGACATGGCCCAGAAGAAGGGTCTTCTTGAGAAAACACATTTCTCCTATGCTGTCTGTCAGTCCAAATGGGGAATATCATTTATTTATCCTTGAATTTGTCTGCAAAGTATCTATATCTTTGTGTGATATTCTTTTCCCTTTTCCTTTTTGTGTTTAATAGCATTAAAAAGTTTTTTTAATAGCATTAAAAAGTGCAGTTTGATTATTGCATACTACACTAATAGTGAATTTCTCTAAATGGAATCAGCTTGTTTCCATCAAATTTTAAAAGTAAATTGTTATATTTATACAGCGATGCTTTTTCTTTTAAGAAGATACAACAAATATTGGTAAAAGATTATCAACAAGTAATCAGAAGATATCTGCTTGGAAAACCATTCTCAAATTATCAAGAAAAGTAACATACTTGATGAAATAAAATATGTACATACCACTCACAACCTAACAAGTATTATCAATTAAATAGGAGCAGCTCAATAACATTTAAAATTAAAGTATTTTAAAGCAAAAAAGCATATGTTGATATTGCCTCACAAAATGATAGAAACAAGTGTATTATTGATATATTGTTAAAACAGTATCCTATTTAAACAATATAAATATTCTACTTCCTGCTTTTGATGTATCTTGGTGAGTAGATTAATATATTCTGTGCAGGAAGCCAATATTGAGGCTATTGTTTCAGAGTACAAGCAGGAATAATACTATGTGTTTCTGATGATTAATAGAGTATGCTCTTAAGGGTTCTGATCAGATAATCTCAAATTATAGGAAAAAAGGAATTATATATATATCCTTATGGACTTACATTCTATTTCTCTTTTATAAATACCTTCCTTGTATCTATTTTCTTATACTACCTGAGATTAAGTTTCTCTTGTTTTTTCATCCCTGAATACAGTCTAACATTTATTTTTTCTTTGTCCATCTATTCAGTAAATATAAGTCTTAGATCATCTGTTCCTTTAATTTCAGCTTCTCTTTTATCATCACTAACTGTACCGAATGAAGATCATTTGTTTTCTGGTTATATTAATCAGTCCATTGCAGAGATAAACAGAGCCATAAACTAATTGTTACATATCTTAAATCTGATTATCTGAGGACTAGCATGTTGCATTAATACATTACAGTACTTGGAGTTAGACAACTCAGGTTTATGCCTTTTATATATTTATTGTCACATTATAGTTATATTATTTTGGGCATGTCATTCAAGCTTTCTAAGACTTAGATGAATCAACTGATAATAGTGCCAACTTAATGGGTTAGTGTGACTATTCTAACTCACAACATATATCTAAGGGTTTAGCATACTGCTGGATTCATTGAATGTTTCATTGATTCATTAACTGTATAAATTACTGTGATTCACATTGGAAAGTATTACTTATTCAAGCTCCTTCCTATGTACACAATAGTTTTGGATGGTAAATAACAGATTTAGCCTTTTCTCTTTCATAATACAAGTAAGAAAATTATAAAATCAAGCTGTATTGGCTTTCTTTTTGGAGGATTTTCTGGTTTCTAACTTCAAATAATCTATTTTCCATAGTTAAATTTGATAGAAATCAAAGCAGTGCACAGGTCAAGGACTTTGTTTTCTTTAGCTTTTTAGTGTTTTAAAATGGCCAGCTCTTCCTATTTAGACCAGGTGGGTTTGATAGCTAGATAATGCATTCATAAGAAATATCATTTTCATTCATAAGAAATACCATTATAGTAAAAAATTCCTAGTAGCATGAGAAAAAAATATTTCCTGCTTAATGGAAAAAGAAATTGTTTTCAAAAACCATCAGGGACATGGAGAGTACCATGATATATAGTTATTTTAATTTTAGAAATTTAAATTAAAGCAATCTAGAAATGTTAAAAAAAATACATATCATTAAAGACCAACAGTAGCAAACAAAATTGTTTAAGTTGTCACATCAGGAACATAAACTGCATTTAACTTAAATGTTATGCCTGGGTGCTTACATTAGTAGATCATAGGAAAAAAAATGTTGAAACAGATTTTAGAGAAATGTCACTTAAACCATGGAAGTTGAAGAAAAAAATATTAGTTTTCTATATTGTTAGAAGATACATTGATACCAACTTATATCTAGTTTATAAGAATCCCACTCAGTTGAATAATTAACATAGGGTGGGAATAAAAATGTTCAATTTATTTAGAGAGATATGCTGAAAATAATTATCACATGGATTTCAAATTCACGTCTATCTGTGATACTACAAAGTGATGAATTTATACCCTTGATACATTGAAAAGAATTCTGTCCTTAAAACATCATTGTTTTTTGGTCTTATTCTTGATCTAGTCATATGCAAAATAAATTTATTTCCTTACATCTTAATCTCAGACAGATTTAAAAATAAAAGTGATGGTTTTCATTGATTTTGGAGGAAATAGAAACTGCAGAGGCAGATATTATTGAAAATAATGTCAATATTTCAGAGAGGTGAAAAGCAACACATCATTATTATGATGCTTTCTTTGATCTCTTAACTTCAGACCCACTGAGATGTCACCTTCATAGTCCAAGCTACCTTCAGAAGGCCTTAGTGGACAAAACCGATACCATCCCAACCCTTTACTGGTCTCTTTTTACATAAATTGAAATAACCTTTCTTTCAGTAAGCAAGAATCTTTCTTCTTTAAAAGAGAAGTTTGGAAACTCTGAAGAAAAATATTTTTTATATCAATTAATTTTTTATTTTATTTAGTGGACATGCAGAAAGAGGAATGCTTGTCTTAGAGGCTTGAGAAATATTTTTTGAAGGAATGTTTTGTACATGTTGGGGAGGACATTCTTCTTGGATAGTCTCAAATGAAAAGTTGACCAAGAAATCTGAATGAAAACTATGATCATCTCAAAACATAGTTATGACTATTACTTTGTCCAAATATAACTTATAAAAATTTATAATTGCCACGAGACTCCTCACACTGAAGATACAACTATAAATTAATGAACTCTGAATGTACATAATGTGTCTAAAATCTTTACAATGTGAATAGCAAGCAAAATTCTGTAATTGCCTCCCTAAAGTAAATAAATATAAATAGAAAAGCAAATTATATAAAGGTATTCATCAGAGCATTATTCATAACATAATAAAATTAAAAAAATCCTATGAAATCAGATAATACTAGTTTAGTGCTTATGACACTTAAAATGGGACTGTATATAAATTCTAACAATTCCTTCATAAGGTTTTCATAAATACAGGGAATTAGGCTAAATCTTAAGTGAAAAGCAAATGGTAAGTGATATTTACTAGAAGATATACTCAATCTCCCATTTATAAGAAACCATTACATATATATATATGTATATATATATCCTCATCTACAGATGAAAGAGAAAGTGTCAAAAACTTGGAAAATTCCAAGTGATAGTAACAATATAGATATGATGTGCAGATTTTGTGAGTGTGTAAACTGGTGCAGCCATTTAAATTAGAGATGACAACTAATAAAATTAAATATATTAAAAGTCCTTTAGTACCTTATAACTCCACTTGTGATTAGATCTCAGTGTAACTGTCAAACAGGCACATAAAGAAACCTGCATAAAGGTGTTCATCTCATAATTATGTCATTAAGGAATTAGAAGTAAACTAAATTTACAATATATTTATATATTGGATACAAAAAATTTGCAATGGTTAAATAAATCAAAGGAGCATTATTAAGCTTTCAGAAATAGTAAATTGGTTTTACAAGTAATAAATGTGTTAAAAGACATACTTAAGAGTGTAAAAGTAATAAAATTATACCTATAGAATGATTAAATTTTTGTACATTGAAACCATCTGCACATAAAACATTTTATATTTCAAAATATGCATGTTGAATGACATAACATACAAGTTTCTTAAAGAAAATATAAATAATCTTTTAGTTATAGATATAGATTTTGTTTTAGTTATAGTTAATGTTAGTAGAAATTATACTTTTTGAAAAATGACAGACACAAAAGATAAACACCATAGCTTGTAGTTATAAGCCCTTGCTTGTGGCACACTTAAAGTTCATATGAAATTTTCTTCATCTACTGTCTAAACATGTAACTCTATAATCTTTTAACACTTCATTTATGTTTAAACATTCTGAGTTCAATTTATGTTGCCCTGCTCTGGGTAACAACACATTTAATTCAGCTTGCAAATGCTGGGATTCCTGCCAAAGCTGAGAACAATTAAGTTACTTGAACTAAGTGATAATTTTCCAATTAATTCGATTAAATACTCATTTAAGTGTATTTGACTTGGAAGAGGATAATGTTAAAAATCTATAGCTGGACTTATAATCTGGCTGTATGCCTAGAAACACTGAACTGTGATATTAAGTAGTCACATGAGTAACTAGAAACAAATGGTAAGAAAAATTAAACTGTATCTAAGAGTAAAAAGCTTGTATATTGAGTAGGAGAATTAAAAATTTGTCTTCGGCTCAGTTGTTTAAAAGTGTAACAGACCTCTGAAAACTAAAATACAAGAACTGAGATCTAGAGCTTTTCTTACAGAATGGAAATTGCTGGATCAGGTTCCCTGGGAGTCCAATGTGAAGATACAGATTTGTATTTAGGGGATTTATTTTGGGCCAAATCCTTGGGGTTGACACTTCACAGAGGTGAAGGCAGCAGAGAAAGTTCTGGAGCTGGTATGACCCTACAGAGAAGTCCTGCCATGAGGCTACAAAGCTAGACATTTATGTCTCCACAACAAACATTCATTATGTGGATTATTTAGCCCAAGGCATTTCTTAGAGAGATACTCACCTAGGTGCTGACAACATTTCCAACAGTTGGATAAATGATTAAAATAAGATTGCCAAAATGGTCATACTACAGATTCAATGCAATCCCTATCAAAATACCAATGGTATTTTTTTCAGGTAACCAGAACAAAGAATCCTAAAATTTGTATGAAACCACAAAAGAGCCACAGCAATCTTGAGAAAGAACAAAGTTGGAGTTATCACACTCCCTGATTTCAAGCTATACTACAAAGCTACAGTGATTAAAACTGTATGGTACTGGCTTAAGAATATCTACATGGACAAATGGAACAGAGCAGAGAATTCAGAAATAAACCCATGGATAAATGTTCAGTTAGTATATGACAAAGGAGGCAAGAGTATACAATAAGAAGAAACAATCTCTTCAATAAATTGTGTTGGGAAAACTGCACAGCTATATGCAAAAGAATGAAACTGGATCATTGTCTTACAAAGTACACAAAAATAAACAAAAAGAAAATTTAAAAAATAAACCCAAATGAAGACCTGAAGCCATAAAACTCCTAAAAGAAAACATATACAGTAAACTCTTAACCATCAGCATTAGTAATTTTTTCTGGATGTGTCTCCCTGGGGAAGGGAAACAAAAACAAAAAAACAAGTGAGACTACATCAAACTAAAAAGCTTCTTCACAGCAAAGGAAACCATCAAAAAAAGAAAAGCAACTTAATGAATGGGAGAATACATTTGCAAATGATATATCTGATAAGGAGCTAATATCCAAAATATATAAACAGCTCATACAACTTAACACCAAAGAGCACAAATAATCAAATTTAAAAATAGGCAAAACTGAGGAATAAGCAGAAAACCTGAACAGATCAATTTCCAATAACAAAATTGAATTGGTAATCAAAACTCCCAACAAATAAAAATAGTCTAGGACCAGATGGCTTCACAGCTGAAATCTACCAGATATTTAAAGGGTAGCTAATACCATCATTCTTATAATACTCTAAAGGTAGAGAAAGAGGAACTATTCCTAAACTCATTCTATAAGGTCAGCACCACTCCAATACCAAATTCAGGCAAAGACAACACAAAAAAAGAAAATCACAGACTAATTTCCCTGATGAACATAGATGCAAAAATACTCAACAAAGTATTTCAAAACCAAATTAAAAAATACATCAGAATGATCATCCATCATGACCAAGTGGAATTTATCCAGAGATGCAAGGATGGTACAATATTCATAAATCAATCAATATGATATCTCATATTAACAAAAGGAAGTATACAAACCCTGTGATCATCTCAATAGATGCTGAAAAGCATTTGACAAAATTCAACATCCTTTCATGATAAACTCTCAGCAAAATGGGCATAGAGGGAATGTACCTCAACATAATTAAGACCACATATGGCACAGTTAACATTATACTCAATGGTAATAAGCTGAAAGATTTTCCTCTAAGATCAGGAACAAGACAAGGATGTCTACTCTCACCACTTTTATTCAACATAGTACTAGAAGTCCTAGCCACAGCAATCAGACAAGATACACAGATAAAAGGCATCCAAATTGGTAAGGAAAAACATCCAAATTGGTAAGTTTTACTGTCACTATTTGGAGATGACATGATACTATATATAGAAAACCCTAAAGACTCCACCAAGACACTATTTGAACTAATACATGGATTCAGCCAAATTGCAGGATACAAAATTAATACACAGAAACCAGTTGCATTCTTATACACTAATAATGAACTAGCAGCAAAAGAAATCAGGATAATAATTCCATTTACAATTGCATCAAAAAAGAATAAAATACCTAGGAATAAACCTAACCAAGGAGATGAAAGACCTGTACTTGGAAAACCAAAAGGCAATGATGAGAGAAATTAAAGAAGACACAAGTCAGTGGAAATCTACCCCATGCTCATGGATACAAAGAATTAATATTTTCAGAATGGCCATCCTACACAAAGAAACTTATAGATTCAATACAATACCTATTAAAATACCAATTTTTCAATGAACTAGAGAAAATAATCCTAAAATTCACAATGGAACTACAAAAGACTCTGAATAGCCAAAGTAATCCAGATAAAGAAGAACAAAACTGGGGGTATTAAGCTTTCTTACTTTAAGCTATACTACAAAGCTAAAGGACAGTATGGTACTGGCACAATAACAGACCCATAGATCAATGCAACAAAATAGAGAGCCCAGATATAATCATATATGGTCAATTAATATATGATAAAGGAGACATGAATATGCAACAGGGAAAAGACAGTCACTTCAATAACTGGTGTTAACAATACTGGTCATGCAAGAGAATGAAACTGGATTACTGTCTAACTCCATACACAAAGGTAAACTTGAAATGGATTAAAGACCTAAACATAAGACCTGAACCCATAAAACTCTTAGAAGAAAACATAATCAAAAGTCTCTTGAACATAAGCATGAGAGATTTTTTTCTGGACACATCTCTTCAGTCAAGGGAAACAAAATAAAAAATGAACAAGTGAGACAAAATCAAATTAAAAATCTTCTGTACATCAAAGGACATCATCAACAGAACAAAAAGACAATCTACAGTAAGGGAAAATATATTCATAAATGATTTATATGATAGGTTAGGATCCAAATATATAAAGAACTCATATGACTGAACACCAAAAAACAAACAACCTTATTAAAAAATGAGGGGCGGACTTTCTTTTACCAAAGAAGAAATACAGATGACCAATAGGCACATGAAAAGATGTTCCACATCACTAATGTAACTTCATTAGTTAGAGTGAGGATTTAATAATGTGGGTAACTGTTGATCCACTATGTTGTATACTTGAAAACCACATAAGACTGTGTATCAACTATACTTCAATAAAAAAGTAATAAGATAATAAATAAATAAATAATGGGCAGAGGACCTGAATAGACATTTAAAGATAACATACAGATGGCCAACATACACAAGAAAAGGTGCTCAATATCACTTATCATAAGGGGAATATAAATCAAAACCACAGTGAGAATGGCTGTCAGAATGGCTAATATCAACAATACAAGAAATAATAAGTGTTGGTGAGGATGTGGAGAAAGGGAATCCTCATGTACTTTGGCTGGAATTTAAGTTGGTACAGCCACTATGAAAAAGCACTATGGAGGTCTCTCAAAAAACTTAAGTTAGAATACTATACAACCAAGCAATTCCACTTCTGGAAATTTACCAAGAAAAACAGAATCACTAATTTGAAAAGTTATATGCATCTTATGTTCATTGCATAATTTATTTACAATAGCAAAAACAAGGAAACAACCTTAGTATCCACCAGTAGATGAATGAATAAGGAAGTGGTACATATATACAGTGAAATATTACTAAGCCATCAAAAAGAATGAAATCTTGTAATTTGCAACAATATGAATGGACCTACAGTCTATTTTGCATTTTACTGTAAGTACCACAATGAAAAAATTAAATTAATTAAACAGCACTGGAACTCTAAGTTCATAATTTAACCCTTGATACGTTCTAATTTATTAATGTTTAGCTATTTATATGCAATAGGATGGTTTCACATGTTACATTTACCTGATAACTAATATGTGTAAGAATCTTTTTTGTAGATTGCTTTGCCATTTATATTTTCTCTGCTGTTAAAAGCCTATTTATGTATTTTCCCTATGTTTATTAGCTTTTACATCTTTTTCCTATAAATTTTCTTTATTGTTAATTTCCATTATATTACTTCTTAATTCTTTTTCAGATATATGGGTTATAAATATCTATTATTTTTTATATTTATTATATGATATATATCATTATTAAAGTTATTCATTTGAATTAATTTTACAATTTTTTCATGGCTTCACATGTGTGCCCTGTTTACAATGCCTTTCCCTATCTTCAATTTTGATTGTAGTAGATTGTTAGCAAAAATGGTTACTATTATTCCTCTCTCTGTATCTAAGCACTTGCAATGTAACTTAGTTGCTCCCCCCAAAAAGAGGAATGTAAATCTCCACTTCTTAAATCTGTGCTTTCCTGATTTCCAGTGTTTCTTTGAAAGGAACACTGTGTTGGTTCCAACCTAGGCAATAAGAGGCTATGGTTTCTTGCAGTTATTCTCTTGGAATCCTGCCTTTCTGCAATATGAACAACTTCAGGCTAATTGATGGAATTTGAGAGACATAGAGCCCAGTCAATATCTGCAATGAACCTTCAAAAGCAGAGGCACTTAGTTGATCAGTGGCTGACAACAGATGCATGAGTAAGTTTAACTAAAATAAGAAACAACCTTTAGTGCCCTGCCCAAATTTCTGACCAGGAGAATTATAAAGTAAGTAACACAACTCAAGGATGAAGCCACTCTTTTGCTGTGGTTTGTTATATATTAAAAGCTGACACCAGATCTTAAATACATTCTTCTATAAATTCACATTAAAATTTTATAGATTGGCATTTTTCACTGAAGTTTTTAATTTAATATTAGACACAAAATTTTGTGTATAGGGTTGGGGAGATATCTACTTTTCTTTCCACACCGACTACCACCTATCATTCAATAATCAGGTGTGCTGTACTACAGTGCTATATTTATAATATAACAATGTAACATTCATAATTTTCTGAGTCTATTTCTGTGTTCTCTGTACTTTTGTTGATCAGTTTATCTATCCAGAATTTTTCTATACAATCTTAATAAGTATGATTATAAAATATTTGAATTCTTGTAGAACAAATGCCCTTGGTTTTTATTCTTCTTCAGGACTATCTTGGCTATTATTAGGTTTAAATTTTGTAAAATCCACCACAAAATTTTTTGATATTATTTGTTTTAATTTCATTAAATATATAAATTAATATGGGGAGAATTATCTTTATGATATGTGGTAGAGAACTGACACCTTTAAATATTGTATCTTCACATCAAAAAATATTACATATTTTTCAAAATATGTAAGGTCCTTAAATTGTTTCTTTATAAAAATGTTTAAATTTCTCAATAGGGGTCCTACAAGTATATTATTATATTTTTATTGAAAGTTATTTTTCACTGCTCTTTCAAAAAGAGTATATTCTTGTAAGTTCATTTCCTAAGTGCACATAGAAATATAATAATTTTTAAATTTTTATCTAACAAAGTTGTTAATGTATGAGTTTTCTTTTGAATTTCCTATGTACATAACCATATCATTTGAAAGTAATAAACTTTTGGTTAAATTAATATGATGGTTATAATTTATAAAATAATCTTCTCTTTCTGAATTAACACTGTTCATGCAATGGTATTAACACTTTACTTACAAAATAAGGAGAAGGCTTTCAATATTTCAGTGTTAAATATGATATTTGCTTTAATTATTTGTATATTAATTTGCTAGTTTAGAAGGGTTCCCTTTTTTCTTAATTGTAGAATGTTCATTTTATATCTTAAATGTATACCTTAAAATGTTTTCTATGCTTGTATAAAAATGGTTTTTAAAATTTTCTCATTTATCAATTAATGGGTGACTTACATTGATTTTTAAATGATAAACTAATTTTTTATATCTGGAGTCATTTGAACTGGATCATTATGTAGAATATTTTTCATAACGTGGAAACCTTATTTTTGTATTTTAATTAGAATTAGAATTTATGTTATGAACAAAATTAGCCTGGAATTCATTTTGTTTGCTTTTCTTTTTGTAGTATGAAATTTACCTGGGATAATTTAAAAAGTAAGAACAAAAGAAGAAAATCAGTCTTTTAAAATAGAAAACTAAACAAATGAACTATGTATTAAATTAGTGGAGTAACTACACAAATACACAAATTAATTTCTGAAACACCCTTACTTTCTCTGTCTTTCCGTTGAAAAACCTAGCAAAATTAACTATTAAGCAGCAGTTTGTATTTCTATATCTTAGACTACAACCCCTAAATATCATTTCTAAATAAAAAGAACCAGGGAACTTTTAACTAAATGCTTAATTCAGATCTGGAGAAGAAATGTTCTAAATGGGCATTTGCTTGGCTAGAAAGCAAGAAACTATGAAACCACCCAAAGGCTCTGCCCATAAACCAAACTCAAACAACATGAGAATCCAAGACTACAGTTATTTTTAAGAAATTAATAAATTCAAATAGTTAAGGAAAAATGTTTTCTTTACAGAAGAATTTATCTAATAAATTCATGAAGAAAAATAGAATTAGAATATTAATATTTTGGAACTTATAATGAAACAATGAATTTAACAATGATCAAAATGATACTAAATGACCAGGTGAAAATTTGTTGAGGAATTTTATAGCAGAGAGACTAAGCTGACAGCACTCTATTGATTTGTTTACACTAATAAAAGTAGAACAATCAAAGACACCAAGCAAATGAAACCACAAAAAAAGAATTTTCCACACCAACGTTGTGTAAATCTGTAAGACAAATAACTTGGCATTTCCAACTTGTTAATGGTATTTAATGAAAGTATGCCTAAAAGAGTTTTTCTGTAACTTTTTGTAATATATTTGAAGAGTCTAAATGGAAAACTTCATGACTTAAACCACCTTATCTAAGAAATTTTCATGCATTATCAGAAAGACTTGATGTTTTTCATGTTAAATTCAGATGTGAATTTTAATGGCCACAATTTTGAATAAAAATATGTGTGAAAGTCATTTACTCTAAAATCAGAAAAAAGTAAAACCACATAATTTATTTTCACTGATGTAACTTATTAAACTTCTGTAAAATATTCTTGTTTATGGACAAAATAATACAGACTTACAAAAGCTGAGTGCTCATAAGTCATGAAAAACAGTGTTGGTTTTTAACATGTTGGATGGCAAAACTCAAAATCATCATAAATATGACTCCATTTCCTGTTTTCCTACAGAAACTAATTTTTGAGCTATTGTATCATAGATTCAAAATCCCAAATCTGAAACCATGATGGGAAAATAACTGGAACCAATAAAATATCTGGTTTGCATGCTCAGAAACATACAAAAAATATAGTATTTCTCCATGATAATTGCTACAGAAGTCCAAACAATTCTTCAATGCAAAATCCAGTTCAAGTTTTGCAGCACTAATGACAATAATGATGCAGAGGACAAGATGCTCTTTCCTGAGACTAGACAGAGCAAAACAGAAAAGAGAAATTATTCTTCCTCTAGTAGCTGACCTGCCTTTAAATTATTAGTTGGTAAAGTCAAATTGTGCTTCATACACTAACTTTAGAGTACACAGAAATATAACATTTTCTAAAAGAAAGTTTTTCAAGATATCCATATCTAATCAGTGTTTATGTACAGTTAATATTACATATAGTTCTATATATATAAACAAAATGAGTCAAGGGAGATTGTGACTTGCCCAAGATCACAAATATATTATTATATTTCATAAGTATATTTATGATCTGAAATGTGTTTATTGCATTTAAAATGCTTCAGGAAATATTCTATATGGTTTAATGGCAAGAACTATCTTTCCAAGTTTTCTTCCATGCTGAAAGGAGAATAAATGTTAACCTCTCTGAATTGTGCCACAAATGTAAGAAAAGTACTGAACAACCAGAAATTGGACTTATGCAATGGAGATGCTGAGTCACAGTTTAAAAGTGATATATAGAGCTATTAATGGCCCTCAGCAAGACTATCTCTTTTTCCTTGTGCCAATAACCTAAAAGATGAAATGTAACTCACTGTGAAGGACAAAAATAAATGTGTCAAATATGATATGTTATTCCTGAAAATGAGGAAAAAGGACACTTTCTTTGAATATCATATTAATAAAAATGATTAATTCTTCTCATCCTTTCCCCATCATATCTGAAACAGTAATTCCAATGCATAAAAATTCAGAGCTTTTGGGTGGTGACAGTCATTTTTCTTCACAGAATGAATTCATTTTACGTGAGTTATTCAGTTTGGGAAGCACTACTGATTCACCAAATAGTATTTTCTTTACAAAATGGTAATTTCATCACTGGAAGGAGTGGTGACAACCTAATTTCTTGTTCACCATAGGTACTATACCCAACAAAATGACACAGAAATATCAACTTGTTGTATGACCTCTGATAAACCATTCTTCTTTTTATAAAATAGATCTTATTTTTACAATTTCCATATTTGAAGGAAACATGTAAATTTACATAAAATTGATCAGAAGTCTTAGGCAGTGCTACATAAATGTACTTATTCATATAGTAATGGCAGTAGAATAATAAATTAGAGCTATTGCTTGAGAATATTAATTAATCATAATCAATCCTGAGGCATTTTTCCCCCTTAACAACACAATAGCTTTAAATAGAGTGAAGAAAGGGTTATGGAAAGAATATGACCTAAAATTGTTTCCTTACCTTTACACTAAAAATAATAAACTCTGCCTTTTCTGAGTCAAATGGTAACTTTCTCTTACAGGCAAATGAAGTCTTGAATTCTGGGGAAAAAAAAGCTGGTATTTTGCTTTCTCCTGCAATATTTTGGGCAGGTGTCTGAAAAATAGACTAGATAGCTTTGCCTCTTGTCTATTACCAATTTAAATTTTAATAATATTTAACAATAATACTAAGTAGGTTCACCCACAAAAATTGAGTTGAATAAGTTAGCTGAACCTCTTTCTATGTAATTCTTAGTGAATACGTGGAAAAGAGAGAGGAGCAAATATTCTTTTATGTACATCAGCAGGGGATGCAACCTTCTTCTCATGGCTCATGTAGGAAGGGCTCGGTTTCTACCACTTTCAAGACAATCACAACTGTAAAACTAAACCTCAACACATAGGGAAAGAATAACAACAACTGAAAAAGAGACCAAACCCCCAAATGAGAGATAGTAATACTAGCCTATATAAATATGAATAACAAATGTAAGGCAATGGAAAACATATTTGTAAGGTAGATAATAAGCAGTTTTCCTTACATGTTGAAAAGAAAAACAATAACAAAAAATAATAGTCAAGTTATATGCATAGGAAATTCATACACAAAAAAATCTAAATCATTAAACAGGAATATTCAGAAAAATGACAATAAAGGTAATAAATATTGACTTATTACTACCATTTTTATGTATGTTTATCAAGCTGTTACATGTATAAAATTTAGAAATATTTAAAGAAGTAGAGCTGTTACTGCTTCTGGGGATTACCAGAAAATGACACTCTCAAATATTGCTTGTAAAATATGAAATGTTTTTAAGACAAGCAATTGAACAGAACAAAATAAAATGTATTAAACTAAATTTTTCTTCAAATCCACAATCCTGTGCCAGGATATCTACACCATAGAAATAAGATATCACTGTATAATTATGTACACACCAAAAGTTTAATTGCAAGCATTGTTTTTAGAATATGAAAGAAGAGGAAAGAAGAAAGAAGACTGACTATTACTGGAAAGATAACTGAATAAATTGTGGTGTATCTTCACTATGAAGTATTAATCAGTCACTAAAATTAACTATGTAGACCAGTAGAGATGGAAGGATTTTCATAAAATACTGTTCATTGAGAACAACAGAAAAGATCATGAAAATAATCCAACCGAGAACATAACTAAAAAACTCTATGTATTGTCTATATAATTAAAATATTTAAAATAAATTTATAGGCACATCATACTAGATTTTTTATGTATATTAAAAAATAATTTGCACAGCAGATGGCTTTGAGATAGCTCATTTTTAAATATTTGCTGATATTCATGTTAATAGGCTACTGTGGAGATTCAGCCTTTAATAATTCCCAGTACACTTGAAGAATAAGTCACAAAATTATTTTTGATAACCAGAGGGGCAGTGAAGGCAAAAGGTGGAACCTCAATTTGACTTCTTGTGTGGAAATGACCAATGGTGAAATACATTCTCATAGAATTTACAGATATTTGGCAATTTTTTCAAAATCACTGGGCATCATTTATGTGAGTCCTAGGCTAATTACAATATAGACTATTCAAAGCCATGTCATCATAAGGCCAGGACTCCAACCCTGAGGTAGAATAAAAATAGAGAAAGATACAAGTCAGCAGAAGGAAGAAAGCCACAGACATGGGCATTTGTTTTAGGTCACCTCTGGAACCTGCACTGAAGAGACTTACTGAACTACTACTCAGAAAAGGATATCCTTTCAAGCCTGAGTCTCTGCTGGAATAACTCAAGCTACAGTGTATTAGGCAGGGATATGATAAAGATTACTTTGTTTTGGAGAAAGACATGGGATACGATATGCAATCTGGGTTAATGGGGAAGAAAGGGCAAAGCTGAAAGAAAGAAAGGAATTCTTTTATTGTGGTATCTAAGGCCAGAGTTGTGGAAAATCAGAGACTAAAACTGTGCTGTTAACCTCCAGACAGCAGGTTCTCTTGGCACCAGTTTATCTGTTAAATCAAAGATCTAAAACCAGAGTCAGGAATATGATATTTTGATTCAAAAAAGAACATGTCATAAGATTGGGGTTAGGGACTAATACATCTTTCTTGCTAAATTGAAACATACGCAACTCAACAAGATATACCTAACATTTTTCCTGTATATGAAGACATTTTAATAATATATGTGGATGAGTCTGGGGTGGCTAAGGGTTGAACTTCTAGTTAGACTGGAAGTGTAAAGGAAGCTAAGTGCACTGGGTAGTCCTTCAAAGGAGTGTCAGGTTTAAATGCTCTTTTAATGACAATTTACATAACTTATCCTAAGAATAAATGCTAAAATGTATTCAGTTCATATGTGCAAGGCATCATTCTAAGGCATTTATTCATATGAACTCATTTAATCTCTCAATATCCCTATGAAAGAGGTACTATAATTATCTAAAATTCTATAAACAAGAAAATGGAGGCACACTTAACTGACTTGGACAAGGTCATATTTTGTGTAATTACTGATGGAGATAGAATTCAAACCTAGAGTAATTGGCTCATAGGAGGTGGAAACCTGGCTACATAGGAGGTAGAAACAATGAAAACAATCCTTCAAACTTTACTTTATACAGGATGTTAGTGCCTCTAAGTTTAAATCATTTCTTTTTGATGGGTTCATCTCTTTGAGGTAAAAGCTTTGTCACTTAGATTTAATCATGAGAAGATCAGCCATCTATGGACACATAGAAGCTACAGCCATTTCATACTCCTAAGTGTATTGTGAATAATAGTTGAAATCTTGCTGTATATATCTTAGCAGGTTTGCACCTCAAAAGAAAGATTTAGGTAAATAAATAATTTGGGGCTAGTGTGCTTTGCAACATAAAACCGTTTTCCTCAGTCCTCCAAAAGTTGATCTAAGCAAACACTATTACCGTAAAACTTCAAATTTTTGCACTTCAAATGCTTCATTCTAGGAAATTAATTAAAATGATTTCTGTATCTTCATACCAGGATTATAAGCAACCTTGAGAAATAATAATGATTTGACATCACAGTTATACATAATATGAAAAGTGCTAAGCTCTATTCCATGCATAATTAGGAGATGTATGTTTCTCATCATATTCAGCTAAAGCAAGAAGAAAGCACTTCTGCCACTTCATATGTACACGTATGTTCATTTCAGCACCTAGCAAGTAGAAAAGCATGTAAATAAGGCATAATCACAGTAAACTTGACTCTGTCTTATCTGTATCTCTGCACAGATCATGCTTCTATTAAGCAGGAAGGTAAAGAACACCTATTAAATATAAGCGTGGAGTAGGCTTAATATAAAATCAGTGCTGAGGTAAGATGAGGCATACTGTCAGGCGAGGTCTCACCACCCTGTGGAGAAGCATTCATGAGAACATTTAGGCACACTATAGGATTTATTACAAGGGAAGAACTCTGTTTCACATTTCTACCTGCTTAAAAAATAAACATAAATGCAGCAAATTAGGGGAATCACACATTTGCAGGGGTTGCCTGAAGCTTTTGGGGAATTGGTAATGTATGCCGCACATTCTGACTGGGGGAAAAAAGTTCCCTGTCACCACAAAGAAAAAGAACATAGCCTCATTCAACAGAAATGCCCTCTCTACAACAGTAAAGACTTATTCTTCCCCTTTGCCAAAGCATTTCAAAAACCCTGCATTTTTTACCCTAGATATAGACAGAAAGAAATAACCTGCATTGTGACAACGATTAAAATGGAATTAGTGAATTCCACTCAGATAATGGAAAACATTACTGTATCAGTTTTCCTAATTAAAAGAAAATAAAACAAAACAACCTCAAATTACAGTTGAGTATCAAAAATCTATTCTCCTAGAATTTATCTTGAAGGGAAAAAAATATTTCTGTATAACAATCATGGGTTCTGAAATCAGACAGACCCAGGAACAAATATTTTTGCTTAGTAATTATTAGTTATATTTGCATAGGCATCATTTTGATCATCTACAAGTTGAGGACAATAGCGTTCTCTCATTATTGTATTGTGAATACAAGAGGTAATTTACACGAAGTATTTATACACTTGATAACATTATTGATATATTCAATATATGTTGCCTGAGTATTTATTTATCTTCATCTCTCTATATAATTGAATTATGTTCTTCGGTAGCTTTTGAGAGACTATTAATTCACAATATCACATTGTCTTGGATTTGATGAAGAATTCACTTAGAGATATTTGAACCATATCTGAATAACATTTCATTCACAATGTTTCTGAAAATAATATAAAAGTATTTATTTTATCCATGAGTTTTTTTTTTCCTTGATAACTACCATTCTTTCCCAGACTCACTTCACTAAAAGGGGGAAAATAACTGATTTTCACACAATGAAAAATAACTTCAGGATATTTTACTTATTGACATATTTGTGTACTCATGCAGTCAATAATTACTTATTAACCATTCTGTGCTAAGAACACTGCTAAATTCCACAATTAGAGTAGCAAGCAAAGTAGAATAATCTTTTCTTCAATGTAACTCAATTTTAAGGTACAAAAAAGACATTAAAACAAATTAAACAGTTGTAATAATGCATATCACAGAATACTATGGAATTATTAAAAAATGAGTTTGAATCTGAATTCTTTAAAAAAAGATATTCACCTTGTGACTTGAAGTATGAATAAAAGTTGACTACATAATGGAGAATAGTAATGAAAAAAGTTTACCTGGCATAGGGAGGAAGGACCTTTGGGCTACAAAGAGTGGTATTCACTGGTATTTCTGAGATCTAAAAAGGTCCCAGCATCAATAAAATAGAAGTGAGTAGGTGGTAGGGATGGTAAAGATGGAGCTGGAGAAATAGGCAGAGTTTTTAAGAACATGAATTTGTAATAAGATTAATATGAAAGTTTTGAAGAGATATGACCTGAAGACAGTTACACTCTAAAAGTTATTTCTCTCAACTTGGAGCAAAAGTTTAATCACAGAGGAATAAAACTATATATTGTCATAGACAAGGTGAGGCTTAATTGTATATTGAGCTAGAATGGAAACAATGACAGCAGAGAAAGTTGGAAATTTTTGAGAGATATGTAAGTAGTGTTTATAGGATCAATTGTATATGGAGTTTGAGTCAGAGGGGAGTTTTGCACTTTTGAAATAAAGAAGGAATAGAAAATTACTTAAAAATTATAAGTACTATGCCAAGAAATAAAAATAACAACTATTGACCAGAGCAGAAGACTGCATTAGCTACTTGCTATTGAATGTATCTGCTTGAATGCAGTATAAAATAGTTGAGGCAAAGAGGAATAGGTCTTCACTTCCTGGGAAAAGAATTTTAAAGTAACCAAGCCTATAGGAAATAGGACTCTGCTTCTGATCTAACATTGTACAGGAGAGGTGAGTCAATGCAGAAAAAACCTATTCTTGATTATAAAAGGAGGTATGAGACTCAATAGCAATAATTCTGCAGTGGGAAAGCTTGTCAGGATAACTTTTAAGACCTAATTGGACTTGTTAACTTCTTCCATTTGAATAAACAAGAACAGAGACACAATAGAAGTCCAGCCATGGTTCAACATTGGCCATTGATATTACCAACCCCAAGGAACTGCCCTCAAAAACCATAAACAATAACAGTAGAATAATACCTAGAATATAAGAATATATGACTTTGAGAATATAAAGAATAACTATATTAATAATGAGGTTGAGGGAATGACAAGTGGTGTAATACATCCACATTTGTCCAGTGCACCAAAATAAATGTCTGTCTTTGGGTGTTGGTCTGTTTTTGAGTGTTAAGTCAGCCCTTGTGAGTCAGTTGGGACCATGGGAACAAGCTGTGTTCCCCTTGCCTACTTTCTCTCTCTTGCTAAACTTTTACATCAAAATTTAGAATGTCTATCCTTAATGTGAATAATTTATTTCAACTTCTTATGTCTTGAACACACTTAAATCTGTGTTTTATCCATCTCTCTTCACAATCTGAAGTTATATTGTCTTGTTCTGGCCACCAATGACACTGAAGATTCTCCTCATCATTTTCCTCAGTTAGATTCTGATATTTTAGACTTCTGAATGACAGAGTGCCCTAGACGTTTGTCACATAACAGATTTTCTATTTTTTTTATGATTCCCTGAATAAAACATGAAAAGATGAATGCCTTCATAAGTGAGCAAACTCATTGGTAAATTAGAATAGCCCATCATATGTTTAGTGTTTTATACAAAATGTAGCATTTAATTGCCAGGATAAACCTCAAAGGCAAGTGCCATCATTATTTGTCTTTAAGGTGTGCCACTCGGCTCAGACACTTTAGAATAACTAAATTCTGCCTTACCCCAGTTACACCCATTTTTACATTCTCTGGTAAGATTTACCTCCAAAAAAAACAATACAAACATTAAGCAAGGTACTATTTTATTAACAACTGGGATTACACTGGCAGTGAAGAATTGGGTGAATGTAGGGACTCTCACAGGTTATAACATGGCTGAAGGTCATGTGGAAGCCAGAGAAATGTAAGGGAGCATCATTCCAATTGTTGTCCATATGTAAAAATAAGGTGAATAAAAAAACAAAATGAGTTGGCCTTTGCTTTCCTTTGGAGATAAATATAAGGAAAGGAAAGTCTCTATTCCTTTGCTTAGTGATTCAATTAACATAAAATCATGGTGTAGTCACTACCTTAGAATCTGATCGAATGCAGATAATTATTCTTCTGAGGGAAGAGGAAGAGGTTATCCCCTACAATAGCAACACTCTTCTTTTTGTAATTGAAGTATAGTTGATATACAGTATTATATTGGTTTCAAGTATACAACATAGTGACTTGACAGTTTGTCTATATTATTAAATGTTCACCCTAATAAGTGTAGTTACTGTCAGCCTAAAAAGATATTACAGTATTATTGAATATTTTAACTTAGGAGGTTAAGTAACTCAACTTACATAGTTAGTAAGTCAGTAATTGTACTCAAATCTAGGTGATTCCAGACCCTGGCTCTCTAATCATTACATGAGGATAACAGCACATACAACATTTAAACATCTGAGAGTAGATTATATTTACCACAGAGACATTATGAAATGAGTGTAGAAGACAATCCAGAATATAATTCTAAGGAGTACAAAAATTCAATGACCAGGTAGAAAGAGTAGAAGTGGAAAAGAAGAATCAGAATGTAGAAAGTGGTCTTGAGAAGAGTTACTAGCCTTCTCATATAACAGGAGGTCAACAAAATGAAGATTTTTAAATGTTCAGTAACTTTAAAGTACCAGAGATTTGTTTTGTTGGGCTGTTTTTGAAAATGTTAGAAATATGAAAAAAATGGTTATATAAAACCTTATTAAATTAAAATTCCTATCCTCACATCCATCAAAATCCAATGCAACAGTATTGTTTTGTCTAAAACAGTGCCTGTATCTGATATGTTACTAGAGTTATTGTAAAATTTTAATGTTTTCATATTGGTATTCATCTTAGTGTTTTAATGATTTTATAGAAAAGTTAGGGAATATATTGATACCAGATTTAACAACTAACTGCTTTTGTACTCTATTTCACAAAGACCTGCTTTACTGTTTACTTCCCTTTGAAATCCCAGCATAGAACCATTTGTTTGCTAACCGCATTACAACCTTAACTATGACAGTGTAAAATTATTGCCTTCCCCACTGGTTCTGTCTTCTTTTTTTCCGGGTAAAATTATCACCCTAGTATTCTGCAGCTTATTTTAACCTTTTAATACACTTTGCTCACTTTCAGGTTCCTCACATGTGTATGTATTTCCTAAATAAGTTAATTTGTCAAAATCTATTCTCTATACCCAGAAAAGCAACCAATGAAACAACAAAGATTTATTTACTGCTCAACATAAGAAAAACAAATTGGTCCCAAAATGAAATGTCAGGAGATGGTACAAAAATGCAGTCATCACTAATTATGGTGAGCACTATTATAAAAATTTCCATGGGAGCTGGAGGTTATGTTCCCTTCTAATTGTGGTATACTGTTAATTTCTATTTATGCCACCTATATTAAAAGTCATCTTGCAAAAACTGTTTACTGCTAGTGCTTGTATAGTGCATAACTTTAGTAATAGGTTAAATATACAAAATACAAAAACACCTTATCTCCTACCTCTTTCAGTTAGAAAACAAAACATTAATATCTGAAGTAGTGAAAATTAATTAGAACCTTCATTAATTTAGTTCCTGTTTATATTTCTGTCATAAAATTTTCTCACTTACTTTAAATTACATTTGGGGGTCATCCCTGTGTGGTGAACTGAGTGTGGAGATTAGAGAGATAGCTGCCCTCAATTCTACCTGTGCCATTTTGGGCAAGTTAGGGGACCTCTCTGAGCCTCAAGGTTCACATATGTAAAATGGAAATAATATTTCTAATTTATAATTTATGTAGAAAACTTAAAGTAGATTATTTATATAAAACTGAGCTCTCAAAATATTTGGTGAATCTTGACATAGACTGAGTAACTGAAAAACTAGGTAGAGGTTCATCTAATAGTCAAAAAAGTCAGCAGAAAAGCAGAACATCTGGAAACCTCATGGAGTTTCCCAAAAATAAAATAAATATATCTTAAGTCCTGAATATATGGGCTAAAAATAATTTTTTAAAGTTTTCTAGATAGCTCAGGGTATTATAGACACATTATTCTCTTGAGCTTTAATCCAAGACAGTATTATTTTATCCACAGAGAACTGAATCTTCAATGGGGAGAGTTAGTGCTAGAATCTTACCCACTTTCTTATATCACCTTTGTTACCATCTCCAAAATCTGAGGAAATGTGTCATTTAAAACGAGAGTACAAAATACAGTATTTAGGACTATGGAAAATAAATAATCTTTAGATAGATGTCATAGCCTCTTGATGAGATGCCCTAGATATTACTATAAACTAAATGACCCTTGTTTTTCTCTCTCCACTATGAAGCTTCATACCTCCCTCACTGGAAAACTCACTAATATTGGCTCTCATTTCTCAGGAAGTGGATCTCATACAAAAGCAATTACAGGAAGGTTTTATTACAAACACACTGCAGTGAACATAAAGAAATGAGAAGTATAAAAAGGGAAAAAATATCTGAATGATGTACACATATATTCAAGACTAAAAGAAACTTTTAAATATTTGAATAAAAAATGATTACTAAGAGATAATTTGAAATTATGAAATTTTTAACATAAGATAATTTTATGTTATGAAAGTTATTATGTCTAGTACTACAGCCAGATGGGGATCTTGCCTTTAGTTTTTATCCTTAGAGCGTTCCAACTCCTGAGGCTTAAGTGCAAAATCTGAAAGAATTTCTACTCTGAAATCTCTATTTTTTCTTATAATAGATTCCTCCAAATGGGTGTGGCTGCTGATTTCAGGGATGGCTTTTTATCTTATTTCCATCTCTGCTTTGCTTTCAGAAAGCATTTTTATTGATATAAGTGTACCTTCAAATATTTTTAATTTGTTGCTTCTAATTTGCAAGTGGGGAATAAACAAGTGAAGTATAACTAGGTCTAGAGTAAATATAGGTTCTTATGCGTATCTGCAAAATTTCTCATCTGTGTCTTTATAGCTAAGGTTATCTCCTAGGTAACTACCAGAGACATAATTGATATGTTTCTTTCACAGTTTTGAACATTCTTAAAACGTTCAGTTTTTAATAGCATCTAACCAGAAGAATTCTCTATGATAAATCTCAGTTTATTTGCCTTAGAGCTCCCAATCCCTGTGGTTTACTAAACTTTCAATAATTTTCAAGAGTCCCAGTCTTTTCATTATTTAGTTTCTTATGCTTGCATTGCAAATCATATATATATATGTTTGTTTAATTAAAAGGAAAGTGACCTTAATACATTTCGGTCTTCTCACTTGCAATGAAAAAATATCACACTGGGAACTGTTTAAATTCATGAACCCACTTCTCAAAATTCATTCTATAAGAGGCCACTTGATGAACACAGCGTAAGATTATTAATTGTTTTTGCTACTTAAATATATGAAGAGACTGTTATTTAAAGAAAACAACATGTTGAGCCACTGTCCAAGAATATCAAACAAGTACAGTTTATCATTGCTTATATTTATTTTATAGAATATATTTTGAAATTTCACTTTACTGCTAGAAGTATTATTTCCGTTAACCATTTTAAGCAGGAAAAAACAGATTATTCTTTCAAACCAAAGTATTTCATGGTTAAAGTATTCAAGATTCACAGCTATTTGGAATTTACAAGCATTCTGTCCTCTTCTCTTTCACTAATTGATCTAACATTCCCCAAATTGTCACAGAGTGTTAGGAGTAGGCAGTTAGTAAGATACGAGTGGCAGAAAGGAAGGTGAAGTGGAAGCTGGTAATCTTTCCAGGTGGGTTTACACCCACTTCTTGCCTAAAAAGAGAAGTAAGACAGTGGGGAAGCCCCAAGGTTGAGGCCTGCAGAAAGGATATGACATTGGCCCATTCACATGATCATTAGAATTCTCCCCCCCACACACCATGGGTTCTTTTGTCTGCATTATCTGTAAGAGTATGTTCAGAGGCAAAGCAGTTACATAATATGAACCTGTTAACCCACCCCTCACACTTTTCTATAAAGCCAAGAACTATTCAGATAAGCAGGGCTGGTCCCTACAACACATATACCTCACTTTCCCTAGTCAGGAATTTTTGAGTCTTTAGAATCCATGCCTATGGCTTCCCTGTACATACAGAATTAAACCCCCTTTTTTTTTCTCCAGGTAATCTATCTCAAGTCAATTAGATTCTTAAACCAACTAAGGGCAGGCAAAATTTCTTCCTCTCCGGTATGGGAACCAAGGGCAGGCTGCCCAAAAATGTACCATTGTGACAAGCAGATTATTTCAGACATGAGAACAATCAAGGCCCAAAAGACTCAGAAAAAAACTTTGACAGCCTCCCTCCCCACCACCTGCCCACAACACACACACAACTGCTTGAAAAGAATTCAAATGGAGGAACCACTCCAGGAGGAGAGCTATCACCATAAGTAGCTATATTATAAGGTAAACTAGGGGTGGTAGATGGGGAGGGATGTAGCTTAAGCCTGTAAAAATTTCTCTCTGCACCTCATTGTTTCTGTGTGGCCCACCAAGTATTTTGTTTATCAAACATTTACTCATTTTAAAATTCCTATGAATTACTTCCCTTTTCCTTTGATGTCTCAGATCCCCACCCACTTCTGCTTGGTTCAAAATGACCTCTATGCCTCATTCTCCTTGACTGTCTTTGGAACCCATGTCTGTAGCTTATCTGTGTGTATGTAATTAAGCTTTCTTTTTTCTCCTGCAAATCTGTCTCATGACAATTTGATTCTTAGTTGACCTAGAAGCACCTCCAAGGGTAGAGGAAATTTCCACCTCCCCAACTCTGGCAAAAAGCTCATTTTTCCTATAATAATATAAATCCATACTCAATAACCTAATACCTATATTTAAATATTTATATGTTATAATGTAAAAACAAATCACTTATATGCTACTTAATAATCATAATTATTTGAATTTATCATGAGGCAGAAACACCTTTCTTTGAGTAAGCCTCCTTTTTCTGTGGCAGCCTATGACCTACTATGTGTGCCTATTCAAACTGAGGTAAAGCAAGGACATGGGACAAAAATCATGATTAATTTCTCCTGCCTATGATGAAAAATGTCAAGATATAAATTTTATAGTAAGAACAGGAGGGACTCCATCTTAAGGTTAAGATCCCATTTTAAAAACCTACACTCACCAGACCTGTTTCTAAATTCTTCCTTGATCAGAGTCAAGAGCCCTTCCCTGTCCAGGCTGAGGGTTCACCTGGTGCACAGGGAGAGTGCTCCCCAGATGTAGCCTCCTGGCAACAAAGCTGCTGGGAGAAAGAAAACCTATCACTTTTAAGCTAATTATATTTTATTACTGAGAGTATATTTACCTATAATAAGCTCTTGAAAGATGTAAGTCCAGGGAGAGGAAATCCCAAGGCAAAATACCTCTAAAAACCGAAATCAGTCAAAGGGAGAAATAAAGTTTAAAATCTGTTTATTGCTTACAAACTGCAGTCCAGGGCTGTCTCTCTCCTCTGCTCTGGAAGAAGCAAGACTAGAACCCCATCATCTCTCAGTTGCAAATAAGCCCTCCTTGCCCAGGTAATTACTCACTGGTATGGAGATGAACTTCTCTCCACCTCTAAGGGATGGTGCAAATGCACTAAAGCCATACTTCTTTCCACCTCTGAAAGCCTATTGATAGGCAGATGTACAAAAACCAGGCAAGATATTCTATAAATATTACAATTTTATCCATAGGCCACCCCTCCAGAAATCTCGCCTTACAGTTTACCCATTCCCCCTCTTCCAACTAAACTAATGACATACAATAGCAACAGCAATAAAATCATGAAAATCCTCAAGCCAGAGGATTCATCCTATGCAGATTAAGTTAATGTACTTTACAGCACAATCTCCTACTAAGCACAAAATATATTTCTACACTTGTTTACTCATTCCTAACAACCATGTTAGATTGCTCACAAAACTTTTACCAGACATTACACAAAGTGAAGCCTCTCTTTAAGCATTTTTTCCTTGACAACAACAACACAATCATAATTCTCAAGCCAGAGAATTCAGTGAGGCTCAAAGTCCCATGCAGATTAAGTCTAAAACTCATCTATTCCAGCCATCAAGCGGCAGCTGCAGCCAGAGGGTGGATCCAGGACATGAGGACTGTAGAAGCAAATAACCATGATTGTGGGGGGTCACTTTGCTTTTATTCTAGGAATACACAGCAGGCCAGCTTCTAGGACTTTTCCCCAAGGTGCCAGAAAAGCCAGCCATTGCTGGTCCATGTGTCGATATGTCCAGGGCCAAGTCCATTTTATTCCTAATTGCTGCACCCATCCTTGCAACTCATGTCCAATTAAGTGGCTGCCTTGATTGCTCCCAATCACCAGCAACAAGCCATAGGCTGCAAAGAGATGCTCTAGGCCCCTCTTGGTGGTTTGCTGATCTGCACAACATGCAGGGCACTCCTGGGCTCAGTTGACTTCTTCAAAGGTCAATGGCAAGCTGCACTGACGGGCAGCAGCCTACATTTTCTTTTGCCCTGCATGCAACAAATACTGGTGTAGCCATTGGGAGACATCAGAGGCAGGCTTTCCTTCAAGCCAGCACATCTGGGCCAATGTGTCTGCTTCATTATTCGCTGGTGATGTCAAAGGCAAATGGCCAGTCACATGATATACAGTGGGTGTCTGTGCCATGCTACTCCGTGGCCTTTGGGTCCAGTCTCTCACCCACTCCGCAATGGGGTAGGTGGTTATTACCTTGGTCGGAGCTTTTCTGGTGATGGGCTCCATAGCCAGCAAGGCATGGTACACAGCAGCCAGTTGCTTCTCTGTCAAGATGTACTTGATCTCTGCTCTTTTCTTGGTTGTGACCAGGTTCCAGCCAGGAACAGAAGCAGCAGCAGTGGCAGAAGTAGTAGCCTTAGGCTTGGGCCATGGGCTAGGGTCGGCGCAACCAGCAGTGGTCATGGCACCCTCACAACTACACGAGTGTAGACACACATCCCTTGACACGAGTGCCACTTCTCCCCATCATTTCTAGGGGCAACCCTCCCAAAGGTCACACCCTTTATGACAGATTTCGGGTTCAGAGGAATCCTGCTGTCTGTGCCAGATGTAAGTCCAGGGAAAGGAAATCCCCAGGCCAAAATACCTCTAAAAACTGAAATCAGTCAAAGGGAGAAATAAAGTTTAAAATCTGTTTTTTGCTTACAATCTGCAGTCCAGGGCCATCTCTGTCCTCTACTCCAGAAGAAGAAGACTGACACCACCCCCTCACCTCTCAGGTACAGATAAGGAGCCTCCTTGACCAGGCAATTACCCATTGTATGGAGATGAACTTCTCTTCACCCCTGAGGAATGATGCAAATGCACTAAAGCCATATTTCTTTCCACCTCTGAATGCCTATTGATATGCAGATGTACTAAAGCCATGCAAGGTATTCTGGAAATATTACAATTTTACCCACAGAAGGATTTTGGAGTGTTTTATAAAATATCAAATTTATAAGAAATGGAAAAAATGCCTGGCATATATTCAACATCTTCTCTGTATTCATTCAAGGCAAAATTTAACTTTTGAAGTGTCCAACAGTTGATGTTCAGGGTTTAGAGTTTTTGTGTTTAGTTCTGTCCTCTCTGGGCTGTCCCTACTCCATTTGCCATTTTAGATATCTTCAATAATATATTCTCATTTTTCTTTTCTCAAAATTATATAATTTGAAGTGAACTCTTTTAATTAAAAAAAAAGTGCTCCAAGGTAACTTAAAGATGATGACAAATATATGTCAATGGGAAAAAAAGGGTAAATAACATGAAAAAATATGTAATAACCCCAAACATCCAAACAAAAAGTATCTTTCTATAAAAACATCTCTTCACTGTAAAGGCATATATCACAGGAATTTTTATACATTTTGTAATAACATTTAATGGTAACAACCTCTCTGGAGGAAAACCTGTATAATGTATTGAAATTTTAAAATGTTGATAACCTTTGATACAATTGTACTTATAGGGATTTATGAAAAAGAGTAATTAGGCAACTGTAAAAAGATATATGTAAAATTACCCAACCTAACATTTTTTTCTGGTACTTAAAAACTGGAAATACTTTAAAAAACAATAAATAAAGTATTGGTTAAATACTGGGCATACAAATGTTAAAAATGATTCTAAACAATAATCATGGAGAAATACCCAAGGATATGAATGAAAAGTCAGGTTAAAGATGGTCATTACGTCTCCTTTTCATTGCAATGCCTTTTACATCTTCTCAGAATGACAGGGAAGGACTACTGAGCCTTGCTGCTCACAGGAAATTCTGAGATATCTTCTGCTGAAACCACAACCAGGATTATTTCATGCAGTGGAAGTTTTCAGTGTCTGTCTTGGGAGTCATTTTTTTTTAAACCATAATGACCATTTGCCATGCCCGGTGAATTTAAACCTTAATTACATTTGTCTCTTTCAGTGGGAGGACTTCCCAGTACCTGAATCCCTTTCTCCCAGAGGAGTCAAGGAGGAAGGTTCAGAGACTCTTTCTGCTTTAATACATTAATGTGTCATTCTCAGTCAAGGGTAGCCCAATCTTGTAGACATAGGAACACATTTTGAGTTAGTTCCCTAGATATCCATGGAGAAGAAGGAAGATTACAGGTTCATTCCTTGATCTATCTGGAGTTTTCCACAGGCTACTCCCCCTTAGGTGTCATTAATACTCAGAGGTGATGAGGACCCTTGTTCTTCATACTCTCTTTTCTTCTGTGGACTTCTGTGAAAAAAGGATTTTCCTTTTTTCTTTTTCTTGGTTTAGAATTCATTATGGCAGCTTCTGAGATGTCAACTTCTATAACATAGCAAAATTTGAAGTTCAGACTTTCAGACTTTTGATATGTAATAGAGAACTTAAAATTTTCACTCCCACCTATCAAAGATGGACAAAATTTTCTTTTCTAAGTAATGACATTTATGGATAGCATTAATATTAATCCAGATGGTGATTTTCCAAGCACATCAAAAATAAATAGACATCGTGCACATATTTTTGGAGAAATATTCAAAAGATTAGTAGTTTCAGTATTTTGAACACATATAAGACCTCACTAAGATTTACATATACCTTTTGAATTTTGATAATATCATTATAGCATTAATTAAACACAAATAATAAGCTATTATATAACTTTATGTGTATTTCTGTTATTCTTTAATAAGCTGAATTTGTTGTTGACAGCAGGGAAATTAATTTATATTTATCTGTCCTAACTGGTCCTAGTTATTGGAAAGGGATTGTTTAATGGATGGTTATGGAATTAGCAAAATTGAAAGCTACTAGGTAATGTAAAATGGGAATTATTCTTGAAGAAAGAATCCTCTGGTTACATTACATTGGTTGATCAGAACATGTAGTGGAATTGATTAAGGACCTAAATAAAAATTTGAGGACCATATTAAAATACACATTTATTGGTACTGCTCAATGGAACAACATGCCAATACATTTATCTATAGTACAGTGCTATACTATCATGTAGGTACAATCAGACATTGCAGATTCATTAAATATGGATTTAATCTAAGACCCATCAATTACTAGTTGGATGAATCTGAGCAAGCTATTAAATCTAGAATAAACATTCAACTTCATCTCAAATATGAGCTACTAATACTAACTTGCAATTATGTAGATTAATAAGCTATTGTAGAGTAAGCCTGTTGTTCACACATTTTTAAAACTACTTACATGATGGGTACTTTCTCTGTGTTAGGTGCCTTGGAGATTAAATAACTTGCCTAATGTAACAAAATGGTGTTAAAAGGATCAGAATGCAAGTCAGTCTGCCTCCGAAGTTCATATCCTGTAACTCTTCATTTTATTAGACTCAGATATATTAATACCAAAAGTTTAGTCCATTTAAAATATGCTAGTATTCTCAGTTTTCTAAATTACATATCAAATTATCTGGCAAAAATTGCATATTAATTTTGAAGATAGCCTATGAGTTTATGTTCTTCATCTAGAACATTAAATATTTTTATAGTCAATAAACAAAAATGTTTAATTTATGAATAGAATGAATGCAATAAATATGTGCTTATATTTATTTCAGTTCTTCCTTCCAGATCAGTTCTATTTTCATACCAGATAATTAAGGGTACTTGATTACTTTGGAAAAGATACAATTTAGTAGTAATTAAGTAAATGCAATATGACAGCAATATATTTAGTTTTGGCAAAGTGTTAGCTGTTTTATATTGGCTATAAAAATTGAATGAAAGCTATCAGTACAATCCATCATTTCATTATTATTTCTTAATGGTAACACTGTAGTCCATTTTCCTACATTAGGCAACATAACAAGGTACAATATTCAAATAACTACAGGTGGTCTTCTTTTTGTAGCATTGTATAATAATAATTAGGATTCACTGAATACTTATTAAAGAAAAAATAATGAAATTAAAGCTTATGCTATGTAAATATATTTTATCCATATGTCTTTGGAGAATTTATTATAGTTTTTAATGGTAACACCCCCTTTAATACACCCCTCAAGTTTTCAAAAGTTATGAGAATTTTTGCGCGTGAAAAAGTAAGGGCAGCTATAATGAGATACCACTACACACCTATTAGAAAGGCCAAAACCTGGAACACTGATCATACAAAATGTTGATAATGATACAGAGTACCAAGACCTCTTATTCATTTCTAATAGAATTGCAAAACAGTTCAACCACTTTGGAAGATCGTTTGGTGATTTCTTATAAAACTAAACGGTCTCTTACCATATGACCCAACAATACATTCTTGGGTGTTTACCAAAGTTGAAAACTATGTCCACACTAAAATCTGCATGTGGACGTTTATAACAGCTTTACTCATAGTTGCCAAAACTTAGAAATGACCAAAATACCCTTCAGTTGGTGAATGGATAAATAAACTGTGATATAGTCAGATAGTGGAATATTATTCCCCACTAAAAAGAAATGAGCTTGCAAGCCATGAAAACACACAGAAGGAATTTAAATGCATATCACTAAATGAAAGAGGCCATCCCACCATGTGATTCTAACTCTGACATTCTGGAAAAGGCAAAACTGTGGAGACCATTAAAAAATCAGTAGTTGCCAAGGATTGTCAGGAGAAGGTATGGGTGAAAAGGCAAAGCACAGAGGGATTTAAAGGCAGTGAAACTACTCTGCATGATACCACAATGATGATCACATGACATCATACAGTTGGTTAAACCTGTAGAATGTACAATACCATATGTGAACTATAGGGTAAACTTTAGATTTTAGGTGATCATGATGTGTCAGTGTAGGTTCATCAACTGTATAAAAGGTACTAGTCTGGTGGGGGATGCTGATAGTGGGAAGGCTATGATTTGTGCGGAGAGGAGTATATGAGAACACTCTGTACCTTCCCCTCAATTTTGCTATGAACTTTACACTGCCATAAAAAAAGTCTTAAAAAAACAAAAAAACAACCTCACAAAAGATTAGCATTTTTTTAAAAAGGGCTTTTCCATTTTCTATTGTTAGAAGTCACAGAGATCACATTATATATTATTTATACCTTTTACTTTATGTAAATGAAACTCATGAATTCCTAAAAGCATTCTGTCCTGTTTATTTTAATTTTATTTACTTTCCAGTTGTGAATTTATTATTTTTCATATGTAAAAGAACATTATGACATTAAAATATACCTACAAGCATGCTTTTAGGAAATTGTAAACTTTATCAGATGATTTAACATTTTACTTCTTTTTATTCAGCCTCCATTGGCAAAAGCATTTGATAATCTGACACAATCTGTTAATTCTCTTCTAAAGGTGGCCTGGTTTCACACTTAACTTGTATTCATAGAGTAAAATTGTGCTTCTTTGCATAGTAGTATCCTTAAAGAGGAGGTGAAATATTCAATAATAAAATATTTAAAGTTAAGTTAACCTATCGTTTTCAATAAAGCTCTACTTAAAAAAATCTTTTCTTGCTTTTATAAAGTCAACTGACAATTATTTAAATATTTAAATTATTAAAATTATTAAATATACTCACAATTTAAAATGCTATGTAAATGACAGAAATAAAACTATCAACCTTGATGTTATGTCATTTATATATACCAAGTAAATTTAAGTCAATAAATACAAATGGACGATTCTGCAGAATTTTGTACTAAAATGAATAAGGAAAAAGTAGTGTTAGAACACAGCTCTCAAAACCTCAAAGCTTCTAATTACAAAAGCATGAACAATCTCAACAAAATAACCTGCAAGTTTAAAAAAATGTATATTAAATTTTAATAAATTACATAAAATGGAAGTATATCTTTTTTAAAAAGGTGTCTTGATAAAAAGGAATGTATTGAATGCTTACAATATGTTGAGAGAGATACAAGGGTAAAATTGAAAACACAAAACAAATTCTTCCAAAACAACATGTGACCAAACTAGGATGGGAGTGAGCCCACAGGGTTTTGGCCTTCAGATACCACACTGAAATCCGTCACAGCACTTCCATGCATTCTCACAATTTGTGTTCAGTTGTCATTACTTACTGGTGCAAAGATTAACAACGCATAAACCAATGTGACTTTCATGTTATATTGACAACATTACCATATTTACCTAATGCATGCATAGGAGCAATTTTCTTTTTCATTTTAGAAACACACATTGTAATAGAACAGACTACAGACTATAGAGTCCAACCTCAGTGCAAGACATTTAATATAAACTAAGGGTACAAATATTAAATATTAAATAAACAGGCCAATATGGCTCCAGCAGAAATTATAGTACAGTGAGGAAAGATGTGAAAATTATATCTACATATTTGTGTATATATATATATATATATATATATATATAAAATGTTTAGTTATATATATATATATACACATAACATATATTTAGTTATATCTATGTCTATAAAATGCCTTAAGTGACATAAAAGTAGTATGTAAAATTTATGTCTAAAACTAAATTCTCTGCCCATATTTCTCAATCCCGGTTTAGCAGATTAAAGAATAATGCAAATACTTTGACACTCCTGTGGGAAGGGATGCCTATCACCTCTCATCTTGAATATGAGTGGGCGCTGTGGCTACTTTGAGTAAAAGAATACTGTAGAAATGCTGCTGTACCAATACCTACTCAAGTGTTGTGACTGGCAATTTCCACTTCCTCTTCTCTTCTACTGCATTCTGTTTGGGAGCCTTGAAACATCTAACTGTCATGCTAAAGGGACCACATACAGAGGTCCTGAGATGAAATGAAAGGAAGTGAGGCCCAGCTAAGCCCGGTTTCCCACTGTCTTCATCAAAGTGCCAGGCATGTAAGTGATGTCAGGCTGGACCTTCCAACTGACTGACAGCTGTCTAAGCCTAAATTATCCCAGTCATAGCCATACAAGCCCTGGCTCAATTCTCCATCAAAATATCATGAGATATAATGAAATGGCTTTTTTTTAAGCCACTAAATTTTGGAATACCTAGTCATGCATCAATCATAATTGGAAAACATAAGTTTGGGACATATTAAGAATGCCAAAAAGCAGCCTTGAAAGGACTGATGTATTAGTGTATCATGACTACTAAAATAGAACAAGTTCTATTTCAGTTTTTTTGTACACAGAATTGGTTATATAAATTTTCACATCAGGTAAAATGAAAATGTGGGTCCTCTTACTCAAAAATTATTAAACATATCAAAACAGCAGGAGTAGGTCATTAAACCAGTGCAGAATCCCTTGGAGTGCAGGGTCCTTGTGACTGTTCATGTCACATGCCCATAAAGCCTGCTTGTATAGAAGCTTTAAAGTCTGTGGACTTAAAGTTAACCAAGAATGTAATAAAACTCCTTTTGATACATTAGAAGCAGTTTAATTATATTCAATTAATGTTAAAGCCACTCTTTAGCATCCAGACAATAGATCATCAGGCAATAACTTACTTTTAACTATTATAACCAACTCTTTTATGTATGAATATAAGCCTTAAATTGCAGAGGTATAGAAAGAGCCTTATGTTATAGTTAATAAAACAAGAATAGAGTTAAAATATAAATCAAAACATAATAAAGGTCATAGCAACCTGATATAAAGTCACTGGAAATGCAAATTGTATTTTCAACAACTCCATCCAATTGACTTTGAACTATAACTTCCTGAATTTAAATTATATCCAGTTATGAACACATTTAAAAGAGTTTTGTCCGGGACTTCTGGGAAGATGGCGGCGTGAGCAGGGCGGTGGAAATCTCCCCAAACCGTATATATTTATGAAAATACAACAAATAAAACTATTCCTAAAAGAGAGACCAGAAGATACAGGACAACAGCCAGGCTACAGATACACCTGTGAGAGCTCAGCGCCTCATAAAGCGGTAATATACAAAGTTGCGACACGGTGGGACCCGAGCACTCCCCCACCCCAGCACACCAGCGGGAGGAAAAGATTCAGAGTGGGGAGGGAGTGGAAGGACAGGCCCGCCAAATAACCAGCCCTGGTGATCTATGCCGGGAGAACTGACACACATCACATGGTGTATCATAGATTAGAGAAACAGAAGGACAGGATCTGAGGTGGAAAATGCAACCGGGTTCTCTCAGCTGGCTGCCCGGGACAAAAGAAAAGCGCATGCTTTTTTAAAAGTCTTTAAGAGAAAAGGGCCCAACAGCACAACAAAATCATCCCAGTGCACTCAGCCCAGCAGGCTGGGAGTCCTGGGGAATTTCGACATCCTTGGCCAGTGGATGGACAAAGCAGCCAAACAAGGCTTCCAACAGAGATCAGAAGCCTCCATTTGTTCCCTCCCTGGCCAGAGCCACAAAGGGTCTGGCGGAGCTACTGCTACAGAATAGTGGAGCAGCAGTGCCACCCACAGCATCCTCAGAATCTAATAATAGCGGGCGCTTTTTTTTTTTAAGTCTTAAAGAGACTGAGCACAGCAGCGGAAAAAAATCGTCGAAGCACACTCAGCCCAGCAGGCTGGGAGGACTGGGGAATTCAGGACCCCTTGGCAGGGGGCAGGGCAAAGCACCTGGGCCGAGGCTTCCCACAGACATCAGCAGCCTGATAGGCTAGGTTGAGGGCAACCCCACACACAGGCAGTTCGGGGGATTATCCTAGAGACTGAATCCCGGCATGCAGGAAAACAGCTCAGACTCAGGAGAAAGGCAAGGAGAACAACAAGCAGAAAGGGACTTTGTTCTCCCAGCTGACAAATGTGGTGCCTATCAGCGACCACATCTATTGCAATGAAAGACAGAGGAATATAGTACAGACAAAGCTTAGTCAGACAACCCCAGAGAGGGAACCTGATGGGACAGACATGCACAATCTTCCTGAAAAAGAATTCAGAAAAAAGTCAAAACCATACTGATGGATCTATAGAGAAATGTGCAAGAGCTGAGGGAGGAAGTGAGGGAAGCGAGGAAAGACAATGCAGAAATGAGACAAGGGATCAACGGGCTTAGGAGCAGACTGGACAAGGGGCAAGAGACAGGTAATGGAATAGAAACCAGAGAACAAGAATACAGAGAAACTGAGGCAGAGAGAGATAAAAGGATCTCTAGGAATGAAAGAATATTAAGAGAAATGTGTGAACAATCCAAACAGAACAATATTCGCATTACAGGAGTACCAGAAAAAGAGAGAGAAAAACTGATAGAAAGTGTCTTTGAAGAAATAATTGCTGAAAACTTCCCCAAGCTGGGGAAGGAAATAGTCTCTCAGACCATGGAAGCAAACAGATCTCCCAATACAAATGACCCAAGGAACATAACACCAAGACACATAAAAATTAAAATGGAAAAGATCAAATATAAGGACAGAGTATTAAAGGCAGCGAGAGAGAGAAAAATGATCACCTACAAAGAAAAACCCAACAGACAATAATCAGACTTCTCAACAGAAATCTTACAGGAAGAAGAGAATGGAATGACATATTAAATGTAATGAAACAAAAGGGCCTTGAACCAAGAATATTGTATCCAGCATGATTATCATTTAAATTTGAGGGAGGGATTAAACAAACCCAGACAAGCAAAAGCTGGGGAGTTTGCCTCCCATAAACCACCTCTACAGGATATCTTAAAGGGACTGCTCTGGATGGAAGCACTCCTAAGGCTAAATAAATGTCACCAGAGAAAATAAAATCATAGCAAAGAAAGCAGGTCATCCAAATACTAACTAAAGGCAAAAAATAAAACACCTATTATATAAAGAGTGGAGGAGGAAGAATAGGAAGGGAAAGAAATAAAGATTCATCAGACTGTGTTTACAATAACTTAAAAAGAAAGTTAAGTTAGACTGTTAGATAGTAAAGAACCTACCCTTGAACCTTTGGTAACCATGAATCTAAAGTTAGCAATGGCAATAAGTACATATCTATCAATAGTCACCTTAAATGTAAATGGACTGAATGCACCAATAAAAATACACAGACTAATAGAATGGATAAAAAAGCAAGACCAATCTATATGCTGCTTACAAGAGACTCACCTCAAACCCAAAGATATACACAGACTAAAGGTGAAGGGATGGAAAAAGATTATTTCATGCAAACAACAAGGAGAAAACAGCAGGTGCTACAGTACTTGTATAAGACAAAATAGACTTCAAAACAAAGAAAGTAGCAAGAGATAAAGAAGGATGTTACATAATGATAAAGGGGTCAGTCCAACAAGACGATATAACCATTTTAAATATAAATGCAGACAACACAGGAGCGCCGACATATGTGAAGCAAATACTAACAGAATTAAAGGAGGAAATAGAAAGCAATGCATTCATTTTAGGAGACTTCAACACACAACTCACTCCAAAGGACAGATCAACCAGACAAAAAATAAGTAAAGACACAGAGGCACTGAACAACACACTAGAACAGATGGACCTAACAGACATCTACAGAACTCTACACCCAACAGCAGCAAGATACACATTCTTCTCAAGTGCACATGGAACATTTTCCAGAATAGACCACATACTAGGCCACAAAAAGAACCTCAGTAAATTTAAAAATATTGAAATTCTACCAACCAACTTCTCAGATCACCAAGGTATAAAACTAGAAATAAATTGTACAAAGAAAAAAAAAAGGCTCACAAATACGTGGAGACTTAACAATATTCTCCTAAATAACAAATGGGTCAATGACCAAATAAAACAGAGATCAAAGAATATATGGAAACTAATGACAACAATAACCCAAACCCACAACTTCCATGGGACAAAGCAAAGGCAGTTCTAAGAGGAAAGTATATTGCAATCCAGGCTTATTTAAAGAAGGAAGAACAATCCCAAAGAATAGTCTAAAAACACAATTACTGAAATTGAAAAAAGAAGAACAAATGATGCCCAAAGTCACCAGAAGGAGGGACATAATAAAGATCAGAGAAGAAATAAATAAAATTGAGAAGAATAAAACAATAGAAAAAATCAATGAAACCAAGAGCTGGTTCTTTGAGAAAATAAACAAAATAGATAAACCTCTAGCCAGACTTATTAACAGAAAAAGAGAATCTACACACATAAACAGAAACAGAAATGAGAAAGGAAAAATCACACTGGACCCCACAGAAATACAAAGAATTATAAGAGAATACTATGAGAATCTATATGCTAACAAGCTGGGAAACCTAGAAGAAATGGACAACTTCTGAGAAAAATACAACCTTCCAAGACAGGCCAAGCAAGAAACAGAAAATCTAAGCAGACCTGTCAACTGCAACAAAATTGATTTGGTAATCAAAAAACTACCCAAAAACAAAACCCCAGGGCCAGATGGATTCCCCTCTGATTCTACCAGACATATAGCGAAGAAATAATACCTATTCTCCTTAAAGATTTCCAAGAAATAGAAGAGGATGGAATACTTCCACACTCATTCTATGGAGCCAGCATCACTCCAATACCAAAACCGGGCAAAGACCTCACCAAAAAGGAAAATTACAGACCAATATCCCTGATGAACATAGATGCAAAAATACTCAACAAAATATTAGCAAACCGAATACAAAAATATTCAAGAGGCTCATACACCATGATCAAATGGGATTCATCTCAGGGATGCAAGGATGGTACAACATTCGAAAATCCATCCACATCATCCACCACATCAACAAAAAGAACAAAAACCACACGATCATCTCCATAGATGCTGAAAAAGCATTTGACAAAATTCAACATCCATTCATTATAAAAACTCTCAACAAAATGGGTATAGAGGGCAAGTACCTCAACATCATAAAGGCCATATATGACAAACCCACAGCTAACATCATACTTAACAGCGAGAAGCTGAAAGCTTTTCATGTAGGATTGGGAACAAGACAGGTATACCCACTCTCTCCATGGTTTTTCAACATTGTACTGGAGGTCCTAGCCACACCAATCAGACAAAACGAAGAAATACAAGGCATCCAAATTGGTAAAGAAGAACTCAAATTGTCACTATTTGCAAATGACATGATATTGTACATAAAAGAAACCTAAAGATTCCACTCCAAAGCTACTAGAACTAATATCTGAATTCAGCAATTTTGCAGGAAACAAAATTAACACACAGAAATCTGTTGCTTTCCTATACACTAATGATTAGCTAACAGAAAGAGAAACCAGGAAAACAATTCCATTCACAATTGCATCAAAAAGAATAAAATACATAGGAATAAACCTAATGAAGGAAGTGAAAGACCTGAACTCTGAAAACTACAAGACACTCCTAAGAGAAATTAAAGAGGACACTAACAAATGGAAATTCATCCCATGCTCTTGGCTAGGAAGAACAAATATTGTCAAAATGGCTATAGTACCTAAAGCAATCTACAAATACAATGCAATCCCTATAAAAAGACCAACAGCTTTCTTCAATGAACTGGAAGAAATAATTCTAAAATTCATATGGAACCACAAAATACCCTAAATAGCCAAAACAATCCCAAGTAGGAGGAATAAAATAGGGGGAATTACACTCCCTGACATGTAGCTCTACTACAAAGTCACAGTAATTAAGACAATTTGGTACTGGCACAAAAACAGACCCACAGACCAGTGGAACAGAATAGAAAATCCAAACGTTAACCCAAACATATCCAGTCAATTAATATATGATAAAGGAGCCTTGGATATACAATGAGGAGATGACAGCCTCTTCAGCAGCTGATGTTGGCAAAACTGGACAGCTATATGTAAGAGAATTAAACTGGACTACTGTCTAACGCCATACAAAAAAGTTAACTCAAAATGGATCAAAGACCTGAATCTAAGTCATGAAACCATAAAACTCTTAGAAAAGAACATAGGCAGAAATCTCTTGGACATAAACATGAGCAACTTCTTCATGAACATATCTCCCCGGGGAAGGGAAACAAAAGCAAAAATGAACATGTGGGAGTACATCAAGCTGAAAAGCTTCTGTACAGCAAAGGACACCATCAGTAGAACAAAAAGACATCCTACAATATGGGAGAATATATTCATAAATCACGTATCTGATAAGGAGTTGACATCCAAAATATATAAAGAACTCATGCACCTCAACAAACAAAAAGCAAATAATCCAATTAAGAAATGGGCAGAGGACATGAATAGACACTTCTCTAAAGAAGAAATTCAGATGGCCAACAGGCACATGAAAAGATGCTCCACATCACTAATCACCAGAGAAATGCAAATTAAAAGCACAATAAGGTTATCACCTCACACCAATAAGGATGGCCAACATCCAAAACACAAACAACAAATGTTGGTGAGGATGTGGAGAAAAGGGAACCCTCCTACACTGCTGGTAGGAATGCCAATTAGTCAACCACTGTGGAAAGCAGTATGGAGGCTCCTCTAAGAACTCAAAATCGAAATACCATTTGACCCAGGAATCCCACTCCTAGGAATTTACTCTAAGAATGCAGCAGCCCAGTTTGAAAAATACATATGCACCCCTTGTTTATCACAGCACTATTTACAATAGCCAAGAAATGGAAGCAGCCTAAGTGTCCATCAGTAGATGAATGGATAAAGAAGTGGTGGTACATATACACAATGGAATATTATTCAGCCATAAGAAGAAAACAAACCCTACCATTTGCAACAACATGGATGGAGCTAGAAAGTATTATGCCCAGTGAAATAAGCCAAGTGGAAAAAGACATGTATCAAATGATTTCACTCATATGAGGAGCATAAGAGCAAAGAAAAATACTGAAAGAAAAAAAACAGCAGCTGACTCACAGAACCCAAAAATGGACTAATAGTTACCAAAGGGTACGGGACTGGGGAGGATGAGTGGGAAGACAGGGCCAAGGGGGAAAAAGTGGCATTACTGTTTGCAGATATAATTTGGGGGGGGCGTGCAGAGGGCTGTGCAACTCAGAGAAGACAAGTAGTGATTTTATAGCATCTCACTTCGCTTATGGACAGTGACTGTAATGGGGTTGGTGGGGGGTACCTGATGAAGTGTGTAGTTTAATAACCATAATATTGCATAATGTAGTGGTAGATTAATAAAAAAGTGTTTTGTTGTTTAAATACTATATTTTCTTTTTTGTCATTCAGTATTTCATGATGTCAGAATAGTCATTGTGGAACTAGAGGTCTCAAACTTTATTTACTCATACTAGATCCTTTTCTGATTCCATACACTTCTATTTACCTACTGGCCTGATCTTATGTTCAGCACCAGCTATATTACCAGATTATTCTACTTCTCACATTAGATTCTTCATGAAGTAAGTTACAAAGAAAATAAAGGAGCTTAACAACAAATAAAACAATGTTTTATTGGTATTTGTTTCTTCAGAAACCTCTCTGTGTAATCTTTTAGAATTCTTTGAAGGCCTATTAAATATGTGAGCAATATTAGTTTAAAATAGATATTTTCTGTTGAGAGACTTGTGAAAACTCGAAAAATAACACTCTTTATTCCACTAAAAGGAACAGTACCAAACAAGTAGTGACAACATTCTAGCACAGATTATCTCCTGTTAATCTGTTCCTTGCTAATTTACTTCCAAAACAGGCAAACAAGAAGGAGACTGTATGAATGATTTTATATTTTCTGCCTCCTGGTTACAAAATTTCTAGTCAGCTATCTTCTTTTAGGTTAAAGCCCTGTTTTTTTTACCTAAAATAAAGTAAAAATCAATGTACAAAACCCATGTACATTGTGGAAATACTGGTAAATTGAACTGAGTAAAATAAGGAGAAACACCCATTATTTCATTAACAGTGTATCTCAACAATCATCTGATGTATATCCCATCAGATCATGCTCTGTTTATATAGGAGTAATGAATATACTGTTTGAAAACATGTTTCAACCTTATAAAAAGTTGACTCTTGAGCAACATGACTTTGAACTGTGCAGGTCCATTTATATGCTGATTTTTTTCAATAAATATATTGGAAAAAGTTTTGGAGATTTGCAACAGCTTGAAAAAACATTTTAAGAATAGAGTATGTAATACACAAGACATATGAAATATGTGTTAATCAACCATTTATGTTATTGGTAAGGTTTTCAGCAATATTACTACTTGAGATGTGGGAGAATCAAAATTTGTATGTAGATTTTGAACTGTACAGGGAGTTGGTGCTCCAAACCTCTACTTTGTTCAAGGGTCAGCTGTACAGTGTAGCTATCCTTACAAATAAGTGTTCATTTAGCACATAATTGAATGGCTTTACACATAAATAAATATATCATGTTTATTTATCATATGCTAAAGAATTCAATATTTATGTTTTTTCTACATTATGAACATTTTTATATTGTTGCTTCTAATCTTTTGCTAAGAAAGGCAAGTATATTTTCAGAGTATCTTCTTTAAAGTGTAAAAATCTGGGGTCAAGGTATACATATTTTTCAGGTTTTCACACATATTAAACAATTGACCTCTAACATGAGTTTCAATTTTTCTTCTTTCTAAACTATAAAAATATTAAAATATTTTGCATATAAATTATATGAATATTGTATATTATAATCATTTTATGTAAATGTCCTTAATAAAGTTGTAAAAAAACACAAGTTTAAATGTCTTGTTTAAATGTTTAAATGTCTGTTAGAGGTTTTATCATCTAAAGGTTAGGAAAAATTTGCTTTGATGAAAGATAAATGGTAGAACATCATTTCTCATATGAATAAAATATGTTCTACACCAAGGTCTAGTTTAAATGAACATTTCTTTCCCCTTACATATATTTATCTCAGTAGAGTTTTATTGTATTGTTATGTGTCTATATATTTAGTTTTTTACTAACCTGAGAGTTACTTAAAAGTTAGAATCATTTGTTCTGATCATTAGATCCCAATACTTGGCAGACAGCTTGTTATACATTCATGTTTTCATCATTGATTCAATAAAAACTTATTTAGCACAAATTATTTGACTACAGTATAGTTGGTGTTAGGAATTAAGAATCTAAGGCAGACAAGCCCTGTATACTTCTGGTCTTGTAATTTAGTGGCAATGAAAAATCATTTAATAAACAGCTGAGTTACCAAGGTATATCCTTAGAATGTATTAAGTCAATTTAGCAAGTAAGTTGGTATCAACCAATTAGGAAATGTCCTGGGTGGGCTGAAAGCTTGTTGAAAATATGTCCAGGATTAAGGGTTGACCTGATATGCATGTTGTGTCCATATGCTGGCAGAGGGGTGGGTGGGGAGATGAATGGGGGCCATTTCAGACAGTATAAAAAGGAAATCTTGTCTACAGTATAGCTTTATCAGAGTCCTGTAGCACGATAATTTATTTTACATGAGAAAACACAGGTTAGAACACCTTGTACCCAGGGAGCAGAAAGTACAAAAGTCCTGAGACAGCAGACAACCTGATAGAACTTAGAACTAATAGAAGACCAAAGAGAGGAAAGTAGTAAATGTTTAAGCTAGACAGTAGATTCATGAGATAAGAGGTTGGTAATGAAAGCAGAATCAAGGTGATTCAGGTATCATGGGCAAAAGAAATTAAGAATTTAACAAAAGTAAAAAGACAATGAAAAGTTTTAAGCACAGTTAAAAAGCTCTGATCTAATTTACAATTTTAAAAGCATAACTTTGACCTCTCCATTTAAATGGATTAGAGAGAATGGTATTTGTTGAAAAGTAGGCTATTTCAGAATTTGTTGCTCTAAATAGGTTGATGCAACAGTAGTTTGAAATAACATGGAAATAGTGGAGGTGGCAGGAAAGAGTCTATTTGAGATATATCGTGGAGTTAAAAATGATAGAATTTTGTGAAGGTTGAATGGAACTTTTATTCTTTATAAATTTTGAGCTCCCTGAAAGAAGAGGCTGTTTTTAAACTAACTTTTAATGGAGAAACCCTGATTAAATACCCCATGCTTTCAGTTGTGATTATGAAGGGATACACTGTAAGAGTAAAAGTGAACCAGAAATTGATCACTATCAATTAGTCCTAGAGATGTAACAAATCACCCCAAACAGTGGTAGCTGAAAACATTCCATGGCTTAAAACAATCATTTTGTCTGTAGGCAATTTTGTCTGGTGCCACCTTAGCTCACTACAATCAGTACAAGGCTTGGCTGGGGCTACGTGATCTAAAATGACCTCATTCATATGTCAGTGCTTGGTAGGCCATCATCCAGACTGTCTGGGTTATTTTCCACGGGGCCTCTCTAATAGGTTCCTTGAGCTACCTCCCAGTATGAATGTTGGGTTCCCTTCATCAAGTAATGTGCAAGTGCACTTCAAGCTCTCCTTGTATCCTATCTGGTATTACTCTATTGACCAAAAGCAAGTCATATTGTCAATCCCATACACAAAAATTGTAGAAACAGAATTCACATCTTGATGAGAGGAGATGCCAAGATTTTGTGGCATTCTGTTTTTTGTTTTTTTATTTTTTTTGTAATTTACCACATTTCAAAAGTTTAGGTCAAGATTGGGGAAGATGGCGGCATGAGCAGGGGGGTGGAAATCTCCTCCCATACCCATATATATTTATGAAAATACAACAAATACAACTATTCCTAAAAGAGAGACCAGAAGATACAACAGCCAGGCTAAAGCTACATCTGAGAGAACTCAGCACCTCACGAAGTGGGTAAGATACAAAGCCGTGACCCAAGCACTCCCCCACCCAGAGCACCGGTGGGAGGAAAAGATTCAGAGCAGGGAGGGAGTGGAAGCAAAGGCCGGCTAAATAACCATCACTGGTGATCTGCACCGGGAGCACTGACACACATTATGTGGTGTATCGGAGATTAGAAAAACAGAAGTGCAGGATCTGAGATGGAGACTGCTAGCAGGTCCCCTCAGCCGGCTCCCTGGGACAAAAGAAAAGCGCGCAATTTTTTAAAACGTCTTAAACAGACAAGTGCCCAACAGCAGAACAAAATCATCCCAGTGCACTCAGCCAGCGAGCTGGGAGTCTTGGGGAATTTCGGACCCTGCTAGTCAGCAGCCTGGAAAAGCAGCCACACTGAGGCTTCCCACAGAGATCAGCAGCCTGCCATTCTTCCTCCCCTACCGGCCAGAGCCGAAAAGGGTCTGGCGGAGCCACCGCAGCTGCAAAACAGCAGAGGAGCGGCACCACCCACAGTAACCTCACAGAGTCACCTCTGAGGTGGTGCACAGCTAAGCAGGAAGAGCCCCACAACCAGGTTCAGAAGGCACCAAGGGGACCAGAATGCACCCAATGAGACTGCAAAACCCCGTAGTGCTATAGGCTAAGCTGAGGCACTCGCACACAGGCAGCTTATGGGATTATCCCAGAGACTGCTTCCCAGGGTGCTGGAAAAGAGTTCAGGCCCCTAAGAAGGGCAAGGAGAACAACAAGCATGAATGGACTTTGTTCTCTGAGCCAACACATGTGGCGACTACCAACGACCACTTCCATCGCCATGAAAAGACAGAGGAATATGGTACAGAGAAAGTGTAGCCAGACAACCAAAGAGAAGGGGCCCATTGGGTTAGACTTATACAACCTTCCTGAAAAGAATTCAGGATAAAAGTCATAACCATGCTGATGGATCTACAGAGAAATATGCAAGAGCTAAGGGAGGAAGTGAAGAAAGACAATGCAGAAATGAGACAAGCGATCGACGGGCTTAGGAGCAGACTGGATGAGGTGCAAGAGACAGTTAATGGAATAGAAAGCAGAGAACAAGAACACAGAAAAGCTGAGGCAGAGAGAGATAAAAGGATCTCTAGGAATGAAAGAATATTAAGAGAAATGTGTGACCAATCCAAACAGAACAATATTCGCATTATAGGAGTACCAGAAGAAGAGAGAGAAAAAGTGATAGAAAGTGTCTTTGAAGAAATAATTGCTGAAAACTTCCCCAAGCTGGGGAAGGAAATAGTCTCTCAGACCATGGAAGCCCACAGATCTCCCAACACAAGGGACCCAAGGAACACAACACCAAGACACATAATAATTAAAATGGCAAAGATCAAAGATAAGGACTGAGTATTAAATGCAGATAGAGAGAGAAAAATGATCACATACAAAGAAAAACCCAACAGACTATCATCAGACTTCTCAACAGAAATCTTACAGGAAGAAGAGAATGGAAGGACATATTAAATGTAATGAAACACAAGGGCCTTGAACCAAGAATATTGTATCCAGCATGATTATCATTTAAATTTGAGGGAGGGAATAAACAATTCCCAGAGAAGCAAAAGCTGAGAGAGTTTGCTTCCCATAAACCACCTCTACAGGATATCTTAAAGGGACTGCTCTGGATGGAAGCACTCCTAAGGCTAAAAAGATGTCACAGAGAAAATAAAATCATAGAAAAGAAATCAGACCATCCAAACACTAACTAAATGTAAAACGTAAAATCAACTATCCACAAAAACAGTCAAAGGAAACGTAAAGGAGTACAGAATAAAACACCTAGTATATAAAGAATGGAGGAAGAAGAATAAGAAGGGAAAGAAATAATGAATCATCAGACTGTGTTTATAACATAACAAGAAAGTTAAGTTAGACTGTTAGATAGTAAAGAAGGTACCCTTGAACCTTCGGTAACCACAAATCTAAAGCTGGCGATGGCAATAAATACATATCTATCGATAATCACCCTAAATGTAAATGGACTGAATGCACCAATCAAAAGACACAGAGTAATAGAATGGACAAAAAAGCAAGACCCATCTATATGCTGCTTGCAAGAGACTCACCTCAAACCCAAAGAAATACACAGACTAAAGGTGAAGGGATGGAAAAAGATATTTCATGCATACAGCAAGGAGAAAAAAGCAGGTGTTGCACTACTCGTATAAGACAAAATAGACTTCAAAACGAAGAAAGAAGCAAGAGATAAAGAAGGACATCACATGATGATAAAGAGGTCAGTCCAACAAGAATATATAACCATTTTAAATATATATGCACCCAACACAGGAGCACCAGCATGTGAAACAAATACTAAGAGAATTAAAGGAGGAAATAGAAAGTGATGCATTCATTTTAGGAGACTTCAACACACCACTCACTCCAAAGGACAGATCAACCAGACAGAAAATAAGTAAAGACACAGAGGCACTGAACAACACACTAGAACAGATGGACCTAACAGACATCTACAGAACTCTACACCCAAAAGCAGCAGGATACACATTCTTCTCAAGTGCACATGGAACATTTTCCAGAATAGACCACATACTAGGCCACAAAAAGAACCTCAATAAATTAAAAAACACTGAAATTCTATCAATGAACTTCTCAGAACACAAAGGTATAAAACTAAAAATAAATTGTACAAAGAAAACAAAAAGACTCACAAACACATGGAGACTTAACAGCATGCTCCTAAATAATCAATGGATAAATGACCAAATTAAAACAGAGATCAAACAATATATGGAGAATAATGACAACAATAACACAAAGCCACAAGTTCTGTGGGACGCAGCAAGGGCAGTCCTCAGAGGAAAGTATATTGAAATCTAGGCCTATTTAAAGAAGGAAGAACATTCCCAAATGAACAGTCTAAAGTCACAATTATTGAATTGGAAAAAGAAGAACAAATGAGGCCCAAAATCACCAGAAGGAGGGACATAATAAAGATCAGGGAAGAAATAAATAAAATTCAGCAGAATAAAATAATAGAAAAAATCAATGAAACCAAGAGCTGGTTATTTGAAAAAATGAACAAAATAGATAAACCTCTAGCCAGGCTTATTAAGGGAAAAGGAGAATCTACACACATAAACAGAATCAGAAATGAGAAAGGAAAAATCACTACAGACCCAAAGAAATACAAAGAATTATAAGAGAATATTATGAGAATCTATATGCTAACAAGCTGGAAAACCTAGAAGAAATGGACAACTTCTTAGAAAAATACAGCGTTCCAAAACTAACCAAGCAAGAAACAGAAAACCTAAACAGACCAATCATCAGCAGCGAAATTGAATCAGTAATCAAAAAAATACCCAAGAATAAAACCCCTAGGCCAGACGGATTCACCTATGAATTTTACCAGACATATGGAGAAGAAATAGTGCCCATTCTTAAAGATTTACAAAAAATAGAAGAGGAAGGAATACTTCCAAACTCATTCTACGAAGCCAGCATCACTCTAATACCAAAACCTGGCAAAGACCTGACAAAAAAAGAAAATTACAGACCAATATCCCTGATGAACGTAGGTGGAAAAATACTCAACAAAATATTAGCAAACCAAATTCAAAAATACGTCAAGAGGATCATACACCATGATCAAGTAAGATTCATCTCAGGGATGCAAGGATGGTACAACATTCAAAAATCCATCAACATCATCCACCACATCAACAAAAAGAAGAACAAAAACCACATGATCATCTCCATAGATGCTGAAAAAGCATTTGACAAAATTCAATATCGATTCATGATAAAAACTCTCAACAAAATGGGTATAGAGGGCAAGTACCTCAACATCATAAAGGCCATATACGACAAACCAACAGCCAACATCATACTTAACAGCGAGAAGCTGAAAGTTCTTCATCTAAGATCAGTAACAAGACAGGGATGCCCACTCTCTCCACTGTTATTCAACATAGTACTAGAGTTCCTAGCCACAGCAGTCAGACAAAACAAAGAAATACAAGGCATCCAGATTGGTAAAGAAGAAGTCAAATTGTCACTATTTGCAGATGACATGATACTGTACATAAAAAACCCTGAAGACTCCACTCCAAATCTACAAGAACTAATATCTGAGTTCAGCAATTTTGCAGGATACAAAATCAACACACATAAATCTGTTGCTTTCCTATACACTAATGATGAGCTAACAGAAAGGGAAACCAGGAAAACAATTCCATTCACAATTGCATCAAAAAGAATAAAATACCTAGGAATAAACCTAATGAAGGAAGTGAAAGACCTATAACCTGAAAATCATGAGACATTCCTAAGAGAAATTAAAGAGGACACTAACAAATGGAAATTCATCCCATGCTCTTGGGAACGAAGAATAAATATTGTCAAAATGGCTATAGTACCTAAAGCAATCTACAGATTCAATGAAATCCCTATTAAAATACCAATAGCATTCTTCAATGAACTGGAACAAATAATTCTAAAGTTCATATGGAACCACAAAAGACCCTGAGTAGCCAAAACAATCCCGAGAAGGAGGAATAAAACACGGGGAATTATGCTCCCTGACTTCAAGCTCTACTACAATGGCACAGTAATGAAGACAATTTGTTATTGGCACAAGAACAGACCCACAGACCAGTGGGACAGAATAGAAAATCTAAACATAACTGTCGGGAGCTAGTCTTATCTGTCCGTCTGATGGCACTGCCCAGATGCCCGGAAAAGAAGGAACTGCAATGTGGACCTCTGAAAAGAACATCCCCACTATCTCTCATTATTATGGTGTTTGGAAATGTTTCATCTAAATTGGAAAACCAAATTTGATATACCCTAGAAGAAATGCCAGAGGCAAGATCCCCCTAATTCTTCCAGGTGGCAAAAGATACCTCGAGACAACTGCTGGGCATAAAAGCCACGGGGCATAAATCTTCAAAGGAGTAAGAAGAGCTAAGCTTTTCAAAGAACATTGCTTTTCTCTCACTTACCAACTGCACATCTCCCTGTATGGCCCTGGAAGATAGCTGCTAACCAGAGACAGGTATGATTCCTCAAGTGAGGAACAACCTTAGACAGGCACAGTCACAGGGGGGCCATCAGGTGAACAATAGGGGGTCAACAGAGGTGAGGCTCAGAACCTCAACCCCTCAGTTTTGAGAGAAATCTCCTGCGCCCATGGCTGTTGTTGCCCTTGTCTCATTTGAATCAACACTAAGCCTATAGGCATGGATCTGACAGTTTGCACTTGCTTTCCTACTGCTTTAAACTTTACTTTCCATCTTTATTTTTACATCAAGATTTAATCAGTTCTCTATAAGAAACTTTAATCTTTATTACATTTACCTACTACTTCAACATATTATTAAGGAATATTAGGAGGGGGATGCGGAGAAGATATTGGAAACAAGTATCAAAATTATAATAAATAAGAATTGTTTGAGTAAGTTCCAGTTCCCTTTCACCACCCAACTCGGCCCTGTGAGGAATTTCTAAATGACCCTAGACCTGTTGGGTCTTGGTTAATAATAGAGCAATAAAGGAAAGTCAGCATGAATGATTATATGCAAAAGGGCCTGGCATGCCTGCAGAGACGCTCCTAATAGAAAAGATTATTGTTACAGATATTACTGTAAATGATTTAAGGAAACTCTAAGGCAGACATGCCTCTGTTTTTCCCCCACTAGGAAGAGAAGTGTCCCGACTAGGTCTCTATGCCTTCTGATTTAGTGGTCATTATCCCCTTACCTCAGGTGCAATGCTTTTGTCTCTGTGAAACTGGGCACCTACCCAAGAGTACAGATTTTTCAGTTCCCGCAATTGTAGTTAGCTTAGTCTTGCTACACTGCTTTCATGATACACTGTTTTGATGTTTTTAAATCTGCACGTAATGTTATAGACCTCGAAAAATAGACTTAGCTATACTTGTTAATCAGATGAATAGTAACCGTGGCTATTTTAGAATCAATAATAAGGAAACTGCAAGTAGGGCTCAGGCCAACCAGGCATGAGGAAACATTTTGAGAATTATTAAGTCATGTTTGTTCCAAAACTGCCAAGGAAGCCTAGCAAGCATAAATGCAAAAAATTACTGATTGCTAAGATGCCAATAATCTAATCTTTAAAGATTGACCTTTATGTAATTATTATTTCTGAAAAAATCAAATGATCTAATCTTTGTGAAACTGCATACACAAAACATATATAACCTTGCTAAACTTCAGTGAAACAGGCCAGGCTCAGCTTTTGCTAGTGTCTGTGTCCTCATTCATTTTACTCAGCCACCACCGCCATCCATCCTTCAGGGACTCCTGGACAAACTGAAGCTGGACTCTGGCAACTAACCCAAACATATATGGTCAATTAATATATGATAAAGGAGCCTTGGGTATACAATGGGGAGATGACAGCCTCTTCAGCAGCTGGTATTGGCAAAACTGGACAGCTACATGTAAGAGAAACTGGACTACTGTTTAACCCCATACACAAAATAAACTCAAAATGGATCAAAGACCTGAATGTAAGTCATGAAACCATAAAACTCTTAGAAAAGAACATAGGCAGAAATCTCTTGGACATAAACATGAGCAACTTCTTCATGAACATATCTCCCCGGGGAAGGGAAACAAAAGCAAAAATGAAAAAGTGGGACTATATCACACTGAAAAGCTTCTGTACAGCAAAGGACACCATCAGTAGAACAAAAAGACATCCTACAGTTTGGGAGAATAAATTCATAAATGACATGTCAGATAAGGGGTTGACATCCAAAATATATAAAGAACTCACACACCTCAACAAACAAAAAGTAAATAATCCAATTAAGAAATGGGCAGAGGATATAGACACTTCTCCAAAGAAGAATTCAGATGGCCAACAGGTACATGAAAAGATGCTCCACATCACTAATCATCAGAGAAATGCAAATTAAAACCACAATGAGATATCACCTCACACCAGTAAAGATGGCCAACATCCAAAACACAAACAAAAACAAATGTTGGTGAGGATGTGGAGAAAAGGGAACCCACCTACACTGTTGGTGGGAATGCAAATTAGTTCAACCATTGTGGAAAGCAGAATGGAGGTTCCTCAAAAAACTCAAAATAGAAATACCATTTGACCCAGGAATCCCACTCCTAGGAATTTACCCTAAGAATGCATCAGCCAAGTTTCAAAAAGCCATATGTACCCCTATGTTTATTGCAGCAATATTTACAATAGCCAATAAATGGAAGCAACCTAACTATCCAACAGTAGATGAATGGATAAAGAAGAGTGGTACATATACACAATGGAATATTATTCAGCCATAAGAAGAAAACAAATCCTACCATTTGCAACAACATGGATGGAGCTACAGGGTATTATGCTCAGTGAAATAAGCCAAGCCGAAAAAGACAAGTATCAAATGATTTCACTCATATGTGGAGCATAAGAGCAAAGAAAAAAACAACAGCAGACTCACAGAACCCAAGAATGGATTTATAGTTACCAAAAGGAAAGGAACTGGGGAGGATGAGTGGGAAGGGAGGGACAAGGGAGAAAAAGGGGCATTACAATTAGCAGACACAATGTTGAGGGGGCAAGGGGAAGGCTGTACAACTCAGAGAAGACAAGTAGTGACTCTACAGTATCTCACTACGCTGGTGGACAGTGACTGTGATGGGTTTGGTAGGGGGGACCGGATCAAGTGGGGAGCTTAATAACAGTAATGTTGCACATGCAATTGTAGATTAATGATACAGAAATAATTTAAAAAAAGAAAAAAGAATAGTTTAGGTCCAGGTTCAAGTCAGGTTAATTACTGATTTGATTAAGGTAATCTCCCCAAGATGCTGTGAAAAAGATTAATTTCTCTCTAGATAAAGACAACATCATTAAGAGGGTACACTCACCTTTATAAATTTTCATGTATGGTATCTGGGACTAAAAAACAACATTAAATCAAAAAGACAATAATTAAATGAAAACCAAATGGAAAATTAACAGTAGTAACAGGCATGCAGAAGATCTGAATGTTAGGTTTATTATTCAGAGACTCTTAAATAAATATATTCAGGAAGTAAAAGTGATTCAAATTGTCAAAACTTTAAAATTACAGAGAAAACAAGATACTTGTCACTTTTAGATATTCCAGGCAAATCTTATGGAAGTAACTAAATGGTCCTTGTTTCCTGGACTCAGAAGAGATAAATTGTTAGGGTAAGTAAAAATATTTAGAGAGCTATAGGATTAATTTAGAAATGATACTTAGGTCTTTACAAAAATTGCAGGAAACTTCTATTTTTTTTAGTCCTAATATTTATGTTTCTAATTTTTTTGACTACATAGCAAAGAGGTGTTAATAGTTAATCATATTATACCTAATTATTTAATTAAAATTAATTAGTATATTAATAAACACCTCTTTTGCACCTATGTAAATAAAACCAACAAAAAAGGGAAAAAATTTCAAAGTAATGAAAAGATTCACGAAATTGTTGAAGAACTATACTTGATTACATCTGTAACTTAAGAAAAAAGACAGAGGAGGAATGAAGAAAAAAGTGAAAATCTATCTCATCTTGTCCTCATCTTTCTTGTTTTCCATCACAGCTAACATATCATATCCAAAACTGCATGTACAAAGTATATCATACTAATGTCCAAAAAAGATCTTATATACTTCAAGCCTTATGTATTGAGATGCCATGAAAAACAGAAAATGCCTCAAACCCTTACATCTGAAGTAAAGCTAACAAATGTAAGAATGTTTTGTTTTTAGCTTAATCAAATCTAACATGTATACAATCAATTTATAATTTCCTTGTAACAAATTGAACTTGAAGTGTTGCCTTTAAATTCTGCCTGGGTATTTTTGTAGGCAACTTCTCTCATGAAAGGACTCAAGTAAAAATTTATCTCAGGACTCAAATTTGTCTTTGCATCCTTTGACACAGGTTATTAATAAGTATTCAGAACAGCAGACACAAATGTACCAGATGTTACTTCCAAAATCCATTAAGGTCTACCAAGTATTGTGCTATTCTCTTGCAGTAGTGAATATAAGATATTTTTAATAACTTTTCACTAAGGGGATATTCTAACACATTCAGACTCTAAAACTTCACTGAAATACTGGGCTTTGAAATTTCATTTATGTTATCTGAAACCTCTAGCATTTTTATGTCTCAGAGGTATCTTTGATACCTGTTTTTCAAGCTCTCCATGTCCTATCAGCCAGATGTCATCAGTGTAACAGACCAGCAAAAGGGCCTTGGTCTTGATAGATGATAGACTTCCCTCTGAACTAAATTAGGACAGCAAAAGAGTTGATGAAGGCAGATAAGAGTGAAATTCTATTGCTACACATGCTATGTGAACACAAACAGTCACTACCTTTATCTCCTTATTGGTGGTGGGGAGGTGTAGAGGAGGACTGCCAGTTCCCCAGCTTCTTACCAGTTATTGTCAGAGACCATTTTAAGTTTCTTCAAAAAGTAATCATATTTTGACCAGAACTCCATTTAGAGTCACTACCTAATAAAGATGTAATCTCAAGTCATTTTTCCAGAACGTTCTGTCTTTTGCTCAGGATAAAACAATGAATTAAATGGGGATATGAAAGGCATCATCAATGTTGCATTTTAGTCTTTGACTGGAGCACCAGTCTCTGTATTTCACCTGTGTAGCATTAATCTCTGTAACTCACAAAAGTGTTTCAGTTCTGGGGAAGGAGGAAGGATGCCAAGTTCTCCCTCACACAATCACTGTTACTCTACGTTTTAGCTGTGGTTTGCCACTGATGTCATTCCAACTGCCTATTCAAGACCTGGAAACATAACCATGAGACAGCACCCAAAAGGCACATGGTGAAATGGTTTTGGTGAAAACTCCACTCGATTTGACCCCTGAACTCTAATCTGAAGCCTACTTGTTTGCAGTTCAAGGCAGTAGCCCACAGATCCTGCAAGTTCTCAGGCCAGTTTCTCTAGTGGGCAGTTGCTGTAAAAGTGACTGGTAGAATCTTTGGAGAAGACTGGGAGGAAGGTACTCAATCTTCCAGTGGAAATAACACTCACCATGCCCAAAGGGCAGTATTGACCCCAAGCACCACAACTGGATCCTTGCTTTCTCCTTCTTTTCCAGATCCTAGCCTTACAATTCCTTCTAGTAGTTTTTCTACACTTTTTAGGGGATAGTTTCATATATTTTGTCCTCAAGTTTTGGTAGTCATTATTAAGAGCTTAATCCCAAAGTACCAAATATACTTAAACCTAAATTATCTATTGGCCATTTGGAGAATTTTCAAATTGGAATACTAATTAGAATTTTCAAAATATACATTATTATCAGAGGTTTCAGCATATATGTACTATATCAAATCTCCCATTTCAAAAAACTGCTACAACTTTATATGGACTTTATAGTTTTGACTTTTTCAATAAACCTCAGAGTTTTATTTATATAAAACTTTTCCTCATGTTTCACAATGGTATTCCTTGGAATTCTATGATTTTGTTTTCATGAAAAGTCTTTTTTTCTGTTACTATATTTCATGAATAATATTTGCTTTTGTATTATTTAACTCTTTTTACCAAACTTTATTTGGAACAGGAGAATAAAACTATATCATATATCCAGTTATATTCAAAGGGTTTATAGTTTGAACAATAAAAAGTATCATAAAGAGAAGAAAATATGGATAAATATTTAACTTTAGAATAGGGTAGGCTAATTTATGTATACAAAGGAAAAATTGTAAAGGGAATAGATTTTGCTTATGTAAAATAGAATAAAATATAGACCAATATTTAATTTTAGACTAGGGTAAGCCAATTTATGTTTACTGGCAAAGGAAAAACTTAAAAAAGAATAGATTTGTTTATATAAAATAGAATTTCTTATTTAAAGAAAAAAATTAGAATTCAGATAAGTCACACGGATTTAACCTGTTGATCAGGAGAAGGAAAATGAGAGCAGGAGAGATTTAAATATTGAATATTCTTCCTCATTCTACTTGAAGAATCTTCTCTTCAGAAGGTGAGAGCTAAGGTATGAGTTTATTGCTCCCTAGTGCTATGGTTTAAATGTTTATGTTCCTCCCAAAATCCATACATTGAAACCCTAATGTCTGATATGATATTTAGGAGGTAGGTTCTTTGGGAGGAGCTGAAATCATGAGGATGGCACCCTCATGGATAAGATTAGTACTATAATAAAAGAGACTACATACACATCTCTAGCCCCTTCCACTGTATGAAGACACAATAAGAACAGCACAGACTGCACCACAGAAGGAGGCCTTCACCAGAACCTGACCATGCTGGCACCCTCATCTTGGACTTTCAGCCTCCAGAACTGTGAGAAATAAATTTCTGTGTTTATAAGCTGCCTAGTCTGTGGTGTATTATTATAGCACATAGTCTAAAAATACCTAGTAAGACTCAGTTTCCCCTTACCATTTATAGTATGAGTATCTCTTAAAACTGAAGGTAATTTTAGGAGCTATAGGTGAAAAAAACATTTATGTAAAGGACACATCTTAAAGGCATGCTAGTATTAGATTCATTCAGAGATGATACTTACTACACTGTAGTCTATAATGAAAAATCAAGGGAATTTTGATTATTATTTTTATTTTATTTATACTAAATTTATTTAGCATCAGTTTTTATTTTATGCTCTGGTAAAGAACTCAAGTATTATATATGCTCATACCATTGTGTATGTAAAACAAAGGCAACTGAAATCCTGGAGAAAATATTCACTGTATTAAATTTTCCCCAGGATTTCAGAATTTCAGGATTTCAGTGATATACAGAGATTTTTAAAGGAATATGCAATGTTGTTTAATTTTAAAGATGAATAGTATGTCACAGAGGAGATGAATAAGTTGATAATTTTTACATAGGAAAACAAATGTTCAATTTCAGTAATATCAGAGAAAGGTAAATTAAATGCAAAAGGAGAAAAAAGAATTTTCTGTTTATAAGTCTATGAATGGCCCTTCCATAATGGCCACATTTGGTTGGTTCAGGGTTGAAAACTGATCCAATATGGGACAATAAGTCCTGCTTAAAAGTTTTAGACTTAGAACTGAGACACCTAAACCTCTTTCTCACAGATTTCTAAATCTTTAAAATTTAAAATGTAAAACTTTTAACAGTTATAAATCCACGTAGGTAAGAGAAGACTGGATTATACAGTTGACCCTTGAACAACAGGGGTTTGAACTGCATGTGTCCACTGATATGCACACTTTTTTCAAGAAATATATTTGTAAAATTTTTGGAGATCTTTGACAATTTGAAAAACTATATTCTCTTCTCTAAGTTACTTTATTATACAAATATATAATATGTATAACATGCAATTATGTGTCAGTTTTTTACTGGTAAGACTTCTGGTCAATAGTGGTCTATTAGTTCAGTTTCTGGGAGTAAAAGTTATATACCGATTTTTGACAGTGTGCAGGATCAGAACCTCCACCCACCATGCTGTTCAATGGACAACTGTATTATTTTTTAAAAAAAAGCTTACTACTATGCAAAAAGAAACTGAGAAAAGAAATGAGAGGAAGTTCCAATAATATTTGATTTGTTTATTCCAGATTTTTCAGAGCCTACAGTAAAAGTTATTTGTCTGACTCTCTCTTGGATACTACAACTCAAAGCCTCTTCTTTTGATTAAGCTATGGAAGGGTTCAGAATATGCCACCACAAAACATACCACTTTTGCATGTGTATTATTTTGAGCTTAAGACAATCAAGGCCAAGCAGACTAAGGAAAAACTTTTACCTCTCCCTTAACTGCCAAAACATTTGTATAGGGAGCCTGGCCCAGAAAGGAGGCTATTAACAAAAAATCTATTTTGTCTGAAGGACTTATCTGCGTAGCATGGCAAATATTTGATGAACAAACTCTTCTTATCATCCTGTGAATTGTCCTCCTCCCCTTTGAAGCTCCAGGCCCCTGTCCCATTCCTGAGCTCAGGGTGGCACAGAAGCCTCAATTACATGACTTTGTTAGAGTCTCATTAGGTTATGGGACTCCTGTAAATATAAAATTATTTTTTTATCCTGTTAATCTGTCTTATGTCAGTTTAATTATTAGGCCTGCCAAAGAACTTGGAAGAGGAGAAGGAAAAAATTTCCTCCCTTACAGTCACAGTGGGTGTCTATTATTTGCAACAAAAAAGCACTCGAATAATTAATTCTTGAAATCAATTTTTAAAAAATAATCATGGACAAATATAATAACTTAAAAGTGTCCACATTATCTAGCAAAGTTATTATAAAAATCATTTGCATATCAAAAACAATATACAAATTAATTATATTTTATTAAAGCTTTTCTCTAGGTAATGGAATAAAGTATTTTATTAATTGTGTTGGTCTGTACATTACTTTTGATATCTATTGTTTTTATAAAATATTGACATATAAGGGACCAAATAATTTGTCTAAAAGACTTTCTCTTTGGAAGTCTTATTTGATGCAACACAAAATTTAGACTACCTAGAATAGTGAAAAGACAGAATTTTTAAAATCTTCTCACAATTTCCTCCTAAAAGTTGGTGAAGGAAACAGTTTGCAACTGTCTCTCAGAAAATAAGAACCCCTAGTCTTCTGCATCTCTGATTGCAAGTAAATTTCCTTGAGACCAAAGACAAAGATATGTCATTATGGGCCAAAAGAAAGACCTTCAATTGATATTTAATGAGAGGACGTCTTGGCACCAAAAATTCAAGAATAACATCAGGAAAAATTATTATTTTCCACAATATATTTCAGAATATTTTTCTCACTTAGCTACTACACATTTCACCCTGGAGACCATGACCAGAGATGAATTTAGCTAAGAAACTTTCAAAACAATTATTACTTGTCGTCTTCCATGACTTTAGAAAAACTCATCATGTTCACAAGGGAGGATTAACTTTAGTGACTAGTTTTTGTAAATTTTTGAAAACAAAAGCTGCACTGAGGTAGGGCAGGGACATGGGACAAGGATCATGATTAACTTTTCCTGCTATGATGAAAAATGCCAAGATATAAACAGTATAGCAAGAACAAGAGGGACTCCATCTTAAGGCTACAATTCCATTTTTAAAAACAGGGAGTTAAGAGCTAAGACTGCTAACATATTCTTTGGTAATCAGCCAACAACCTATCCAAAGGAAGAGCAAGCAGCCCTAAGTGATATGTTCCCAATGCTTGAGGGTAACCACTATCTTGGGGAAGGACAAGATTAAGAAATTCCTCATGTTAAGTTTATCTTACAGAATTATCTAGAAGAATGACTGTGGATGGTGACATGCCTCTCCCTGGAGAGAGACATCATGAGACCACATGTCAAGTTAATGCCCCCATCCCCTCCCTTTGCCCCATTCTTGAAAGCCTTAAAAGATTAATCCTAAGCCCTTAAGTGCACCTCCTCTCTGAGATTGCCCACACTCCCATTCTTAGGAGTGTGTACTTTTTTACCTTAAATAAAGACTTCTCACTGCTTAACTTAATGCTTTTTGTCTCTGTGCTCTTCCAGCGGTAAGGGTTTTTGTTACTTCATTATTTTAGTCAGTTTTCTAGACTAAAGCACAAGTCTTCAGTCTCTCTGTCCTACCTAAGATAAGTAGGAAGCAGCTACTGAGATCTCTGATTTGGGCTTTCAAGAATTGCCTGGGTGACCCGGACAGGACTGCAGCTGTACAGTCATGTTCTTTAGTAGCCTGCCTAAAAAATCTGTTTTCTTTGCCTTTAGGAAGTTTTCAGAACATACTCTCACTCCAAGCAGTGCTCTGTAGCTCCCCCAAATCCTCAGGTGGTAGTGAGACAGGGACCATGGGATTAGACAGAGTAGGGTGAGGGCCTCCAGAAAAAGCAAGGCAAAAAATTTACAGTTAAAGCAATGTAACAATGTAAAGTCCCTGTGGAAACTCTGTGTTCAGCATTATGCAAAGTCAAGGTCACACTAATTCTCTAGGGTAAAGATACCAGACTAGGAATATATACATCTTCAGTGAGATCAGTTAAAGGTCAAAAGGCCAGGAGCAACTTGTCAGGAATGTTTTGAGTGTTCTGCAATGGTATCTCAGCATAACCCGTGACTTCACTGTAAATAGCCCTAGCAAACAGACAATAACCCAGCCCACCTTGAGGGCAGGGCAGGTGGTATAAGTTCACACCCTAAGCCTTCAATTTCCAAAAATCTTCAACTGCCTATAAATCCCCTAGACAACGCACCATCTCAGGCTCTCTTGTCCCCTCCTGGCATAAGCCAGGAGCTCTGTCTGTCCTCTCACTGTATCTCTCAATAAAAATCTCCCTGGCTCTCCTACCTTGACCGTTTGCTAATTTCATTCTTCGACTCTGCAAATAAGAACCCCGGCATCAGTAAGGGCTTAATACCCACACCGTGCTGATTAAAGCAGACCCTGGACACCAGGTGGCCCTGGCTTTAGGAGCCGAAAAGAGATCTGCCCTATGCTAAGCCATAGTTCAATGAACTTTCCTCTAATCCCTCTGTTCTTCCTTGCTCTCTGCTGCCTGCAAGACAGCTGCCTCCCCTGCTACTCTTGCTTCAGTGAATTCCTTCCTTACTTCCACTCATCCAACCTGCTCAGGAATTCTTTCTCACCCCGTCACAAACCCTCCCTTGTCTAGGTTGAGGTTTCACCTAGTGCACAGGGAGAGACCTCCCCAGACAGAGTGGCCTGACATCAGCACAGTACTCTTCAACTAACTAAAAAACCTAGCCTCAATGAAAATTAGGATTCCAATTTAAATTTTTCATTGTCCATTTATATTTCTTTCATAGCCTAGCACTTACCACAGACTGATATTTTATATATATGAGTATATACATATATATGTATGTGTGCATATATATGCACAGAATGTCATATATATGTTATGTATATGACTTGCTGCTTCCAATATTTCTTTCCTTTATCTGATTATACATAATAACCTAATATGATAACAGAGGCTGTTACACATTTTGCCTGCCACTCTATTCCTATTGCCTCTCACAGTGTCTGACAAAATTTTGTTTCAATGAATATTTGTTGATTAACTGAAATTGGATCCCTTCTTCTATGTTTTAATGTGCCTTGAAAATTTCTTGTGTTAGCCTACCATTGTTATTCAACATATTATTTAACTTTCACTTTTTCCTTTTAACTTTTCCTTTTTCCAATTTCCAAAATTCTTTCATGTTTATATTTCTGTATTTACTGAAAAAATCTAAACCTCTGGTCTCACTGTGTTTGACAGTCTCTTTAACTCTATTTCACCATCTCAAAGTTAACTTTAGCAAAAAATAGAAAATTCATGCAACAATCACATATCTCTCATTATAAAGCTTTACAAACCTTTATATTTGTATCTTCATAATTTTATTATGTAAAACAAGTTGGCTAACCTTTTCTTGCATCAAAATATTAGGCAAGAAAATAGATATGAGGGAAAGAACATGGTCAGTAAAGCCCCCTAGAAAGGACTCAGTTAACCAGTTAAAACTAGAAATCCAGAAAAGACTCAGAGTTAATGAGTTAATCAGTTAAAGCTCAAAAGGTCAAGAGCAACTTGGCCTTGAGTGTTTGAATATTCCCCAGATAAAGAGAAGTATCTGAGCACAGCCCATGTCTTCATTGTCAATTAGATCATTGTAAGATTTACTCTGCTAAAAGGCCCACCTATAAACAGCATAATAAAGACACGGAGATCCCACCTGAAAGTCAAAATTGCAACTTGAAAGAAACCCAGGAAGTTTAAGAAGAAAGATTCTTAACATACTCTTTAGCAACTTGATTTATATGCTCCCTAACCAGGAAGATGCTATCCTGGGAGGGGACCAGAGCAGTAAATTTCTTGTGTTAAGCTAATATTGCAGAATTACCTAGATGATTGATAAGAAAAATGTGTCATCAAAGATACTTGAGACTACTTCACAAGCCCAGACCCTAGCCCTTTGTGACATTCCTGAAAAAACCTTAAAAGGGGGAACCCCAATCTTTCAGTGCACTCATCTCTCTGAGGTTGCCCACACTTTCTAAGCGTGTAACCTTTTAATCTTAAACTCTTTTCAAACTTTCAGGGCGTTCCTCTCTCTCTGAGGTTGGTCACCTGCACTTTCTCTCTAACTTTAAATAAAATTTTTACTCTGCTTCACTACTGTGTCTCTGCCCTTCAACTCTTTGTTGTGGCAGGGACAAGGATGGAGGAAAATACACAACAACTCTCCCTTAACAACAAAAGGAGTCATAAAATATCATTATAGTGCACAATATGTTGTCTGCTATTTTATTTTTGTGATGCATACTGAGTGTCAAGCTGTTTTTGTTAGTCAGAATCCTGGACTGCTCCCTGTAGTTTTAACACCACTTTCACTAGAGAGATCAGGTATACCAGCTGAATAACTTTGGGTTTGGTGTTCTGCACACAGACCAAGGTACCAGTGAGATGGACCATGGGTGTAGTCAGAGTAGGGTGAGGGCCTCCGGAAAAAGCAGGGTGGGATATTTACAGCCAGCAATATAACAATGGGCAAAGAAGTCCCTTTTGAAACTCTGTGTTAAGCATTAAGCAAAGTCAAGGTCACACTAATCCTCTAGGATCAAGATACCAGACTAAGACTATAGACATCTTCAGTAAGGTCAGTTAAAAGTCAAAAGGCCAGGAGCAACTTGGCCTAGAATGAGTGAGTGGTTTTACAAATAGTGAAGGGTATCACAGCATAACCTGTGGCTTTACTGTAAACAACCCTAGCAAGAAGAGAACAACCCAGCCCACCATGAGGGCAGGGCAAGTCGTACAAGTCCACACCCCTAAGCCTTTTTTCAGGTTCTTGAAGAATCCTCATTTGCCTATAAAAACCCCTAGACAATGCACCACCCTGGGACTCCCTTGTCCCCTCCTGGTGTGAGCTAGGAGCTCTTTCCTCTCACTTTATTTCTAAACGAAAGCCTGTACCTTGCTCTCCTACTTTGCCTGTTTGCTAAGCTCATTCTTAGGCTTCGTGAAAAAGAACCCCAGCATCACCAGCATGTTTACTTCTGTGCTCTGTTGCTATGCTCAGTGATGTCCTTTTCAGTAAATAGAAGACAGTCTTCATATCCTTTAACGAAAATGTGTTCTTTGTCATTGTAATAGATAATGAACTAAAAGCCTTTATTTTCTAGTATGTTTTACAAATAATAATTATAACAAATTTATTTGTTCATTAAACAGAAAAATGGAACCCAAATTGCTTGTACTGTACATTACTTCAAGATCCCTTGTGCACAGAAAATTGGTGTTTCTAATTAAATCAGACCTTTAAAATGTGTAGATTTTTCTGTTTTGTTTTGTTTTACAGCCAATGCATGAGGCACTGTTATGAGAACTATTCATTAAAGCCACATTAGGAGAAATTTGTAAAAGAAAACTAAGTTTCTTTTTGAGCCATTTTAAAATGCTTTCTTTTAGAATAGAAATATATTTTCAAATAATCAATTTGCATGCAATCTGTACTGCGCTTGATATAATACATAATGAAATCATCTAATATAAAATAGACATAATTTTATTCTTTAGCGGTGTGCATAAAATTATAATATTTCCAGAATCCCTTGCCTGGCTTTAGTTCATCTGCATATCAATAGGTATTTCAAGGGGTGGAGAGAAGTGGTCCATCTACATATCAGTAGATAATTACAAGGGCATGTGAGGGCTTACCTGGACCAGGGAGGTTGGGAGGAGCTCTCTTCTGCTGCAGACTGGTCAGGAGAGAGAAACAGGATGACTCCTTGTGAGAAATAAATGTTTTTCTTAACTTTACTTCTCCCTTTGTCTGATTTTGGTTTTAGAGATATTTTGCCTCGGAATTTCCCTACCAGAGTTACATCTGGTGGTAGTCGGCAGGACCTCTGAACCCAAAATCTGTCTAAATGGGTGTGAACCTTGGGCGGTCTGCCTCTAGAGATGATGGGGAGGCCCCAGTGGCTGCAGTGGTACACAGTGCAGCTTTATTCAGGAACCTCCTATATGTGAGGATTCCAATTGGGGAGCCCCTAGCAGAGAACTGGTCTGGGGTAAAGTACCACCTGGAGGGGTGGGGCCTTCTCCAGAATTGGGGAAGATTAGAGACACAAGAAGCTGCAGAATTAGTCCTCTGTCAGATAGAAGACTGCTTAGAGGCCCTGAGTGGCCATGTAGTAGCTGCCTCTCCTGTATTAAAGGCCCACCTAGTTGTAATTAAGAAAGTGACAACAGGATGACCACACACTCTTGAGGGGGAAGAGCCGGCTCATCTCCAAGTTGTGGAGCACTCTGTGCTGTGCCCCTATACCCAGGATGAGCTTGTGGACATAAGGATTGAGTATTGGCAGAAGCCATCAGAACCTCTGCCTATGTGGCTTTTATATCTCTGGGATATGGTGGTGGAAAACATTGTTATGTGGGGTTCTGAAATGAGTAGACTGGCTTTCCTGATGACTCACCCTTCTCTGTGGCACAGGTTACAAAGTTCCTGTCACACCTCAGGGAATTGGGTGCTTTTGGATTGGCTGACAGCAGCCATCAGGGAAATTTGGCTTAATCAGGGTGATTTACCATATTTACCCACTAGCTGGAAAATGTATGCAGAGCTTCAACAGGTGTTGCAGGAATTAAGCATGAAAAAATCATCTATAATATGGATCCCCAAAGCCCCAATGAGGAATTGTTCATGGTAGGAATGAGAAATTTGGTGCTGCATCCAGCTCCCCATCTCTCTTTGGGTATCTAGTGACTATTCTTTTCCCTCCAATAGGGCAACCCATAAGTGAGGATACTCATACTTTAGCAGATCTGGGGGAAGTGGGAACAATAAAAGCTGGGAAGGAAGTATGGGCTACAACTGATAGGAGAGGTGGAAAAGGCCCTGTGAAGGTCTCGAGGACCCAGATGTAGGTTGATTTGATAAAAGCTGGGGTAGGGAAAGAAAAATTTGATGGGCAGCCCAGTGGGATCTTATTATAACTGTGGCACCAACTAGAGGCTGAGCAGCAGGTCCAGCCACTAAGGTCCAGGACATGGAAGCTGGAGGCAAAGCCCCATGTCCAGCCTGCATCCTCTGCCTGGGCCCTCACCCCCACCAGACAATGATTGGGAGTTCCGGTTTGACTGAGGAAAGGGTCAAGGACCTCACCTTGGGGGATGTGGTGGGGACCAGAAGCGAAGCCACATGTAGAATTAGCAATTCATCAGTCCCCTGTGAATGTACAATGGTACAATGTGTCCTGGTGCTGGTGGACACAGGAGCTGAATGTTCTTTGATTTATGGCAACCTTGAGCGTTTTGTGGGACCCCTGCAGTGACAGATGACTATGGGGGTAAGGCAGTTAGAGTGAAGAAAGCCCAAATACCACTTGGGATAGGGCATTTATCCCCAAAGGAGTATACTATGTACATTTTGTCCATCCCTGAATATATTGTGGAGGTGGGTATCCTGCAAGGTCTGTGGTTACAGACCACTGCAGGTGAGTTCAGACTGAGGGTATGTGTGGTAGAGACAGTTCTGAGGGGACATGCTAAGCATCCCCCTGTAGTTCTGCCTGTACCTCAGTGGGTGACAAGTACTAAGCAGTATAAATTGCCTGGGAGCACAGGGAAATTGGAGAAACTAAACAGGAGTAGGGGAAGGTGGGCATCATGAAGCCCACTCATAGTCCTTTTAATTCTCCAGTGAAAAAGCCAGATGGCTCCTGGTGTATGACTGTTGACTATAGGGAATTGCATAAGGTCATACCCCCTTTGCATGCTGCTGTCCCTTCTATAAGAGCTCTTATAGATACACTAAGTCATGAACTAGGGATGTATCATTATGTTGTCGACCTTGCTAATGCTTTCTTCTCTATTGACAGGACAGGAAAGTCAGGAACAGTTTGCCTTCACATTTAAGGCCAGCAGTGGACATTCACTGTCCTTCCACAGGGATACCTCTACAGTCCCACCATCTGTCAAGGACTTGTAGCCCAGAACTTGGCCACATGGAAGAAACCAGAAACGGGAGGCTGTATCACTGCATTGATGATATTATGTTCACACTTGATTCTCTTTCAGATTTAGAAGGGGCAGTTCCTAGACTGCTGCAACATCTACAAGAGAAAGGATGGGCTGTGAACAGCACCAAAGTTCAGACACCTGGTTTGTCTGTAAAATTCTTGGGGGTTGTCTGGTCAGGTAAAACTAAAGTTCTTCCTGAAGCAGTCATAGACAAGGTCTAGGCTTTCCCTACCCCTACCACCATGGCAGTCTTACAAGAGTTTTTGGGTCTTTTGGGCTACTGGAGAGTGTTTATCCTGCATTGTCACAAATTCTGAAGCCCTTATACCAGTTGGTATGAAAGGGCATCAGGTGGGACTGGGATAAGACACGTGCAGATGCTTTTACTGCTGCTAAGTGAGCAGTCAAGGCTGTGCAGGCCGTGAGTGTAATGGACTCATCAAGGCCCTGTGAGCCAGATGTTCATGCAACTAAAGATGGTTATGGATGGGACCTTTGGCAGCGGCTAGAATGGACACGCCAAGCTATTGGATTCTGATCACAACTATGGAAAGGAGCAGAGGTTCAGTACACCTTGATAAGGAAGCAACTGGCTGCTGTGTACCACACCTTGCTGGCTACAGAGCCTATTACCAGGACAGCTCCAACCAAGGTAATAACCACCTATCCCATTGAGGGGTGTGTGCAAGACTGGACCCAAAGACCACAGAATGGCATGACACAGACGCCTACACTGTCATGGGTAGTGGAGGGCTATGGATTTCCATCATAAGACTGAGACAATATGGATGGAGGATGGAGAGGGGAGGAGCAGCCAATGGGCTGAGTTGCTGGCAGTATGAATTGTAATCACCCAGGAGCCCTCCCCTATAGTTGTCTGCACTGACAGCTGGGCCATCTATCTGGGTTTGACCCTGTGGCTACCAAAATGGTACCATGCCAACTGGATGGTTGGTCACCAGCCCCTCTGGGGACAAGAGTTGTGGCAAGACCTATAGGCTTCTGGTCAGGCTATTACCGTGTATCATGCAACTGGCCATTTGCCTTCGGCATCCCCAGGGAATAACTAAGCAGACACATTGGCCCAGGTGCATTGGTTAGATGGAAGGCCTGCCTCTGATATAGCCCAACAGTTACACCAGTGTTTGTTGCACGCAAGGCAAAAGACAATGTGGGCTGTAGCCTGTCATTGGGGCTTGCTGTTAACCTTTCAAGAAGTCTGCAGAGCCTGGAAGGAGTGCTTGTGTGCTCTAAAAGGGAATTGCACCGAGTCCAACAGCAACATGGGACAATAGTGAAGAAGCCGATAATCTTTGTCAGGTGGCAGATACACTCTACTGATCCTCTTCCCATATCAGAAGGATATTGGTGTGCCATAACTTTTGTGGATACAGCTACTTGCCTATTGGTTGCTTTTCCTGCATGTCATACAGATCAGCAAACCACCAAGTGGGGCCTAGAGCTTCTCTTTGCAGCCTCTGGCCATCTGCAAGTGATTGAGAGTGATCAAGGCACCCACTTCACTGGTCATGCGTTACAAGAATGGGTGCAGCAATTAGTAATAAAGTGGAAGTTTCATGTACCATGTAACCTTACTGGGGCTGGCATGATAGAGAGATACAATGGTTTGTTGGAATCTGGCCTGAAGTCAGACACCAACAGTCTATGGGGCTGGTCAGTTTGCTTATGGACAATGATATGGCCTTTGAATGAGAAGCCCTGTAAAGGAGCTTTGAGCCCTGTAGATATGCTAACACACCTTGCTGCCTCTCCTATACATCTGTATGTGCAAACTAAATAGGAGTTACTGAAGTCAGGATATGGCCATCAGAGCACCATCCTGCTGCCAGCTCCAACTGCATTAAACCCTGGAGACACTGTTGAATGGATGTGGGTCTGGATGTTTTGAAACATGGACCACCAATGGCTGGCCCTTCTGGCACTGTGGGGAAAGGCCTGGAAGCTGGCCTCCTGTGTGTTCCTGGAGTAACAGAAGAATGACCCCCAAAGATCATGGTAGTGTACCTAAAATGTCTGTGAGGTAAGAGTATCTTACGGAGAGGTTTTGTTTTATCTTTATGGCCACTGCACATACCTCCCATAGTCCTATATATTGACTCATCTGTAACTTCCACATGTAAGGGGGCTGAAAGTCTGGTACACTAGACAAGGACGAGATTCCATTCCTGCCACTGTCCTATCACAGGACCACTCTCTTGCATGCATCCTACCTGATGGACAAGATTTGCCTATAAAACATGTATCTTATCACCCTTAAGGTTATTTTCTTCTACAGTCCTTGTGGCCTGAATAAGCCCTTGGTAGGCAGCTGCCACTTGATGATTGCTCTGAACTCCCTACCTGTTCAGCTACTGACTGCATGTGGAATGGGTGCATTACGGACTTAATTTGCATAGGGCTTTGAACCTAGCTGAATCTTCTCGCTTGAGGATTATCATGATTTTATTGCTGTTGCTATTTTATGTTATTAGCCTGGTTACAATGCTCCAGTTTTTTCATACAAGGCCCATTGAGGAAGATGGGGAACATGTAGATTGTGAGGCAAGATTTCTCAAGGCATGGGCTGTTGGTAAAATTGCAGTATTTCCAGAATCTCTTGCCTGGCTTTAGTGCATCTGCATATCAATAGGTGATTCCAAAGGGTGGAGAGGAGTGTTCCATCTCCATATCAATGGGTAATAATAAGGGTGTGCCAAGGGTTTATCTGGACTAGAGAGTTTGGGTGGCGCTCTCTTCTGCTACAGCCTGGTCAAGAGAGAGACAGGATGACTGCTTGTATGAAATAAATGGGTTTCTTCCACTTTATTTGTCCCTTTGACTGATTTTGGTTTCAAAGGTATTTTGCCCAGGAATTTGCCCCTGGAGTAACATCTAGTCACCTTTCAAGGTAATGTCAATCTTTTTATGACTAATCTCTACCACCCTTTTATTAAATCTCCAAACTAGTGTCAAAACTCAACCTACAAGTGGATAAGCATTAAATGTGAACTCTGGTAAGATTTGTGCACCACATGTTTATATAATTTGTGTTCTTCATTGTGGTAGAAACATTGGAAGTTTGTGCAGAAATAGATAATAATGGTATAGGACTGAGAAGGAAAAAATGTGGTTTTCTATTGGACTGAATTAACCAATAGAACCCATTTGGTAGTGAAACTTGAGTTGTATGCTAGCTAATTCAGCAAGGGGTTGGCCTCACTTTTTAGGTGCCTGGTTGATTGAAATGTGCATTTAGTTGTCGCCTACACTAATTTAGTTTAAGATGCAAAGTATTCTTTAATAAATACAAGTATTATGAATTTCTAAGAAGACAGAAAAGTTGATGCAGATTTAAAATGTTATACCCAACAATCATCTTCAATTATGCCTAACTGAGAGGGTTCAGAGGAATCTTTATTTACCATCACTGAGATATATGTTGGTAAGGAGTGCCAGAATCTTTGAAATGTGGTACTGGTAATGTCTTCCTTAGGGTGGGGATGAAGATGGGGAATGCTGCTCTTGAAACTGTTGGGTAGGAAGATAGACATGAAAAGCCAGGGAAGGCGAAGATAAGGTTCAAGGAAAAAACTGCTCAAACTCTGCCCAGATAGTGGGTCCCCAGTGAAGACAACAAAAGCTTTGCAGGAGGATAACTTCTTGCCTATCAGACCAGGCCAAACCAGTTACAACCAGGTCCCAATGAAGGCGCAATTGAACAAAACTAAAAACCACCCAAACCACATCTCAGATTATGGTTTTGCTACCCCTGCCCTGATGGGCTTTTTTGTGTGCATTCTGGGAAAAGACACACACACACCAAGAAGAATGGGTGTAGAACTAGAACTAGAGCTGTCAATCAAAGGACCTCACCCTGTCAATCAAAGGAAGTGCCTCCCAGCTAGGTGGTGATAAATAGACGGTCCCCAAAAAGTTCTGTGCCTTTGTCTACATTGACTCTGGCTGGCTCATCCCTTGGAGTGTATTCAAATAAAACTTTCCCTCTGCTTCACTATTGTGTCTCAGCCTTTCAGTTCTTTGTTGTGGCAGGACAAAGACCAGGGAGAATGAACTCAACCCATATCAAAACAGACTCTCTAATTTCAGTGAAAATGGCAGGATCCCAGAATGTCAGAGAGAAAATGGCAGCAATTAACTACTGGGGGAAGTTAATTAAGCAAGGGGGAGATGGTGACCATAATCCACAGAAGCTAAGTATAGCAATCAGAATAGTTAGCAAACAAGGAGTTTCTGTGTGGCTAAAAGAATTTATAAGACTTAATATAAAGACCTTTCTTTTATCTTGGACTTCCTAAAGTCCAAAACTAAGATAAAAATATTAGATGTTAATTCTTTATCAGAGGATGCAATCCCAGGGAAGCAAAAGTGAAGGAAAACAACCACAATATAATGCCCATTTGGCCACTTCTATTCAGTGTTCAATATTTTGCCAAACAACCTAACCAGCACAATAATGAAAACAAAGAAATAAATATTGCAACAAGCATTAAGTGATGGATAAATTTGGCATTATTTACATAATATGTAAAATAGAAGAAATCCAAAGCCTAAGAACCAGGATACCCAAATGTTTAGAGGTTGAAGAGTTTCAGAAAAACCAGAAAGGAGTTGAAGAATGAATGGTCAACAAGAGAGGAAGGAAATCAGGAGAGTGTGGTATCTATCAATACAAGTTAGCTATGAATTTCAAAGAGAAGCAAGAGATCAAATATCACATGCTGTATATAGTTCAGATATACTGAGATTAGCAAGATGGAGGTATGAAATTGATAAAAGCACTTTTTGTGGAGGAGTAGAGTCAAAGTCTGAGTAGAAGGGGTTGAAGAAAGAATAGGAGGAAGGCAACAGAGAAAGGGAATTAGAGTTCATGTATAATTTATCATATAATAACAGACCTCTCTGTCCTGCAAAAACCCTGTATCAGATGGAGCGACATATCTAAATTGTGACTGTCTCAGATAAATGGAAGTATGATTCAGCCTAGGTAGAATACACAACTCTTTCAATGAGTTTTTCTTAAAAGGAAAGAAAATAAACAAGGTGGCAGCAGGAGGAGTGGTAAGGTCCAGAGAAAGTTTGTTTAATTTTTTTTGTTTTCAGATGGCTGATATAAATATGTGTTTGTGTGCTGATGGGGATGAACCTGTAACAGGCTAAGATTATAGATACACAGTAGAATTGCTGGGACATCGCCAGGGTAATCAGATCTAGAGGACAAAAGGACATCTACTGGACAGGTTGAAAGAAACATGAATAACCCATCCATAGTAATAAGAGAAAAGGTAGAGTGTTGGGCACAGGTACTGGTTGGGAAGGCAGGGTGGAGACCTGGAGAAGTTCTCAGTAATTCATCATCAACAGTGGATAAAATAGTTTTGTTATCAGTATAAAATACATACTTAATGCAGTCAGTAATGTTTTAATTAATATCATGGGAAATATAACCATTGAAAATAAAAACCTAGTTCATATTATAAAACAACTGACTTCTTTATCATTTGAGAAAAATGAAAATATAATAACACTAGACATAATATTATAAAATAGTGTCCTTTGTGTCAAATAGCATACTAATATCTTTCCCGAACAGAGTTCTTCAAAAAACTATAAGGAAAAGGAAAATATTGTTATAAATATGGGCATATCACATAAATAATGCTTGTGAAAAAAATTTCAAAGTAGAACTAAATATAATGTTAAATCACACTAGTAAACAAAAACATTTAAAAACTAAATAGAATATTTGCATATTTAATAAGTAATAACCCCTTTATAAATTACTTTGGTCAGAGTATGAGAACACAAAGGTAACTTACAAATTGCTGGTAGGCAATTACACTTGGGAGAAAAGTTATGAGAATTTAGCAATAATATTCAAAATTTTTGTTCCAAAAAATTCACCTCTAGGATTTTGAAGCAAGTGAGTAAGCCTAAGGAAGTAATCTGATATGCACACAACTATTTCTCTTTAAGGAAATTATTTATAGCATTCATTAGAATTGTGAAAAATGAGGAAAGTAATAAGTGTTTATAGGAAGTCGGTTAAATAATCATTTATCAATATATCAGAATATTCTATAGTCTTAAAATATTTAATGACATGGAAAATGCAGTGTGATATGTATTGATTGGTGTCCTCCTGATATTCATGTGTTGAAGTGTTAACCCCCAGTACCCCTCAGAATGTCACTGTATTGGGAGACAGGGTATTTGAAGAGTCAATTAAAGATAATGAGGTGACAAAATAGGGCCCTAATTTGACTGGCATCCTTATAAAAAAATGGAGAGACACCATGGATTTGTGTACACAGAGGAAAAAACACGTGAAGACACAGCAAGAAGGTGGCCATCTGCAAACCAAGAAGAGAGGCCTCAGGAGGAGTCAGATCTACAAACACCTTCATCTCAGATTGCTAACTTCCAGACCTGTGAGAAAACAGATGCTACTGTTTGAGCCACCCAGGTAGGCTGAGCAAAAAAATACACAGTCTATTATTAAATTTAAATTGTTAACTATATCAATAGTTATTCACAATTTTCAAAATATATTAATTTTTTCTTTCCCAATACACATTGGATGTCTAGATTAATATATAGATCAATGTCTGAAAGGAAGGGAAGAAGGGAGGTAGGGAGGAAGGGAGGAAGGAAAAGGAAATAGACATAAATATATATGTAAATATATATAACACACACACACATACACACATATACATGTATATATCAAAATAGGAAAATTAGAGATGGGTT